>CANSZD010002927.1:2297500-2897500 GCA_947648045.1 Beta corolliflora
CTCCATGAGAGCTTTGGTTTTCTGGATAGCTTTGAAGTTTGAAAATGTGGGAAATCGTACTTATTGGTTGAAGATCAAGTATATCAAGATGAAGCTCAGATTTAAATTAACTATAACACCAGGCATAAAAAAAATGTCGAGTCATCAAATTTCAATTATGGTTGGAATATTACCATATCTAAAAAGCGATTCAAACCGTTTATATTAGTAAGTTGGATGAAGAAATTTGAATTGATGTTTTAGATTATCTTTTACATAAGGCTTATTATTATTGTAGATGTTGTTGTATGTTGATTTATTAATGATAATCTTCCTATTCCCTTCAAAAAAAAAAGGTGGTTGATTCATTAGTAGCATGTTGTTCCTAATGCAAATTATGGTAGTAGATTTAATTCGATGGTCATATCAGGTATTAGTTAAGCAAAAATAGATCAAAGTTGAACCATATATAAGAAAGTCATACGAAAACCTTAAAAAGTTGTAGGGCGGGGTCGAGTTCCCATTTCCCACCTCCCCGTTTCTCGATGACCTCCTCTTATTTGGAAGAGTGGATGAGAGTACGACTTTTCTTTGTAAGACATGTCTTTGGAAAGTTTTTGTAGGGATTCGGGGGAAAAAATTAATGAGAGCAAAAGTAAACTAATTTTCTCTCCTAATACTTCGGAGGCACATAAGGATTTGTTTAAGGAAACCCTACATATTGAGGAAAATTCCAATCTTGGGATATACTTGGGCCTTCCTATTTCCCGTAAGAGGCCTACTCGATCTCAGGTTCAGTTCATTGTGGATAAAGTTAGGTCTAGACTGGCAAGTTGGAAAACAAAATTTTTATCCAGGGCGGGGCGCTTATGTCTGATCTCCTCAACCCTTTCAACGATCCCTGCTTACTATATGCAGGCTTCGAGCCTTCCAGTGAGTACCCTAAATGACCTTGACTCTATCTGCAACAACTTCCTTTGGGGTGAGGAGGGGGGGAAAAAGAAACTTCATCTAGTGAGTAAACAAACTACCTTCCTATCCAAGAACCAGGGGGGTTTGGGAATTAGGAGCCAAAAACTTATGAATCAAGCATACATGGCTAAGCTAGGATGGAAACTAGCCCAAGATAAACCTAACCTGGCCCAGATGTGTATAGGATCTAAATACCTGCATAAAAATCGAGTCACCAAATTTCAGAATGGGTCGGTGATTTGGAAGATTATTGGCCAGGGATGGGAGCTATTGAATCAGAATAGCTCTTGGAATCTAGGGAATGGTAGACAGATTCACTTCTGGCATGATGATTGGCTCCATTGGCTCCCTGCGTAGCTGGGTTCAGGGCCCCCTTTCTCCTCAGGAGAGTGAGCGAAAAGTCCATAGTATCCTTCTCTTAGGTCAATGGGACCTGTCCTCGTTAACGCTTACCCTCCCGACCTCCCTTGTTAGTCGTATTCTTAGCGTTCCCCCCCCCTCTGCAAAACTCTTCGGAGGATCTGATCATCTCAAAATTTGTGAACCATAATGGCTTTGTCCTTAAAGATGCGTATGCGGCTCTCTTACCCCAACCGGTTGTCGAAATGGATCTATCGTGGATCTGGAAAGGTCAGTGTGAACCTAAGATCAAGTTTTTTATGTGGCTCTTGTGGCACGACCGTATTCCTCATAGGCACCTTCTTGCCGTTAGAGGCATAGTCCAGGATCCTGCATGTCCTAGATGTCGAAGTCATTATGAAAATAGCTCTCATATTATTCGTGACTGTGTTAAGAGTCGAGGGGTGTGGATATGCCCTGGTATGTCTATGAATCCTTGTGATGATTTCAAATCTTGGATTAGAGTTAACATGACCTCCAAAGAGTCATTTAGAGATCTCCCCTGGGTAAGTGTTTTTCCTTACCTTTGCCATGAGATTTGGAAGGATAGGAATAATTGCGTCTTCCATGCTCGAGAGTCCTCCCCCCCTCAGGTTATATGCGCTCGGGCAACGGGGAGAGTGCGGGAGTATATGGCTACCATAGGTTTTAGCAATTGTGTACCTGGTCATCCTTTGTGTTTTGCCCATCCTCAGGACTTTCTTATGATTCATGTTGATGCTTCCTTTGTTGGTACTCTTGATGTGGTGGGACTGGGTGGGGTGGTCCGCCATGGGAATGGTCAGTGGGTTGTCGGATTTGGGAAAAGAATATACACTAATAATTCTCTTGCAGCAGAAATACTAGCAATTTTGGAGGCCCTTTATTTTGTGGAGGCACACAACCTCCCCAAAGCCATCATTTACTCAGATTGTAAGAATGCACTTGAAATCCTCACCAGGGATCACTCTGATCTATATTCCAATATGTTAAACTCTTGCAGGCTGTGGCTCAAGAAGCGACCGGAGACTCTGATTAGACATTGTAGCAGACAGCATAACCAAGTAGCAGATGGCATTGCCAAGGCAGTGAGAAACATGGATGATGAATGTGTTGTAACTAGGATTTTCCCCACCCCCCCTAGTTATTGTATGGAACAACTAACCTCGGATTGTAATATTTTCAACATTATTAAGTAAGGAATGAAGTGCTTTGTTTACCAAAAAAAAAAAAAAAAAAAAAAAAGGTAGAGAGGACCGCAGAACTCGAAAACTTCGCTTTGAGAGGGCTTTGCCGACATTTCTTCCTGATATCCTTCGAACAACCAAGAAAAAAATTATCAAGAAGAGTAGAGCGCTAAGCACATGCGAGATATATTCAAATAGAGCTTACTCTTTGGGATACATATGAACTCGGGGTCACAGGAGTTTATAAGGAGTTTTGATCCCGCGTATAGGTATACTGCTCAAATTGTCATTAAGAAAAATAAATTATTCCCTGAGCACGGATTTAATCTTTGCTTTCATTTATTGTTCAGGAAAGTTTCCCATAGTTCCTAAGATGGTGAAGATTCCTAATCTTGTAATATATATATATATAGATATAATATGATGGCTATATTGAGAACTCAAGACTTTTCACTCTAATTGTGTTTCCTACACAGTGTTGTTGAAATGCTTAATCTAGAAAATTCTAGTCTACAGACAACCTAGAATAATCTTAGTCTACGAAAATCCTAAGTAAGAATAAGAAGAACATAAATAAATAATCTCTATTATAGAAGCCAAGGGGGGAGCTATGGTGTCCCCCTTTGAAAAGACTTTTTAACCCTTCATCCAATAAAAATACTTACCTATTAAGATTTTGAAATTTTCCTCAATCATAGTCCCTCCTAATTTAAAATATGTATATCAAAAGAAGTTCAAAATAGCTAAAATAAACTTTCATAAAAATATGTGTAGTGAAAGAAAAAATTTATGATTGAAGAACAAATTAAAATAACTAAAGCAGTTTTCAAATCAATTACAAAATCAAAAGACAAAAATTTTAATTTTACCTAAACTTTGAAATGCAATAACAATACCAACATCCATTAACAAGTAATAAAAATACCAAGAAAACAACTTCTTCATCAAGTAATTTTTATATTTTGTATTTACACCAAACGATATTCAATTAGAACTAATGATGATTGTAAATTACATTCTTCAAAATTACACTTAAATGAAATTTAATGATAACCGCCAAAATAATCCACGCACGCATCGCGTGCGGAGAAGACTAGTATTAGCTAGTGTAAGTCTGTGAAAAGAAAGTACCCACATACGCATACTATAAATACATGATGTATTGTGTTATATGAGTGATAGGCATGTCGCGCACCTAAGAAAAACAAATAATTACCGTACATATCCTTCTAATAATGTAGGAGGGAAGTCAGGAACAATCCCGCATAGAGAAATTTATTCTATAATTGGCCATTAAATAATGGTAAGACTAAAGGAGATTAATGTTAATAATGGTCGAATCAACTATACTAATCAATATATAGATAAAAGAATCTAGAGTTAAGTATCCCCACTAGCATGAATTAATATTATAATAATTCATACTCCCCAAACTAATCAAGTAAATGTTCACAAGGAAAAGTACACCCTATGAAATACCATAAACCTCTCCCGAGTATCTATGACTTCCCTAATATGCAATGAAGTTTACTCCTATGGAATCATGCAAATTAAAGACATTAAAGACAACACTCTAACTTTCTAACTATACATTCTACCTACTCATGTGGAGAATTTCATGTCCTTAATTGAAATACTCAAATCCATCAAAATGCAACTTTCCCAATTCCAATTTTTGGGAGAGAAAATTATGATTTTTGGAAAATTAAAATGAAGACATTACTTAAAGGATACACGGAATATGAAGACGAGATTATCCTAACGAAAACACAAAAGAGGCAGTTCGATGGTGAAAGGATGCTGAAGTATGCTAAGGCATTATATCTCATACAAAATGCATACAATATTTCCAAGGATTTAGGAGCCAACACGGCAAAGAAAGCTTGGGAGATCCTGCAACAAGAATTTCAAGGAGATAACAAGGTAAGAAGTAATAAACTCTAGTCCCTAAGAAGAGAATTTGAAAACTTAAAAAATGAATTAATGAAAGATTATTTTACAAAAGTAATAAAACTAGTGAATCAAATGGAATTATATGGAGAAGAAATATCAGATGAAAAAATTGTGAAGAAAATTTCATTAAGTTTAATGGGTAAATATGATAATATTGTTGCTATTATTGAAGAAACAAAAGATATATAAAAAATTATGGTGGAGCAACTTATAGGATCCTTAGAGTCCCATGAACAAAAGAAAAATCGTCATATCAATGAAGAAGTAGTCAAGACTGCTCTTGCAACAAAATTTAAGAAAATTTCCAAGAAAAATTATGATGAGAATGAATACGAAGAGAAGTCATCCTACATTCCTGCAATAGGTGCAAAAAGACTAACCATATGTATTACTGATTGTTGGCATAAATGGAAGCCACAATGTTATTGGGAGTGCAAAAGGTTTGATCATGTAAGAGAGAATTGCAGGATCAAGAAAAACAAAGAGATTGCCAATTTTGGCGAAGTAAAACAAGAAGAAAATTTATTTTCAAGAAAATTATCTATTAGTAGAAAATTAAGGTAAAAAAAATATGACAATAGTGCGAAAAGTCAAAGTGAACAACTAGATCAAAATAGAGGTGCGTGGCAATCCTTTGAGAAAACATATCGTTTTAACACAATCTCCCTACTCACTATATTTCCCATTCAATTACTCCTCTGTGAGTTTGTCATTAGTAGATAGTGAGATTTATAATTTTTGCTACTCACCCGAATAATTTAGGGTTCATGTACCCTCTTTTTCTTTATACTGGATTCTCGGGTGCTCTTCGTTTATAGATTCTTTGCCTCTATTTGAGGATTCTTTTTCCCCAGTTAAATTGTGTGTCCATCTACGTACATTATTATTCTTGCCTTATTTTTTTCATAATGGAATTTCGGGTGCTCGTTGTCTGTGGATTCTTTGCCTCTATTTGAGGATTATTTTTCCCTCAATTAAATTGTGTGTCCATACGTACATTATTCTTCTTGCCTAATTTTCAACTTGAACTTATTTATTTTTCTCAATCTCTACATCTTTTACTTCCACTCACACTCCTAATACTAACTAAATATTCATAAATCAAGTAGGCATTTAATTATTTAATCATCAGTATATTAAGATATGTAACCATGTCTTAATGAGGTATTAGGAGTGGTGTAAAAAATTTAGAGTCCAACTTTATTGCAATAAATTTGACGAAAATGAGGTATGCCATCGCAAAACTAGCGGTGACTTATACTTATATTCCTAATATTCGTATGATATATATGCTTATATACTTCATGTGGGTTTTTTTCAGATACAACATTTGTCTATTTGGTGAGTAGATTATAAAATAATTAAATGTTGCATCTATAAAAAAAATCATGGAGGTATTATGTAGTATATTATAGGAATGTCTTTTAAGAAAAATTATATTTCATTATTATTATCTTTAACTTTAGTTTTATTCATCTTCTTCATTGTTCTCTATCCTAGAATTTGAACTTTTTATTTTTTAGCCCTAACTTTTCTTATTCATCATCATTTATATGATCTCAATTAAATTAATGCTTTGAGGTTAGTTTTTACTTTTTTGTTTATTTGTTGCTTTACTATTATTTATTTATTAGATTCTTATTATTGTCTTATTTAATTTTGTGATTGAGTGGTTTTCTTTCTATGATTTGCCAATTCATGTTTATGTGATGAATCTTCATTAATATAATTGTTGCTTTGATTAATCATTGATATATCTAATTGACTAGGTTTAATATATGTTCTTAATATTTGCAATCTAATCAATTGCTTAATAAAATCTTGCTAATACTTCAGATATACGATTAATTGAATTGTTTCTAGTACTTCGATAGATTATAAAGTCTAAGTATGGTGAACCATTGCCCTAGAACTTATTAGCTTAATTTCTTATATTTTTGTAGTTTCACCTTAAATTCCAAGTTCATGAGCGGACGCAGTTCGAAAATCGACCGGGGGTGGGGTGGAGGGTGCGAAAATCGGCGGGGTTGGGGGGAGGGGGAAAACGACGCAGTGCTTGGGGCGGGGGGGGGCGGGGCTGCACGGGGCTTGGGGAGGGGGCCGTCGGGCGGTGGTGGGAGGGGGCCTCGCGGGGAGGCTCTGGAAGGGTAAGGAAATGGGTGGTGAGAGGGGGGCTACTCGGGAGGGTGGGGGAAGGGGTGGGGGAGAGAGTTAGGTTTAGAGTTTAGGGTTAGGTTAACTCACTAACTAACTTTTTTAACACTAACTAAAGTTTTTTAACACTAACTAAACGTTTTTCATTAAATAATCCTATTTTACTAATATTTTAATTAATTTAGGGCTACCAGGGACATTAACCCATAAGAAAAGCTACCAAAGAGAAAAATAAATAGTTAAGGGCTACCAGAGAGAATTTCCCTTATTTTTTTGAGGGGATATTGGAAGATCCAATTGTCATCCCAAAACTTGATCTATTTTCCGTCTCCTACTTGCCATCTCAACCCCTGCCTAAGCAGGAGTCTAGGACATGAGTTTTTTCCACTGCCAAGAGGCTACTGAAGAGACTTTATGAGATAGAATATCTTGATTTTTACTATACTTTTTCTTAACTAAATTTACCCATAGATTGTCTTTTTGTTTAACAATTTTCCAAAGATGTTTCATTTGAAGAGCAATATTATTAACATATGCCTTCCGAATTCCTAAACCACCGTACTGTTTTGGTAGACAAATTTTGTCCCAATCTATCAAATTAGCTGTCTTATTGAGGTTATCTTTATTCCAAAAGAAATTCCTATATGTTTTATCTAAACTTGAGAGGATTTGCTTGGGAAGATAAAAACTTTGCATCTGGTAATTTACTTTTGTAGCCATATTAGCTTGAATTAAAACCGTTCTACCAGCTTGCGAAAGAGAGTTGGCTTTCCATTTAGGGAGTTGATTAACAGCCATACAATGGACTTTCCCAAAAGTTTCTTTGGTAACTCTTGAATCTATAATTGGACAACCCAAATAATCCCCTAAATTGGAAGTTTCACTCATGCCTAAAAGCCTAGAAAAGTTAGCTTTAGCAAGATCTGAAACATTTGGAGAACATTGGAAAGCACACTTGTGAAAATTGACTAATTGACCTGACATTGAACAATATTTATCCAAAATCGCCTTAATAGTGGAGCAACTATGATCAGTTGCCTTGGCAAAGATCATTGTATCATCTGCAAAAGTAAGAAATGGGATTCTCACTCCAGATTTACTAATAGATACTCTAATAGATTTATCTTTTTGCAAATTTGCAAAGGAAAGTTGTCTAGCAAGCAACTCAGCACAAAGAATAAAGAGATACGGGGATAGAGGGTCACCTTGACGGATGCCTCTCGAAGGAAAAAATCTATCCCCTAGGACGCCATTCACTAGTATCGAGAAAGATGGAGTAGAAATACAGGTTTTAATCCACTCAATCCATTGAGGACAAAAACCCAACTTTTTAAGAGAGACTAAAATATAGTCCCATTCTAGCCTATCATATGCTCTTTCCATATCAAACTTGATTGCAATCCAAACCTTCTTCACCGACTTTTTACTAAACAAATGGAAAACCTCATGCGCTATTAAAATATTATCCTGAATGAGCCGCTCGAGAACAAAGGCACCTTGGAGGGGATGAATAAGCTTCCCCATAACTGATTTAAGACGATTACAAATAACTTTCGAGATTATCTTATAAATGGTAGAGCATAAACTAATTGGACGAAAATGATTTGCAGTTGAGGGATTATCAATCTTTGGGATTAGAGCAAGAAAAGTGTGATTGATCTCTTTTAAAATGTTTCCAGAGTGGATCCAATATTTCTGAAAAAAGAACGGAGGAAAACCGTCTGGGCCTGGGGATTTGTCAGGAGCAAGATCAAAGATTGCATTTTTTATCTCCTGAACTGACACTAAATCTTTGAGAAATAAATTATCTTCAGGGGAAATAATAGGAGAAAGGAGGGAGAAATCCACTTCTTCATAAAAACAACAATGAGGATTCGAGATAAATCTTTTATTAAATTCCCTCGTGTTTTGAGAGATTTATATTGAAACTAGTACTTTATTTTCTTTTTCCTTTAAACAAAATCAAAAGGTATTAAATGTTTCTTGGAATGGTGTAAAGTAATAAATGGGCTCACATGTTTTGAGAGAAAAGTAGGGGTATTTTGGATAATTTAGTCCAAACAAATTGATGAAAAAGAAAATAGGCACAACATTTTGGGACACCAAAAAGGGAATGTGAGCACTATATTATGGGACGGAGGGAGTATTATATTGGTGACGCTTAGACTCCCAATGAGAGTGTTGTTCCCACCACTGACAAAGGTGATGAGCTCCTAAGAAACCGGGTTCCTTAACATTCATATTCGCAGTAACAATAGCCGATGGAATTAGATGCGAAGTCTCACCATCTCTCCCTAATGCATCCGATACCAAGCCCACAACAGAATTTTTGGTTGCAATTTTTTCAACCTCACCCACACCCAGTGACGGAGCCAGGATTCTCAAAGTGAGGGGACAAAATCCGGCCGTCGAGCATTTGAAAAAAAAATTAGAAAAAAAACACTACAACACAAATTGTTTAATACTTAATGTTTTACATCCAAAATTCCAAAATGCTTATAGTTTTACAATCCAAGAAAAATGAGGAAGTAATTCAACATCACTAATTCTTCTTCCTCCTCCTCTAATGGTACATTACTAGTACTTGAACCACCAACGTCCATATCAACATCATGAGTTTGGGGAGAGCTAAATGAAGGAGCTAGATTCATTTTGAGGTGTTTCACTATGAGCGGGTGAAGATGTTTCTTGGGATTTCATTCTTTTAACCATAAATTATCGAAGATCGGGTTGTTTTCCCTAAGCCTTGGACTTGTTAAAATTAGGTGAATGTGAATCACTTGACATTTCCTATTAAATTGATAAACATTAATCAATTACATATCAATCCAAAGTAGTCTATTATAAATCAACTCATATTTACAATTTCTAAATTAGAAATTCGAAATTGCAAACTAAATAAATTTAAAACATGAATCAACAAATCAACTAAATAAATCATGACCAAACCAACCACAAATCAATTCAAGTATTCAACAACCATAAATCCATAATCACAAATTCACATTTCACAAGTATCACAACCAAACAATGTAAATATTACCTAAAAAAAATGAGACTAAAACTTAGGGTTTAGAAATTAGAAAAAGCAACTTACTGCCACAGTGCCACTGATGACTGATGAGTGGTGACGACGTGACGTGACTAGGCGTCGGGGTCGGGCGGTCGGTGACTGGGCGGTGGGCGTGGCGGCGACGACGCGGCGTCCCTTCGTGGCTTCGTCAAATCCTCACTTTCTCTCCTTCGTTCGTTCGGTGGCTGGTTACCTTCGAAGGTTGAGCGAAGTTCGTTCCTCACCGCTCGTCGTCGTCGGCTCCGGCGGGAGGCGGCTCGTGCGGTCGTGGCAGGAAGTTTAGTGTTTGGCAGTTAGGGTTTATCTCCTTTCAAGCTTTTGTTTTTCAGTTTTCACGCGTCTCTCTCTCCACTCTCCAGCCCAGTGTTGTTTTTTTTCCCTTTTTTCGTTTTTTCTCTTTTTTTTAAAACGTAAAATTAGTTTTTTAAAGTGGGGGGACATCTGTCCCCATGCCCCCCCTACTGGCTCCGCCACTGATCTCAAGTCCTAACTTACGTACGACGATATTGAAATATTCTCAACACATCTTATATAGTTCTAGAGAGGCTTAAAGGAAGGATTTAGAGTGAGATCTTTTGAGGGCTTGCATTGATTATGTAATTTTCATCTTTTGCATTACTAGATCTATATATAGTGTGTTGGTGGATTTCTCTTGGAGCTCGATTTCACAATCAAATTCAAAAAAAATATATGCTGCTTTTGTTTATTGTTGGTTTCTTAAATTTGATTTTTGCTTGTTCTGATAGAATATGTTATATTTGTTAATAATACAATATATATACAAGTATACTAACGTAATCTAAGGCAATACAAAAGGAAGGTAATTATACATTACCATACATAATATATTATATACAAATATAAACATATTTTATCACACCCCCGCAGTCAAAGCGGGAGGAGGTCGTACGCTGAGACTGTCCCGAAAATCATCAAAAAGTACGCGCGGAAGCCCATTAGTGAAAATATCTGCAATTTGATAGCGGGACGGAATATGTACGACACGAACTTCGCCACGGGCAACTTTTTCACGGACGAAATGAATGTCCATCGCAATGTGCTTAGTGTGCTGATGCTGAACGAGATTACCTGATAAATAGACCGCACTCACATTATCACAATAAAACAATGTGGCTTTTTGGATAGGACAATGAAGTTCCAATTGGAGATTCCAAAGCCAGCATGATTCAGAAACAACATTAGCAACCCCTCTATATTCGGCTTCGGCACTGGACCGAGATAGTGTGGGTTGTCGTTTAGTAGAGCAAGACAATAAATTATCTCCAAGAAATATACAATAACCCGAAGTAGTAGATCGACGAGTATCAGGACAACCACCCCAATCAGCATCGGTATATGAAATGAGTTTGTCAACAGAGGATTTGTAAAGAAGAAGACCGAACTTAAGAGTACCATGAACATAACGCAACATGCGCTTTAGAGCAGCCATGTGCACATTTATCGTGTCATGCATATGAAGACAGATCTGTTGGACGGCATAGGAAATATCCGGACGAGTAAAAGTGAGATATTGCAACGCACCTGCAAGTTGGCGGTATTGAGTGGGATCCGTGTATGGGGTATCATTGGTAGCACCAAGTTTGGGCTTTGTGTCAACTGGTGTTTGAGAAGGGGTGCAGTTGGACATACCGGCCCGTTCAAGAATCTCCTCAGCATACTGTGTTTGTGAGAGGAATAAACCATTTGCAGTGCGAGTGACAGGAATACCCAAGAAAAAACTGAGAGGTCCAAGATCTTTCATAGCAAATTCAGTGCCCAAGAGAAGCATGATAGACTTACGAAGAGCATCCGAGGAAGCAGTTAGAATGATATCATCCACATAAAGAAGTATATATGCAGTATCAGGACCTTTCCTGTATATGAACAGAGAATGATCAGATGTGCTGTGAGAAAAACCAAGTGTAGCGACATTGTCCGAAAAACGTTGGTACCAAGCACACAGAGCCTGCTTAAGACCATAAAGAGATTTCTTCAACAGACATACATAATCAGGATGTTGTGGGTTTTTGAATACCATAGGCTAATGCATATAGACTGTTTCATTAATGTAAAAATGCATTTTTCACATCCAATTGATGAATAGGCCAAGAATGTGATAATGCAAGGCTAAGAACAGTCCGTATAGTGGCCGGTTTTACAACCGGACTGAAAGTTTCATCGCAATCCACCCCTTTCTATTGTGATCTGCCATCACCTACAAGACGAAATTTATGCCTCTCAAAAGAACCGTCAGAATTTCTTTTATGACGAAATATCCACATGCACCGAATAATATTCACATCAGGGGGGACGGGGTACCAACTCCCAAGTCTTATTTTTAATTAGAGCATTAAATTCATCCAACATCGCATTTTTCCAATTTGAGTCATGGAGAGCACTTACTGGAGTTTTAGGTAGAGGAGAGATAGATGTAGTGAAAGTACTCAAATTATGAGAATATTTGCGGTTGGGTTTAAAAATACCTCGTTGACTGCGGGTAGTCAAGCGTGGTAAAATGGGGTTGGTGGGCCTGGGCTGAGTGTGATGGTGTTGTGGGGAAGTGGGCGTCAATAGGTGAGGGGAAGAAGTGGGCTGGACAGGGGGGAGTGTTGGACAATAATGGGAGCAACACGCTGGGTGTTTATGAGAGGGGAAGAGGAATGCGGTTGGGCCTGAGAAGAAATGGAGCCAGTTGGGTCATGAGGGGTTGACGGGCCTGGTAATAGCACACTAGGTGTGATGCGCTGGGCATTAGAAGGAGGAACATGCGGGCGTGGCTGCACAGGAGAGGGAGGAGAATAGTTGGGCCTAGATGGTGTAATTTGTGGACTGGGCACAGGAGAAGGTGAGGGAGTGGCAATTTAGTGCATTTGATAAGCTGAATAAGGCGTAATATCATTATTTAGGAAGTTATAGGCAGTGGGTGTTGGCGTATTGATAGTAGAAAAGGGAAATTGATTTTCATCAAAATGAACATGGCAACACACAATGATTTTTCCACTTGACATATCGTACCACTTATAGCCACGGTGATTAGGAGGGTAGCCAAGGAAAGGTACACACGGGGTGGATCTTGCTTGGAGTTTGTTGATGGTAGAAGAAGGGAATAAAGGAAAACATAAACAACCAAAAACCCTTAATTGAGAATAATTGGGATCCGTTTGATAGAGGGCTTGAGTGGGAGAACGGTATCCGAGGACTTTTGTTGGTAATATGTTTAAGAGATAAGTAGCCATTTCAAGAGCATGATGCCAAAAGGAGGGTGTCATAGAAGAGTGGGCAAGCAAGGTTCGAATGATGTTGTTTATAGATTTTATCCATCAGCTTAAGCTATTGGTTGAGTTGGTCCTTTGACATGGTACCAGAGCCAGCGTGACATAAAGGTCACGGGTTCAAATCTCATCCACCCCTCCTTTCTAAGTTGAATATTTAGCGCCGTGTATGAGGGAAGCCTCGTGCCGCATCCACACTTCAAGTCCAATGGGCTCTTGCCGGGGGTGATAGAGTATAAACATATTCTATCATGTTCTTTCAATGACATTGATTTACCTTATTCTTGGACTTTTTGATACTTCCATTGATCAAACAAGCTCGAGTATCTTTCATTAAACTTGTTTGATCAATGGAAGTATCAATATAACTTTTTGAAAGATTTAGCTTGTATCGAACAATGAAAGAACTTTTTTATCACTGTTTGAACTTGTATCTTTTCATTGTTTGATACAAAAAGTTCAAACAATGATCAACGACAAATGGTCATTGGAGGGGTAAATGGTCTTTGATCGGGTAAATGGTCAAACAATGAACTTTCATTGGAGGGGCAAATGGTCTTTGATTATTGGTTGAACTTTTTCATTGCTCATGAAAGAACTTGTATCAAGATTTAACTTTCATTGTTTCATACAAAAAGTTCTTGTAATGGAAGAACTTTTTTCATCACAATATTTAACTTGTTACCTTATTGCTTGTCATTGTTCTTTGATCAATCAAGTATCAAAAAATCTTTCAATACGTATTAATTTAACTTGTCATTGTTCTTTGATTGTTTGATTGATTTTTGCTTGTTCTTTCAAAAAATCTTTCATTGATTTACTTATTGCTTGACCTTTTGATACTTCCACTATGCTAAAGGATGTCCAATTCTGCGTACAACACAATTAAGTGTTGGGGTTTGTGGAATTAGTTCAATGTAGAATACATGTCCGGGCGCACCTGTGTATGTTCGTCCGCTCGTGAAGTTGCCAAGATTTGGTAAAACGGCAGATGGTTTTGCGTGTTCGCACTTCGCACAAGGATACGATGCATGTTTGCCCTTGACTACTAATTATGTACCCATAATAACCAGCAGACCGTTTTGTGCGTCCGCATGATAGATTGTCATACACTTCTCAAAAATAAAATCCTAACAAATCTCTATAGAAGGATAAATAGGCACTAGTGTAAAAAACAGCTTTTGCTACTAAACAAATGCTTTGGTTGATTAATCAACCCGAGCATTTGTGATACAAATGCTCGTGTTGATTAGTCAACCGGAGCATTTGATATCAAATGCTCCGGTTGACTAATCAACACGAGCATTTGTATCACAAATGCTCGGGTTGATCAACGGAGCACTTGGATCATAAGTACGCGCTTTTTTTCCTTTTGGTGAAATCCCCCCCTCTGCTAATGTAATCAAATATCGGACACTAAGCAAGGCGTACACCCCTCTCTTATCGGTTATCAATCCCTCCCTCCCTCCCAACTTCCCAAGTCCTTCGCATCCTCCCCCACTCGCCCGTCCTCCGTCGTACCTCCCTCCCCCCCAAGTCCTTCGCATCCTCCCCACCGATCGCCCGTCATCGTCCTTCGCTTCAATCGAGTTTAGACATCGCCGGATTTCGATTGGAACATCTACCGCTTTTCGATTGGAGCATGGCGGGTAGTCCCTCGTAACATCTACCGCTTCCTCTCGCCGGGATTTCGATTGGAACTCGCTTCGCACAATTCCCCGGCCGCGGTTCGAGGTCCGCCGTAGTTCGTAATGAAGCCTAATTCCGGTGAAAAATTGTTGCTTGCTTCCACCACAGCCAAGATCGCTCGGGTTTCTTTCTTTCTATCTCCAAAATTTTATGTGACAAACCCTAATTTAGCAATTTTCAATGTGCTTCTAATCATTCAAATTGCGCCTAGTTAGCATAATTCATTCAATTTATTTGCTACCTGTTCCTCTGAATTTCGTTTTTTTCTTTCTTATAAATGCAAGTATTCATGGCAAGCGTCAATTTTTAGTCTTTATAATCGTTGCCAATTTTGTTGATTATGGCGGATTTGAATTAGAGTGTTTTTCATTGCCATTAATTGAAATTTGAATTTTGGGATTGGTGAATTAATGGCTAATTCCAACCGTATACTCCTTCGGGCTCGAAGTCGCTAGCGCACTTGAATCGGTTTGTCGCACTCGAATCGCTCCGCCGGATACTCCTCCAGTTCGAATTTGATGTCAATTTCCGTAATTCCTTCGAGTTCAATTTTATCATAATTTGTAGGTTTTCCGAATTACTCAAAATAATTCTAGGGTTTAATTTAATTACTTTCCTCAATCATTTCTCAAACTCTAATCTAGTAGGATGCTTTTAGCATGACATACCCCAAATTTGAAACTTGGTAGTAGTTTTGTGAACTGTGACTAGTATTCCAAACTTATTAGACCTGAGACTTACTCTGTAAAGTGATGTGAACAGACCTTAGTTGTGTGGTTAGTGTAGTACGGTTAGTATATTTCTAGTTATTTTTTTTTTTTTTGGCATTCTCAATTTTGAGTTTTAATTTCTCTATGATTGATGATTCTTGTCCAACAATGTGGCGGATGCTTATGTCTCAGGATTGCCTTACCACTAGCATTTTTTTTATCATACTCAGAGCTCCGGTATCTACATATTGAGTAGTTATTAAATGAACTATTTGGTACTTTTGGTGCCTAAATTGTAATGCTACGGTAAGGATCATCTACCTCATGAGTCATTCCTAGTATATAAATACTAAAATGAGAATTATAGTTAACAGTGAGCTAATATATTACACCTCGTCTGTGTCTAAGTTATATTAAAGGAAGTTATTAGTGGACCTAAGAAAGGAAGTTATTAGTAGGGGATGAATGACTACTTCTTTTGTCTGCTAAAGTCGTTGCTAATATCAATCCTCTCCTTTTGGTTATAATGCTCAGGGTGCCTACATATCTTACACCCCGTCTGTGTCTACCTGCTTCCGCGCGCGCTCTCTCTCTTGGTCTCCCACAGGTTAGTTGTGCTCCCTCTTACTCTTATGTAAAATTAGTTAGCATCTTTGTTCAAATGATTTACTTGTATGTTAACTTTGAATCATTAAGAATGCTTTAAGAATCAAGGACTGAACTTTTTTCAAAAGTTTGTTTTTGTTATGCACAATTAAAGTATCATCATAATCATATGCCTAGATACCCATCCAAGACTTACTCATTAGGAGTAAGTCTTGGATAGTCCCCGTTTTGGGACTGTTCTTAGACGTTTGATCTCACTTAGGTGGTAAATGTATGTTTTCTTTTCGTTTCTATGGAAAATCACGGCTACTCATTTCCCTAATTTGTTCTTTGGGTGCATATGTAGATAAGTAATTACCTACATTGTGTACTTGGAGAACTGTAGGGAAATGCTGTCGGATTTTCCATAGAATCGAGACGCTGACATACATTTACTAGTGGGATTAGACGTCAAAGGATGGGTTAGGTTGGAGTGATAAGGACCTTTGAAAGACATGCATATATTCATGCTATAAATCTTCTTTTGAATTTGTATCTTCATATTGTTTAATGCTTAAATGATTGACAATGTATTATTATATGTGTTTAATTAGTCGTTAAAGGTCTGTTTGAATGGCGAGAGATCGTTCGTGGATGTATGGTAACATTGATTCGTCGAAATTTGTGGATGGGGTACTGGAATTTTGTGATTCTGCCTTAAAACATCAAGCTAGGACGGGGGCTTTGGGATTTTATTGTCCTTGTGTTAAGTGTAGCAATGTGTTCAAAGTCAATGGTATTGAGTTGCTTAGGGAGCATGTACTTCGTAATGGGTTTAGGCCTGAATACCATGTGTGGATTTGGCATGGTGAGGAGGGAGTGTATGAAGGGAATTCTTGTGCAAATGATGTCCATGAGCAAGAAGACGCATCTGAGGAAATGGAGTATGATATTGAGGACGAGATTGATGATGATGACAATGATCATGTGGATGAGATGATGGATGGTGTCGAGGATGATTTAGGACAACATTCTCGTGTTTTTGAGTCTTTGAAAGAGGCAGCACAAAAGCCACTTTATCCTGGTTGTAAAAAATTTACCAAACTTTCTGCTGTGTTGACACTTTTCAACATTAAGTCAAAGGGAAATTGGACCGATATTAGTTTCACTTCCCTGTTGGAAGTGTTAAGTGAGATGTTTCCCGATGGCAATGAACTTCCAAAGTCGACTTATTATGCTAGAAAGCTTATGTGTCCCTTTGGCTTAGAGTACAAGAAGATACATGCTTGTCCAAATGACTGCGTGTTATATAGGAATGAATATGACAATTTCGATGAGTGTCCACGGTGCGGGAAGTCACGTTACAAGCGTAAAGGGGCTGGAGGTACGAAAGGGCCCCCAGCTAAGGTGTTGTGGTATCTTCCAATAATACCTAGATTCAAGCGGTTGTTTTCCATAAAAAAAGATGCAAAAAATCTGAGGTGGCATGCAGACGGAAGGAAGATTGATAGTTTGTTGAAGCATCCGGCAGATTCTCCTGAGTGGAAGAGTATTAATAGATTGCATAAGCCATTTGGGAATGAAGATCGTAATTTGAGGCTTGGACTATGTACAGATGGGATGAATCCATTCGGAAGTATGAGCTCTTTGCATAGTACATGGCCTGTGCTTTTAGTTATATATAATTTGCCTCCTTGGTTGTGTATGAAACGCAAGTACATGATGTTGTCGCTACTAATCCCGGGTCCTAAACAACCCGGAAATGACATAGATGTCTATCTTGCACCACTTATCGATGATCTCAAAAAGCTATGGGATGAAGGGGTTTCTGTGTTTGATGCTCATGCTAATGAGATGTTCACCTTGCGTGCAATGCTTTTCTGCACCATTAACGATTTCCCTGCGTACGGTAACTTATCTGGGTATAAGAATAAAGGTAAGAAAGCATGTCCGATATGTATGGATGACATGGAATCCACATTCATTCCTAATTGCAAACATGTCTACATGCCCCACCGAAAGTTTTTACGACCCGACCACCCTTTTCGTAAGAAGAAAAAGGCATTTTATGGGTCTGTTGAAGAGGGTGTAGCTCGTAGACCATTGACTGGTAAAGAGGTTTATGAGCAAGTAAAGGGTGTTGAAACGATCTTTGGTAAAACAATGAAAGAGAAGAAAGGATTATGGAAAAAGGAGTCTGTCTTTTGGACACTCCCCTACTGGAAAGACCTAAAGGTTAGACATTGCCTCGACGTCATGCATATAGAAAAAAATGTATGCGATGTCATTCTTGCGACGCTTATGAATATTCCCAATAAGACAAAGGATAATAAGGCCTCACGATTGTACTTGGAACAGAAAGGAGTTCGGCCGGAATTGGCCTCGGGACAAGAAATGTAAGAAGAGGAAGAAATCAAAAAGAAACAAATCTTGAGGAAGACAAGAAGGGGAAAGAATCCGAAGAAAACGAAATCTCGAGAAAGTTAAGGTTAAAAAGAACAAAAAAGAAAGTCGACAATAGGAATTATTTGCCTCCAGCTTGTTATACGTTGTCCAAGGAAGAGAAGCGGATTTTTTGTGAGTCTTTGTATGGCATTAAGGTTCCGTCGGGGTACTCATCTAATATGAAAAGATTTGTGTCTTTGAATGGCGAGTTGAAATTAGGGTTTATGAAATCTCATGATTGCCATGTTATGATGCAAGTATTTTTACCGATTGCTATTCGTGGGATACTACCAAAACATGTGAGGTATGCTATTACTGAACTATGCTCATTTTTCAACACGATATGTAGCAAAGTGCTTGATCCGACAAGACTTGATGCTCTTCAAGCTGATGTGGTAGAGACTCTTTGTAAGTTTGAAATGTATTTCCCACCTGCATTCTTTGACATAATGGTTCATCTTATCGTCCATCTAGTTCGTGAAATAAAGCTTTGTGGTCCAGTGTTTTTGAGGTGGTGTTATCCTTTTGAAAGACGAATGGGTACTTTACAAGATAAAGTGAGGAATCCTGCACAACCTGAAGCTAGTATCATTCAAGGCACCGTGGGCGATGAAGTTGGTAATTTTATAGCCGAGTATTTGGCTAGTGCTGAACCTATCGGACTTCCTACATCTCGACATGATGGAAGACTTGGAGGCCACGGTACGATTGGCTCAAAATTAGTCACACCTCCAAGGGATAAGCGCCTACAAGCACACTTATATGTGTTGCATCACGTTGCAGCAGTGCATCCGTATTTGGCTGAGCATATGGAGGTGCTACGGGCTGAAAATCCTTCCAAAGGGGATATTTTGTTAGTTATATCATGTTGTTAATGTTTGATTTAGCCAATTATGTTTTAAATAGGAGGAGACACATTGTGATCTTTTACTTCCCGAATCAAAGGATGGTGAGTTGGTTGTGGTAGCTTATGGTCGGGCACAACCATCGAGAGTGGGCCAAACATCGCATTTGCTGCCGGTAGCAGATTCTTATTTTAATGTGTCCGTAGACACTATTATATGTGGATTTGAAGATTTCTCACTGCCGGTCCCAAGGGCGGATTGGAGCCTCTTTGTTCTCAATGACGCAGAGGGTAGTTTTGTGATATGGCCATGTGCTTGGGTGCGATTTACGGATTGAGGTAAAATATATGTGACTAAGCATGATGATAGTGATATAAAAGTTTTGCCCAACTCAAAAATATATGCACATTATGGAGTTGATTTATAGTTTTTTCTTTTATCTATTCAATTTGTTGTTTATAATCACCATACGCTTTATAGCTATTTTATTTCTTCTCCTTTTCTCTCTCTCTACAATAAAACTGGCATGAAAACATACCAAATGATCTTTTCAACTATGTTTTTTTGTGTCTTTTTCTAAATAGGCTTTGCAGAAAACAAAAAAGGCAAAAAATGTGAAGAATTTGGATGTGAACAAAGAGGTTTCGCAAGGAAACCATTCAAAATCGAATGAGGTGGACTCAAAAGCTAACAAGAATAAGGCGGAATCACAACCTATTCCTCGCAATTGTAGGAAAGATTTCATCCAAGGGCTCATCTCCTGATGCAACACCAAAAGGAACGCCACTTGTGTGTGAGCAAGTGATCAAATCTCTTAGCAAGTCATGTCTTTGGCTACATGCTCGGGTTAGCAACTTGCCCGATTCTTCCCCAATAAAGGTGGATTTGGAGAAGTCTCAATTCCACTACCTAGGTGATGATTCAGCTACTTGGGTATATAAAGTGGATATTCGGGAATTCCTCTGTGGATCGATGTTAAATATATCCATATTACAAGTCTTCATGAGGTTATATATAATTAAAGTAACTACTTCAATATTTTGTTAGTTGTTAACGGTTTTCATTCTGACTTTACTTGATTATTCTTTTAGTGCACTTTACGAAGATTTACTTGGATGTGATTCTGTTTCAAAAGTTGGGTGGTTATGTCCACAAGAGATTCGTGATGCCAATTGCTTGTACAACCATGCGGAAGCGAATGAGTACATTGAACGGAGTATTAGACAATGTGTTCGATCGGGAGATAAGTATATTATTGCTCCATACATTGAAGAGTATGTTTTAGTACCTAATTGATAATGTCTTTTCATAATGCTATAAATACTATTGATACAAATATGTATATATATATATATATATATGATTGTTGAAATTAAATTTTTATTATTAGTCTTCATTGGATGCTCTTGGTGATATCTCCTTCAAATCACACAATATACCATTTTGATTCTCTGCGTCGAGAACCACCCCGAAGCTTACTAGTCAAAAGCATATTGAATAGGTATTGTTATATTTTCATTTCCTTTTAGGTCTTCATTAACATGCATGACATTGTTGTCACTAGTATAAAATGTGGTGTTGTAGTGTGATGAAGAAACTGCGTGGTTTTGGTCCAAGAAGAGACACACTTCCTCAATGGAAATCGGTGAAGGTAAGTAAATGATTTCGGTTGTCCTCTATCTTTAAGTTATTAGTCTCCCTAGATTTATTGATCGAATTTTGAGAATTATTTTTTGAATATGTTTTTGAATTTAGTGTGCACAACAACATGACGGGATTGCTTGCGGCTATTATGTGATGAGGTTTATGTACGATATAATTTCTTCTTGCACGGAATTTGATGATCTAGAGAAGGTTTGTAACATTTCATCTCCCTTACAAACTATGACTTGGTTTTCTCCTAATTAGTCTTTAAACAACTTGTACCATAAATTGGCATTTACTTGCACAACATTGACTCCGCATGTCAAATACGACTTGTAAGCATCCTAGTAATCCTAAAACAACATATTAGAGTAGATTGTAAGCAAAAATTACATGTTATGGTATGAAATGGATGAATTGAACCTAAAACGGGCTAAAACGACCTTGAAAGGCCTTTACTTGCACAAAATTAACTAGAATGAACAACTTTGACTTGTAATCATCCTAGGAATCCTAAAACAACATATTAGAGTAGATTGTAAGCAAAAATTACATGTTATGGTATGAAATGGATGAATTGAACCTAAAACGGGCTAAAACGACCTTGAAAGGCCTTTACTTGCACAAAATTAACTAGAATGATCAACTTTGACTTGTGATCATACTAGTAATCCTAAAACAACATATTAGAGTTGATTATAAGCGAATATTACATTCTATGGTATGAAGTGGATGCATTGGACCCAAAACGGGCTAAAACGACCTTGAAAATGGTCTTTACTTGCACAAAATTGACTAGAACAATCAACTTTGACTAGTAATCCTCCTATTAATCCTAAAACAACATATTAGAATTGATTATAAGCTAAACTTACATGCTATTAGACTTGAAATGGATGAATTGGACTCAAAACGGGCTAAAACGACCTTGAAAGGCCTTTAATTGCACAAAATTAACTAGAACGAACAACTTTGACTTGTAATCATCGTTGCAATCGTAAAACAACATGTTAGAGTAGATTATAAGCAAAAATTACATGCTATGGTATATAAATGGATGAATTGGACCCAACATGGTCTAAATGACCTTTACTTGCACAAAATTGATTAGAACGATCAACTTTGACTTGTGATCATCCTAGTAATCCTAAAACAACATATTAGAGTAGATTATAAGCTAAAATTACATGATGTGATATGAAATGGATGTATTGGACCCAAAACGGGCTAAATCGACCTTGTAAAGGCATTTACTTGCACAAAATTGACTTGAACGATCAACTTTGACTTGTAATCATCCTAATAATCCCAAAACAACTTATTAGAATAGATTATAAGCTAAAAATACATGATATGGTATGAAAAGGATATAATTAATGGCAAAACGACCTATAACGGACAAATTTTGACATATATATTATTGTCTTTGTTCTTATTAGATTTACAACACGCCAAAGGAGGAGTCCTTCACTATTGAGGAAATCAATGAAGTGCGAGACAAGTTTGCTTCCTTCCTCACGATAGTTGTCTTTGATTTAGACATTTAGGTACTTATGATGTATACACATACTTTGGATCTAGAGTACTATTTTGTAATTCAATTCTACACTTCATATAATATTATTTTAATTTGAAAGTTAATTTGTTGGATTATTGAATTTTTGTATGCAATTTGTTGGATATACTTTGGATGAATTTTATATAGCAGTGAGGAAGGCACGAGGTAGTGTATTGTAACAGAGTTGTGCCTGCGCAATATATTTGTAACAGCTCTAGAAATAATATTCGTAAGCAGTGCTGATTTTATAAAAAAAAAAAAAAAAAAAAACAAATGCTCCGGTTAATTTGAAAAAACGTAGCCTTTGATACGCAAATGCTCCGGTTATTAGCCAAAAAAACGGAGCATTTGATGATTTTTAAAGCATAAAAATGAACAAATGCTCCGGTTGTTAATACAACCGGAGCATTTGACCTGTCAAATGCTCCGGTTGACAACCGGAGCATTTGTTAATTGTCCAACTGCTCGTACGACGTCTGCTACGCGTTAAATACGGAGCATTTGATGGGTTTTTAACCGGAGCAATTGATGTTTTGTGTACTAGTGAGGATTGAATTCACAGAGAGATAGCCGTTTTTAATTAGCTATTAAGGTGTAGAAAAACCAAACAACATAATGAACTTGGAATTTAAGGTGAAACTACAAAAATATAAGAAATTAAGCTAATAAGTTCTAGGGCAATGGTTCACCATACTTAGACTTTATAATCTATCGAAGTACTAGAAACAATTCAATTAATCGTATATCTGAAGTATTAGCAAGATTTTATAAAGCAATTGATTAGATTGCAAATATTAAGAACATATATTAAACCTAGTCAATTATATATATCAATGATTAATCAAAGCAACAATTATATTAATGAAGATTCATCACATAAACATGAATTTCCAAATCATAGAAAGAAAACCACTCAATCACGAAATTAAATAAGACAATAATAAGAATCTAATAAATAAATAATAGTAAAGCAACAAATAAACAAAAAAGTAAAAACTAACCTCAAAGCATTAATTTAATTGAGATCATATAAATGCTGATGAATAAGAAAAGTTAGGGGTAAAAACTAAAAAGTTCAAATTCTAGGATAGAGAACAATGAAGAAGATGAATAAAACTAAAGTTAAAGATAATAATAATGAAATATAATTTTTCTTAAAAGACATTCCTATAATATACTACATAATACCTCCATGATTTTTTTTATAGATGCAACATTTAATTATTTTAAAATCTACTCACCAAATAGATAAATCTTGCATCTGAAAAAACCCACATGAAGTATATAAGCATGTATATCATACTAATATTAGGAATATAAGTATAAGTCATCGCTAGTTTTGCGATGGCATACCTCATTTTCGTCAAATTTATTGCAATAAAGTTTGGACTCTAAATTTTTTACACCACTCCTAATACCTCATTAAGACATGGTTACATATCTTAATATACTGATGATTAAATAATTAAATGCCTACTTGATTTATGAATATTTAGTTAGTATTAGGAATATTTAGTTAGTATTAGGAGTGTGAGTGGAAGTAAAAGATGTTGAGATTGAGAAAAATAAATAAGTTGAAGTTGAAAATTAGGCAAGAAGAATAATGTACGTATGGACACACAATTTAATTGAGGGAAAAATAATCCTCAAATAGAGGCAAAGAATCCACATACAACGAGCACCCGAAATTCCATTTTATGAAAAAAAATAAGGCAAGAATTATAATGTACGTATATGGACACACAATTTAACGGGGAAAAAGAATCCTCAAATAGAGGCAAATAATCTACACGAAGAGCAACCGAGAATCCAAGTATAAAGAAAAAGAGGGTACATTTCTATCATGTTCTTTCAATAACATTGATTTACCTTATTCTTTGGACTTTTTTATACTTCCATTGATCAAACAAGCTCGAGTATCTTTCATTAAACTTGTTTGATCAATGGAAGTATCAATATAACTTTTTGAAAGATTTAGCTTGTATCGAACAATGAAAGAACTTTTTTTATCACTGTTTGAACTTGTATCTTTTCATTGTTTGATACAAAAGTTCAAACAATGATCAACGACAAATGGTCATTGGAGGGGTAAATGGTCTTTGATCGGGTAAATGGTCAAACAATGAACTTTCATTGGAGGGGCAAATGGTCTTTGATCATTGGTTTAACTTTTTCATTGCTCATCATGAAAGAACTTGTATCAAGATTTAACTTTCATTGTTTCATACAAAAAGTTCTTGTAATGGAAGAACTTTTTCCATCACAATATTTAACTTGTTACCTTATTGCTTGTCATTATTCTTTGATCAATCAAGTATCAAAAAATCTTTCAATACGTATTAATTTAACTTGTCATTGTTCTTTGATTGTTTGATTGATTTTTGCTTGTTCTTTCAAAAAATCTTTCATTGATTTACTTATTGCTTGACCTTTTGATACTTCCACTATGTTGAAGGATGTCCAATTCTGCGTATAACACAATTAAGTGTTGGGGTTTGTGGAATTAGTTCAATGTAGAATACATGTCCGGGCGCACCTGAGTATGTTCGCCGCTCATGAAGTTGCCAAGATTTGTTAAAACGGCAGATGGTTTTGCATGTTCGCACTTCGCACAAGTATACGATGCATGTTTGCCCTTGACTACTAATTATGTACCCATAATAACCAGCAGGCCGTTTTGCGCGTCCGCATGATAGATTGTCATACACTTCTCAAAAATAAAATCCTAACAAATCTCTATAGAAGGATAAATAGGACTGAATTCATAGAGAGATAGCCATTTTTAATTAGCTATTAAGGTGTAGAAAAACCAAACAACATTATGAACTTGGAATTTAAGGTGAAACTACAAAAATATAAGAATTTAAGCTAATAAGTTCTAGGGCAATGGTTCACCATACTTAGACTTTATAATCTATCGAAGTACTAGAAACAATTCAATTAATTGTATATCTGAAGTATTAGCAAGATTTTATAAAGCAATTGATTAGATTGCAAATATTAAGAACATATATTAAACCTAGTCAATTAGATATATCAATGATTAATCAAAGCAACAATTATATTAATGAAGATTCATCACATAAACATGAATTTCCAAATCATAGAAAGAAAACCACTCAATCACGATATTAAATAAGATAATAATAAGAATCTAATAAATAAATAATAGTAAAGCAACAAATAAACAAAAAAGTAAAAACTAACCTCAAAGCATTAATTTAATTGAGATCATATAAATGCTGATGAATAAGAAAAGTTAGGGCTAAAAACTAAAAAGTTCAAATTCTAGGATAGAGAACAATGAAGAAGATGAATAAAACTAAAGTTAAAGATAATAATATACTACATAATACCTCCATGATTTTTTTTATAGATGCAACATTTAATTATTTTATAATCTACTCACCAAATAGACAAATGTTGCATCTGAAAAAACCCACATGAAGTATATAAGCATATATATCATACGAATATTAGGAATATAAGTATAAGTCATCGCTAGTTTTGCGATGGCATACCTCATTTTCGTCAAATTTATTGCAATAAAGTTTGGACTCTAAATTTTTTACACCACTCCTAATACCTCATTAAGAAATGGTTACATATCTTAATATACTGATGATTAAATAATTAAATGCCTACTTGATTTATGAATATTTAGTTAGTATTAGGAGTGTGAGTGGAAGTAAAAGATGTAGAGATTGAGAAAAATAAATAAGTTGAAGTTGAAAATTAGGCAAGAAGAATAATGTACGTATGGACACACAATTGAATTGAGGGAAAAATAATCCTCAAATAGAGGCAAAGAATCCACAGACAACGAGCACCCGAAATTCCATTATGAAAAAAATAAGGCAAGAATAATAATGTACGTAGATGGACACACAATTTAACCGGGGAAAAGAATCCTCAAATAGAGGCAAATAATCTACAAACGAAGAGCACCCGAGAATCCAAAGATAAAGAAAAAGAGGGTACATGAACCCTAAATTATTCGGGTGAGTAACAAAAATTATAAATCTCACTATCTACTAATGACAAACTCACAGAGGAGTAATTGAATGGGAAATATAGTGAGTAGGGAGATTGTGTTAAAACGATATGTTTTCTCAAAGGATTGCCACGTACCTCTATTTTGATCTAGTTGTTCACTTTGACTTTTCGCACTATTGTCATATTTTTTTTTTACCTTAATTTTCTACTAATAGATAATTTTCTTCAAAATAAATTTTCTTCTTGTTTTTCTTCGCCAAAATTGGCAATCTCTTTGTTTTTCTTGGTCCTGGTATTCTCTCTTACATGATCAAACCTTTTGCACTCCCATTAACATTGTGGCTTCCATTTATGCCAACAATTAGCAATACATATGGTTAGTCTTTTTGCACCTATTGCAGGAATGTAGGATGACATCTCTTCGTAATCATTCTCATCATAATTTTTCTTGGACATTTTCTTAAATTTTGTTGCAAGAGCAGTCTTGACTACTTCTTCATTGATATGACGATTTTTCTTTTGTTCATGGGACTCTAAGGATCCTATAAGTTGCTCCACCATAATTTTTTATATATCTTTTGTTTCTTCAATAATAGCAACAATATTATCATATTTACCCGTTAAACTTAATAAAATTTTCTTCACAATTTTTTCATCTAATATTTCTTCTCCATATGATTCCATTTGATTCACTAGTTTTATTACTTTTGTAAAATAATATTTCATTAATTCCTTTCTTTCATTTTTTAAGTTTTCAAATTCTCTTCTTAGGGACTAGAGTTTATTACTTCTTACCTTGTTATCTCCTTGAAATTCTTGTTGCAGGAATCTCCCAAGCTTCCTTTGTCGTGTTGGCTCCTAAATCCTTGGAAATATTGTATGCATTTTGTATGAGATATAATGCCTTAGCATACTTCAGCATCCTTTCACCATCGAGCTGCCTCTTTTGTGTTTTCGTTAGGATAATCTCGTCTTCATATTCCGTGTATCCTTTAAGTAATGTCTTCATTTTAATTTTCCAAAAATCATAATTTTCTCTCCCAAAAATTGGAATTGGGAAAGTTGCATTTTGATGGATTTGAGTATTTCAATTAAGGACATGAAATTCTCCACATGAGTAGGTAGAATGTATAGTTAGGAAGTTAGAGTGTTGTGTTTAATGTCTTTAATTTGCATGATTCCATAGGAGTAGACTTGATTGCATATTAGGGAAGTCATAGATACTCGGGAGAGGTTTATGGTATTTCATAGGGTGTACTTTTCCTTGTGAACATTTACTTGATTAGTTTGGGGAGTATGAATTATTATAATATTAATTCATGCTAGTGGGGATACTTAACTCTAGATTCTTTTATCTATATATTGATTAGTATAGTTGATTCGACCATTATTAACATTAATCTCCTTTAGTCTTACCATTATTTAATGGCTAATTATAGAACAAATTTCTCTATGCGGGATTGTTCCTGACTTCCCTACTACATTTTTAGAAGGATATATACGGTAATTATTTATTTTCAGGCCAAAAATAACGTCATATTAACCATAGTTAAGTCCAACGGTCCTTTTTTGTCTAAACCCTTTTCAAAACCCTCAACTTCTCTCTCTCTCCTCTGACCTCCATTTGCTCTCTCTCCTCTAACCTCCATTTTCTCTCTCCTCTCTCTCCAAGACCACCATTTTCTCTCTCTTCTCTCCTCTCTCCTCTCTGCTCTCTCATCTCTGTGCTGGCATTTCTAAGCTTATCTGGCAATGACTGAAAATTTTGCGGGAAGCTCCACACAAGCATCTTCTACTTCGAAATCTGGACCCATGATATTGTAATGTGCTGGCATTTAGAACAACCTATTGTAATGTGCATTTCTTAGTTTGGAGAACAATCAATTTTTTGGATTTTGGAACAACTTTGAATGCAAGTCTCATTGGTTGAACAAACACAAAATGTCATTTCATTCATTTCATTCCCATTTCATTCATTACATTAGAAATTTACTTACTAGAAACTTAGATAATGAGCATTGGAAGCTCTTACAATTCATAACACTAACAATTCCCTCCACCCATTACATCTCAGTTTAAGATGAAGTACCAAAACAACAATATGGCCAAAAGTGCACATATTACCCAAACCTCACATTATTGCACATATTTTGTTGGGTCTTCCTCATCAATCCACTTAAAGTAGTTGCATCCCCTTGTGTTAGTGTCAGCATCATAATTCGGGCATGCATAAAACATTCTTCCCGGATTGTCCTTAGTCCAAGCTCTCGTTTTAGAAATGTACATCCCACAATTACACCTCTTACCATCTTGATACCAACCTCTACCCTTCTTAAACATAAATCCTGCCACATAGTTATCAAATTATGAATACAATTGCACTTAATTAGGTTTTTAAATCAAAAGCCCCAATTTTTTCAATCAACAAGCCCTAATTTTTTGACCCAAAAATTTTGAAATCAAAAACCCTAAAAATCCCGAATCAAAAAAACTTGGGGAAAAAACCATAAATTTAGTTGTACTAACCTTGTCTTCTGATGTGCAACACTCCAAATCAAATGAAAAGCACTGAATTGAAGGGGAGGAGAGAGAAAAACAATGTAAAATGAGTTAAGGGTTGAGAGAAGAAACAGAGCAAAAAAACGAGGGAGAGAGAGCAAATGGAGGTCGGAGGAGAGAGTGAGAAGTTGAGGGTTTTGAAAAGGGTTGAGACAAAAAAGGACCGTTAGACTTAACTATGGTTAACATGACGTTATTTTTGGCCTGAAAATGAAATTGGGCTGCAACTTAAAGGTACATTGATTTTATAACGCTGCAATTGGAGAGTTTGAAATGAATAGGCCGTAATTAACAAACTCGCAACTATAAAAGGCTGCAATTGGTGAAAAATCCTAGTCATATTAAAAGTTTTGGCCAAAACAATTCTAGTATTGGGTAGTCGGTTTCAGTTTATGTCATGTAAATTTCAGATATACATCAAATATGGATTATAATTCAGATGGAGTTATCGAATAGAAGTCAAGTTATAGATCTATGTCTCTATTATATCCCTTTGCAACATATTACTGTCCATAATTAGGAATATACAACCCTTTTTTTGTTAGACAGTCTGACCAAAATTGAATGGTCAAACCAATTAACTTTTTAGTATATTGATAAACTTATAATCATGTGATTTAAATCTTTTCTTTAACAACTTTTTAAGGTTTTCGTATGACTTTCTTATATATGGTTCAACTTTGATCTATTTTTACTTAACTAATACCTGATATGACCATCAAATTAAAATTACTACCATAATTTGCATTAGGAACAACATGCTACTAATGAATCAACCACCTTTTTTTTTGAAGGGAATAGGAAGATTATCATTAATAAATCCACATACAACAACATCTACAATAATAATAAGCCTTATGTAAAAGATAATCTAAAACATCAATTCAAATTTCTTCATCCAACTTACCAATATAAACGGTTCGAACCGCCTTTTTTGATATGGTAATATTCCAACCATAATTGAAATTCGATGACTCGACATTTTTTTATGCCTGGTGTTATAGTTAATATAAATCTGAGCTTCATCTTGATATACTTGATCTTCAACCAATAACTACGATTTCCCACATTTTCAAACTTCAAAGCTAACCAGAAAACCAAAGCTCTCATGGAGAGAGTAGATAGAACCATCATATTGATGGAGACAACCCTTATAACAAGAGGGAGAGACAACCCTCACAATGGGAGAGAGAATTATTAAAAATAATCTATAAACTAATAAAACTAAAAATAAAGCGAAGAAACAAAATTTAAGGCTTTCCACCAATATAACAACCAGCAGAAGTCCCTACAAGAACACTAATGGAGGCTATGATTTGAGAGAGAGGCTAGGATTTGGGAGAGAGAAAAGGATGAGTGTTTTTGACTCTATACTAATTATTGAATCAACCACCTTTCTTAACATAATGCGTTAGAAACCTTTCATGTAGCTTGCCAAAAAATGTACCTGTTTTGCCACTTTCTCTTATACTGTTATTGATGTATTAAAAATATGCATGACGATCCACCACTTTTTGTTTAGAAAATTTAAAACATTATCAAACCAATTGAACAAAGTGGTACATCAATTGCTGAACATACATGAGATATGGATTCATTGCACTTCATGAATGTTGCCTAGTTAACTCCAAGGAAGTGCTTTGAACATTGTTTACTTATCTACAAGAGCTTTATCGCAGGAAAATACAAGAGCAGAGGAGATCAGTCATGGCTAGTTTGGTTCAAGGAGTGTACATTACAGAAATAGATAGACAACAAAATCGAACAGGACATGATGCATTAGCCCCAGCTTGGTGGGAAGCTTTTCATTTCAAATGCATCAAATTCCTTGAAGACAAAATGGATTCCTCCATTTTCGGGGCAATTTTTGAGTATATGGCACCACAATATGCATCTCCTAAGTATGTAATTGCAATTCGGGGAACGATGATCAAACCAAAAACTGGGATACGAGACATCTATTTGGATGCAAAGATTTTCCTAAACGAGCTAAGTCGCAGCTTTCGGTGCGAAATTGCATTGAATGCAGTGGAAGGCGTAATAGGAAGCACAGACCCTACAAATGTATGGTTGGCAGGGCATTCCTTAGGTGCATCCATAGCATTACAAACAGGAAGAGACATGGTTAAAAGAGGTTATTACCTAGAAACGTATCTTTTTAATCCTCCATTCCTCAGATTACCCGTTAATATAGTCAGTACTCGATTTGTCAAGAACTGGGCACGTATTGTACGTAGTATTGTAGAAGTTGGTCTTTCGATTGCTTTTAAGAAAGCAAAAGAAGGTGATCCTTTCAATTTACTACAATCCTGGATCCCATATTTATTTGTGAATCCGAAAGACATGATTTGTTGCGAGTATTTGGGATATTTCGAGCATCGAGAGAAGATGCAAAGATGGGGTGTGGGCAGTGGCGGAGCCAGTAGGGGGGACATGGGGACAGATGTCCCCCCACTTTAAAAAACTAATTTTACGTTTTAAAAAAAAGAGAAAAAACAAAAAAAAGGGAAAAAAACCAACGCTGGGCTGGAGAGTGGAGAGAGAGACGCGTGAAAACTGAAAAACAAAAGCTTGAAAGGAGAGAAACCCTAACTGCGAAACACTAAACTTCTTGCCACGACCGCACGAGCCGCCTCCCGCAGGAGCCGACGACGACGAGCGGTGAGGAACGAACTTCGCTCAACCTTCGAAGGTAACCAGCCACCGAACGAACGAAGGAGAGAAAGTGAGGATTTGACGAAGCCACGAAGGGACGCCGCGTCGTCGCCGCCACGCCCACCGCCCAGTCACCGACCACCCGACCCCGACGCCCAATCACGTCACGTCGTCACCACTCATCGCCATCATCGGCACCGTGGCGTAAGTTGCTTTTTCTAATTTCTAAACCCTAAGTTTTAGTCTCATTTTTTTTAGGTAATATTTACATTGTTTGGTTGTGATACTTGTGAAATGTGAATTTGTGATTATGGATTTATGGTTGTTGAATACTTGAATTGATTTGTGGTTGGTTTGGTCATGATTTATTTAGTTGATTTGTTGATTCATGTTTTAAATTTATTTAGTTTGCAATTTCGAATTTCTAATTTAGAAATTGTAAATATGAGTTGATTTATAATTGACTACTTTGGATTGATATGTAATTGATTAATGTTTATCAATTTAATAGAAAATGTCAAGTGATTCACATTCACCTAATTCTAACAAGTCCAAGGCTTAGGGAAAACAACCCGATCTTCGATAATTTATGGTTAAAAGAATGAAATCCCAAGAAACATCTTCACCCGCTCATAGTGAAACACCTCAAAATGAATCTAGCTCCTTCATTTAGCTCTCCCCAAACTCATGATGTTGATATGGACGTTGGTGGTTCAAGTACTAGTAATGTACCATTAGAGGAGGAGGAAGAAGAATTAGTGATGTTGAATTACTTCCTCATTTTTCTTGGATTGTAAAACTATAAGCATTTTGGAATTTTGGATGTAAAACATTAAGTATTAAACAATTTGTGTTGTAGTGTTTTTTTTCTAATTTTTTTTTTCAAATGCTCGACGGCCGGATTTTGTCCCCCCACTTTGGGAATCCCTGGCTCCGCCACCGCTTGAGATTATATTCATAATGGAAAATTAAACTCGAAATACACATAAAGTTGACGGAAATTAGGTGTGACAACACCAAAACTGGACGAAGATTAGGTGTCACCACTAATATGTTGTCCGCAGTCCGCAAACATGCGTCTTAGCGATATTGCGCGGACAGAGCTCCATGCTTCTTCTTTTGGCCACCACCCACTAGTAATCTTGCGCGAAAAACAAAACCATTTGCCTCTCCACTAAGTCTTGGAAACTTTTGCACGGGACGAGGACACTCAGGCGAGCATGGAGGTGGATGCTTTTTCTCCATGCAATGCATTGAACTAATTTCACAAGCCACAATAGTTAACTATTTGAACAGAAGAATTGGATATCCTTCATTATAATGGAAGTATCAAAAAGTCAAGCAACAAGATAAATATTAAAATTTTAACCTTTTATCACCAATTTAAAATAAGCATTATTTAAAAATTATCCCTAAATTGAAAACCCAAGTTCATTAAATTAAATCTTTATTATATAAGCCAAGTAGGGAGCTATGGTGTCCCCCTATGAAAAGACTTGTATAGCCCTAATTTGAAACAAAAAAAAACGTATTCAGAATTTCTCATTCATTTCCTGAATTACAATTATGCATAATAAGGAAAGTTGTACAAAGAGAGAACTAACATAAAAAAAGTTTAAGATTGCCATTAAAAGATTACTTACAATGAGGAAACTAACATAACAAAGAAATTTTTCAACAATTGTAAAGCCAAAGATACAAATAAAGTTTTCTTTTACCTAAATATTCAATAACAATTACAAAGTGCATAAATTAAAAATTCATAAAATTACCGAGAAAAAAAGAATATAACTCATCTTTATATTTTCCAACAATTGTCATAGTCAAGAAGTTATTCAAGCGAAATAGTTAAACCTGATGAGAAAAAGTAAGCATAGACCAACTTCTTTTATCTTCATTTTCAATCCTATATTTTGTAAAAATAAATTGTAAGTACGAAGTACATGTTTATTTTTCGCATTAATATATATTAATGTTTTTTACGATTTTGAAAATCAATATTAACACTAATATGTTGTCGCACGCATCGTGTGCATACGAGGCTAGTACCATTTAAACCAACTATTAGTTTTTTTGTTCAAGAAAAAAAAAAGGATTACATAGTTAACAAACTTTTGTATGAAAAATTTAAAGGAAACTTCCTCAGGTATCCCTGAGGTTTGACCCTCACATTTGGGGAATTCCTCATATACCCCTGAACTTTGTGTTTGGGCTTAAGATACCCTTACTAGTGACGGAACCCTAACGCCGTTAGTTTTTTTCCTCTCCTCTCTTCATCTTCATCTTCTTCATCTCTCCTCCTACCATCTTCCATTAATGACATTCTAAACCTTCAATTTTTTCTCTCTCCTCCCCATCTTCATCTTCCTAAATTCTAAAAATTCAAATCCATCTTCATCTTCTTCCGCCATTTTTTTTTCTTTCCACTTTTTCTCTCTCCTCTGCCGCTGAATAATAGCCATAGTTGGGCTGCTAATATTAGCGACGAAACTTGCGGGAGTCTTACTATCATTGACGCAATCCTTCAGGTTATTAGTTAGATTTTAGTTTTCTGACTTTATTTGTGTTTTCTCTTGTTCAATTATGTTAAGGCGATTAATTGTTGTTGTTTTAAATTTTGATTAATGTGTTAAATTGTTGTATTGAGTGTTGTAATTAATTTGAGATGAATTTTCATTTTTGATAATTTAGGAAGATGAAGATGGGGAGGAAAGAGAGAAACTTGAAGATTTCGAATATCATTAATGGAGGATGGTGGGAGGAGAGATGAAGAAAATGAAGATGGAGAGAGGGGAGAGAAAAAAAACTGACGGTGTTAGGGTACCGTCATTAGTAAGGGTATCTTGAGCCCAAGCACAAAGTTTAGGCGTATCTGAGGAATTCCTTAAATGTGAGGGGTAATTTGAGAATCACGTCAAATCTCAGGGGTACCTGAGGAAATTTTCCAAAATTTAAAGAAGACGACTTTGGAACAAGTAAAAGACGAAATACTCCTATAAGAAAAGAAGAAATTAAGTCCGTGTTCTTTTGGACTTATTTTCACTTCAGCTGAGTTCAGTCTAGTTCAGCTCACTGCAGATCAGTTCCTTTCAGCTCAATGTTTTAATTATTATTTTTGTTTTTAATATTAATATTATTATTGATATTATTATTAATATTATAATTATTTTTGTATTATTATTAATATTAAAATTATTTTTGTATTATTATTAATAATATTATTGTTTTTATTTTTATTTTTATTGTTATTATTGTTGTTGTTGTTGTTGTTGTTGTTGTTGTTGTTGTTGTTGTTATTTTTTATTATTTTGCTAATTAAGAAAGTAGATTAATGAAACCACAAGTTTACAACATAACCAAACCTAAAGGGAGACAAACCAACTAGGTTGGACTCCCTCACCTTCAGGCAGGTAAAACAAGCCATCTTAGGCAACTAATTACAATGTTCTAAACCAATCATAGTGTGACACTCCATCCAATCACAACCAAAGAATAAACAAAATAGAAAGAGTTATAAAATAGTAGACGATAGTGGAAATCTCATCAAGACGGACATTGTCACTCTAAAGTTCAAAAAAATGAAATTTGAAACAACATCAAAAATAAATCCCAAAGAACAACAATCCAGAGTATCTATAACGAGATAACATGATCTCAAAATACTATAGTTAAAGCAAGATAAGAAATAAGAAAAATCCTCCTAAGTAAGCTCGTCAGCCTCTCTCTCATATCCCATGACATAAAACTATACTGCAACATATTAACCTGTAAAATTTATCAACAAACATCCACAATCAGTGGGGAGTAACTAACAGCTCTCACAACTCAATTAGGATCCACGTAGGAGTTATCAAGCATAAATAAATAAGTCCCAATCAACATAAAATATCAAACTGAAACAAATAACAGCCAAACAACAACTAACAGTTTTAAATAAAGTAAATCATGACTAATAAACTTAATATAAGCATACAAGATCCATAGCATAAGCCTCCAAAAATAATATAATAGGTTTTGAGAAAGAGCTGAACGCCAGTGGATCGCAACCCACTTCCTAAGGTTTGTCGATCGAAATCTCCGGCATGTACCCTATGGGCTTATGTTCCCTACTGCCTGTGTCTAAGAATGGTCAAACTCCCGATGCAGGATAGTAAACAGCTCAGTACTTCCCAACCTCTCGGACGACAACAATTAACCCAGGTAATACCCCTAAATCACAACCTAGGTGGTTGGCATGTTCTTCACCGGGGACTACATCTATCCCACCGGATACCTTAATCTATCCCACCGGACTACATCAAATATAAATAATAAGGATGCCTTTTAGGCCTTACACCTAAATCAGTAGAATCTAGGATCGCAATCCAAGAGTCTCAATTCAACAATATTTATTCTTCTCAAAGTAATAGTGATAATAATACTAATAAAAATCATTTCACCCAACTAAAAAGAATAAACCAACACTAAAACATACTTATACACCAAAAACACAAGATAGTCAAATACTCCAACTACTACACTCTCGTTGTCTGAGTTTGGGTACAAGGTTAATTACAACGTTAGTTATAATACCCCCGGTACATAACTCTTGGTGAAACGGTACTAAAGACAGTATTATTCTCCCTCGAGTACTGTAACATCGACAACTTATATATTGATTTATAAAAGTACAATATTATCATTCTCCCAAAATAATATAAACAAACCAAACCATCGTAAAAATATCTAAAACATTCATATCTAATTATATGTGAGTATATAAATCAACTAATGTAAGCATATATTAATGAGAAAGAAAGAGAAAAAAATTAAAATCACCGTCCGCTACCTATACACATATAATACTAAAGCACGTAACAATGAGAAGAAAGAAAAAAAAAAAAGAAATCACCATAACACCTGCTACCTAACAACACATATAATACTAAAACTTCACTTGACTATTCACGCAAACAGAACTTACACAATGCTTCACGAAGATATAAACACATTACTCACTAAAACTTACAACATTACTCACGAAGATACTCCAACTACGCACACTACCATGCTTCACACAACGACGCAACCAGTACCCACTCGGTCTGCGGGGCAGACGTTTAATACAGAACATCAATCCTCCTCAACATATAATACAAAATGTCACTCATGCTCACATATTTCCAAAACCTTTCATATACATAACTTATCTACCATCACATATATATGCATATAATTGCAACTACAAGGTTTACTATCAAACACCAAGAATTATACCAAACCCAGGTCATGATATCAAGCCATTAAACACGACCTCCAGTAAGAATAACAACATAACATGAACCAGTTTTTTTTTCTCCACATAATTATCAACTCACAAGCTTTCATGTATGTCAAGTACAACATCGATAAAATGAAACTTCACCCACCCACATATCTTAGCATAAAATTACCCAGCTTAAATATTAAAACTAAATAATTCTTAAACGAATTCTAATCGTACTAGGTTCACCGTTAGTTACCTAGGCCAACTGGAGGAGTGAAGCTAAGTCGTCTAGTTTCCATCGTCGTGCGCCAGTTCGTCCTCCAAGTGATCACCTCCTAGCAACCCCAACAAGAGCTTAGTAATCCCAAGATAAGAGTGAAGATATATTATGTGTTATATGTGAGAAAAGGGTGAATAAAAATGGTGATTCTTGGTGAGCAACAATGGTGGAAAAAGATGAAGGAAATGGTCACTTTTTTTCTCATTCAAGGAGGCTGAAAAGTTTACGGGGAATGAGCACCATATTCACGTCAGTTTTGTGTCCCTAATAAGAGAATTAAAAGGGAAGGAAACCAAGCATAATTGATGGTATTTGATGTGGGTATTAAGAATGATTATGAGGGGGTTACAAGGGGTTATAAACCCTTCAAATTTCTGAAAAAAAATCCTCATTTTACATCATAAAATCCCGCCAGCATTAATCGTGTAACATTTCGGACCCCTCTCGTTACTTAAACGGTCCAAACGCGCGATGAGTCGATAAAATATAAAGCGTAACCTCAACGCGTATATTTAACTACCATAAAAATAAATAATATTTCATATAAATATAATAATAACATACACTAAATAAATATAGTTTTTTTTTTTTTAAAACAAGCTGACAAACTATAACTTATACGATATAATTATTTGTTGAATAAAATACTCAATTTTAGTGAAAAGAGATCAACTAAGGGAAAAATAAGCGCAAAAAATTAGGAGGGAATTCCATGGTGTTACAATCACTCCCCCTTAAGAAAGTTTCGCCCTCGAAACTTAAAACATCAAGCAATACCCGGAAGAAATAACTCGGATACTTGAGTCTCATCGACTCCTCGGCCTCCCAGGTGGCTTCTTCAAATTTCTGACTCCTCCAAAGCACCTTCACTATGGGAATGACCTTTCTCCTCAACGCTCGGTTCTGACTGTCAAGAATACAGAGTGATCGCTCCTAGAAGGTCAAGTTCGGTTCCACAGCTACCGACTCAACTGGAATGACATGAGAAGGATAACTACGATAACTTCGCAATTGCGACACATGGAACACGTCATGAACCCTTGACAAATCCGGTGGTAAAGCCAACCTATAAGCCACTTCCCATATTCTCTCAAGAATCTCATAAGGACCAACATACTTCGGACTGAGCTTGCCTTTCTGACCAAAACGCATCACTCCCTTCATCGGAGATACCTTTAGCAAGACCTAATCACCCACCTCATAGGAAATAGGCTTACGACGAAGATCAGCATAGGATTTCTGCCTATCTTGGGCAGCCTTCATCTTAGCCCGAATGACCTTCATCAACTCTGGCCCCAAAACCAAGGAATCACTAATGTCGTTCCAACAGGTAGGACTACGACACTTCCTCCCATACAAAGCCTCATATGGGGCCATCTGAATGCTAGCTTGATCGTTATTGTTATAAGAGAACTCCACTAAACTCAATGACTTGACCCAAGATTGACCAACTGTTAGTGGATCGCAACCCACTTCCTAAGGTTTGTCAGATCGAAATCTCCAGACAGCCTATGGGCTTACGTTCCCTATGACCTGTGTCTAAGAATGGTCAAACTCCCGATGCAGGATAGTACCCAGCTCAGTACTTCCCAACCTCTCGGACGACAACAAATAACCCAGGTAATACCCCTAAATCGCAACCTAGGTGGTTGGCATGTTTTTCACCGTGGACTACATCTATCCTACCAGATATCTTAATCTCAATAAAATATTTCTACAAACAAATTCAATAATTTATTCATTCATTAATCCTCCAATATAAACAATAAGGATGCCCTTAAGGCTTTACACCCAAAATCAGCAGAAACATAGGGTCGCAACCCAGAAGTCTCATTTCAACAATATTTATTCTTCCCAAACTAATAGTGATAATAATACTAATAAAAATCATTTCGCCCAACCAAAAAGAATAAACACTCTTTTAAACATAATTATACTCCAATTACACAATAAAATCAAATACTCCAAACTACTACACACTCGTTGTCTGAGTTTGGGTACAAGGTTAATTACAACGTTAGTTATAATACCCCCGGTACATAACTCTTGGCGAAACGGTACTAAAGACAATATTATTCTCCCTCGAGTACTGTAACGTCGACAACTTAGATATTAATTTATATTATACTCTCAATTTAATTACAAACAACAAGCCATCTTATTACTCAATTTTGGGTTACTCAATTTTGGGTTACTATTCGTTTAGGATTTATCTAGTTTTAATACTCAATTTTGGGAGAGGGTGATTAGAGTTCGTTTAGGATTTATCTAGTTTTAATACTCAATTTTGGGTTACTATTCTTTTACGAATTTGGGTGGGAATATTTCATGTTATATATTTTTTTTTCTCCATGAGATTTTATGAAGTATATGATTACGTGATTATTTTGGATTTTGGAGTTTGATAAATATGTTCATCGATATGTATATTCTTTGCTAATACATTTTCTCCATTGGTGACGATATACTCGACTCTGTATGGGTCGAGTGTTACAAAATAGAGAAACTAGAGAAAATGACACCCAGCAAAGAATCACTCCCCCTTACAACTGTAACACTCCGTCCAATCACAAGCAAAGAATAAACAAAATAGAAAGATTTATTAAATAGTAGACGATAGCGGAAATACCGTCAAGACGGAGAGTGTAAACTCTTTTTTTTTTTGCTAAGTAAGTAAGTTTCATTCCATAATTCACCATTACAACCTAAACTAATCAAGAAGCAGACGAACCAACTAGGTTGGACCCTCACAACTTCAAGATTAGGACACACTTATATCCAGAGAAGGATACAACTAATACTCACATCAAAACAGTTTTCCTAGCTACTCCTTAGACTAGTAAACCATACATAGTCAGCCCTTGATATTTTCTTAAGCATTACAGCCAAAATTCTAGCTCTTACTACATTCTGAATCTGTTTACAAACTACATTAATGCTAGGAACACATTGTTCCCAGTACACTTTATTTCTGGCATACCAAATATAATAGGAAAAATGGATCAGAATACCCCCAACTTTGGCCCGTCCGCTTTTAATACCCCTAACTATGAGTTATTTTTAAATACCCCCAACTATTGGGGAGGTCCGCCAAAAATGCACCCCTGACCTAAAAGAACCGGTTTAGCAGGTTAAAATATCACGTGTCATGCTCTTATTGGTTTTACTTAATTTTTTTTTTTTTTTTTTTATCACCTCACCCTTACCATTTTCTTCTTCCACACTACCGCCACCCTCCCCCTTCCTCCCCCTTCTCAACCACCAGTCCCCATCCCCTTCCTCTTTCTCCCCTCCCCCCACCTCTTCCCACCGAGAAACCCCTCAGCCCCCCTCCCCTCCCCGAAACCGTTAACTCTCATTTCATTTCTCCCTTACTCTAACCACTTCTATTTTCTCTCTCCTCATTTCTCCTCTCTCTCTCATCACTCAACTTCATCAACCTAAAACTGCAATTCATCCGCCATTAAAGCATGAAGAAGCAAAAATCAACAATGGTGGAACTTAATCTCTTCTCTCTCCATTATTGCCTCAACCTGTGCTAAATCTCTCCGATTCATCGATTTGCCGAGGTCGAAGTTTTTCTTCGGGAATGGATTGGCGATTTTGGTCGCGAATTGTAGGAATTTGACGGCGTTGGATTTGACAAATGCGACGGAATTGCGCGATTGGTGAAGCAAAAAATCTGGAGAAGTTGTGGTTAGGGAGGTATAAATTGATTACTGATATTGGATGTATTGTTGTTGGTTACCCTAAATTGAAGATGATTAGCTTAAAATGGTGTTTAGGAATTGGGGATTTGGGCGTTGAACTGGTTGTTGTTAAGTGTAGGGAGCTTCGGAGCTTGGATCTGGGTTGGTGGGTCCAGTTTTGGGTCTGGTGTTTGCGGGGTTGGTGGGTCCAGTTTTGGGTCTGGTGCTTGCGGGGTTGGTGGGAGTAGTTTTAGGGTCTGGTGGTTACGAGTTTGGTTTATGGTCGGTTAGTGGTGGATGGTGCGGGGTGAGTGGGGTGGTTTTGGGTGGTTTCTGGTGTTTAGGGTGGTTGAGTGGTGTTGTTGATGGGGGTTAGGGGGGTTTTCGAAGGGGGTTAGGGGAGGGGGAATTCAACGGGGTGGGGGGGGGGGGGCTACCGGGGTGGTTGGGGGATGCTTGGGGGTAGGGGATGGGGTTGGGTGTGTGGGAAGGGTGATAGTGGGGGTGAGGGAAAGTGGCGTGGGTGGTGCCGTGGTTGGGGGTGGGGTGGAGGGGGGGGGAAGTGGAGAGGGAGAGGGTGACTGAAATGGTGGTGGGTGGGAGTAGAGTAGAAATTGAAAATAAAAATAAAAGAGAAATAAAAAATTAAAAAAAATTACGTTGCTAACATGTTACAAGTCACCTGAGTGCATTTTTGGCGTACCTCCCCAATAGTTGGGGGTATTTAAAAATAACTCATAGTTGGGGGTATTAAAAGCGGACGGGCTAAAGTTGGGGCTAACATTTCTCTTGAACTTGGACTTCCGCTACGCTGGATCCATCTCGAGTATCTCGTTGTAATTCGATGCAAGCAAAGCATTCATTTGTAACCAATGTTTAATGTTATTTAAACAACTAACACTAAACTCGCAAGTAAAAAAGAGATGCTGATGCTCTTCATGTAGTCTGGTACATATGAGGCACTGTTCAGAGCTGCTAACACCAATTCTAGCCAACCTAGCAGTTGTTTGTAGTTTACATTGCACTACCAACCACATAATAAACTTGTGCTTTGGAAAGCTGAGCCTATTCCATACTGCAGTGTCCCAATGCACTCTTACTTGATTATCCACCAATTTATCATACACCTTTTCACCGAGTAGGTGTTCATCCGATTCAACTCCCGCCGTGTCATCACTTGTTTCAATTGTTCTTTTACGTAACAAATCTTCCTCCAATACCAACTAGCCCCTGAATTAGGCTTATAATCCCACCATGAATCATTCCTGATATAAACAGCATGAATCCACCTCAACCATACACTGTCTAGTTTTGTTGAGACAGCCCATACATATTTTCCAATGCTAGCTACATTCTAGAGCACAATGTTCCTAAATCCCAAACCACCTGCATATTTAGGACAACACAATTTATCCCAAGCAATAGAGCCAGCTTTCTGACTAAAAGCCTGACCACTCCACAGAAATGCTCTACAAATCTTGTTTATTTCAACCAATACTTTCTTGGGCAAAATAAAAACTTGAGCCCAGTAAGTATGTAAACTCAACAACACAACATTGATTAAGCGTGCTCGGCAAGGTGTATGATAAGTTCTTAGAGCTCCACACTCTTATCCTCCCCGTCATCTTCTCTATCAAAGCTTCACATTGAGCATTAGATATTTTCTTGGCACAAATTGGTACACCAAGACATCTAAATGGCAAAGATTCATGAGTTAAACCGAAGCATCGATCACTCTTTGAACCTCCTCACTTGACATTCCACAAGTATACATGGCCGATTTGTGAATGTTAGCTTTTAATCCAGAAGTATCAGAGAATAGTTTTAAAGCTCTAAGCATCAAGTATATAGATGGATATTCTCCTTTACAACAGAGAATTAAATCATCAGCAAAACACATGAGTCAGTTTGACCTCTTTGCATCTTGGATGGTACTGAAACTGTTCAAGTTCACTCATTTTTGTCAAAATTCTTGACAAATACTCCATACATATCACAAACATGACAGAAAGGTGACATGGGATCACCTTGCCTAAGCCCCCTGGATGATTTGAAGAATCCTTGCATTGTACCATTAATCATCAATGAGAACATAGGTGTCCGAACACACACTTCATAACCAAACTCTATGAATGCGAAGGAAATCCCAAAGCTAATAACATTTCATGCAGAAATTCCCAACTAACGAGTCATAAGCCTTCCGTAAATCAATTTTCAAAAGACAACTAGGCTTAACTTTCCTCCTACCATACTGCTTAACCATGTCCTGAATTACCAAGATGTTATGTACTATATACCTACCATGGACAAACCCACCCTGGTTTTCCATAATGAGATCAGGGAGCACTTGCCTGAGTCTAGCACATAAAACTTTTGTCACACATTTGTATAATGTGTTACAACAGGAAATTGGCCTAAATTCATATACATTAGATGGACATTTAGTTTTAGGAATTAATGTTATGACTGTGGTATTCAATTCCTTTAACATTTGTCCATTCCCGCAACACATCCAAAACCGCATCTATAACATCATTTCCCACTATATGCCATGCATCTCTATAAAAATAAGAGCCAAAGCCATCGCACCGGTGCTTTGCACCCGAGAATTGAAAAGAGAGCTTGTTTTACCTCATCTTGTGTAAGGTGCATTCGGGATTGTTGTATGTCTCGCAAGAATCAAGGGGCCATCTTGAACAAGTTGTTGAATAACCCGCTTTCTTGCTCCAATTTCACCACTAAGCAACTTTTCATAATATGTAAGAAAGGCACTTGCAATGGACTCGGGAGTATCATGCCGGACTCCAAACTTCATCATGCATGCAATATACTTGATTCTGTAATCTTCTAGCCTTGATACTCTGGTGAAAAAGATGTGTATTCTCATCACCATCTTTAATCCATGCTAGTTTACCTTTTTTATTCAAAAATTCAATATAAGCCTTATGCTTATAATGATATTCCTGAACAGCCACTAATTCCTGATTTGCATAAGCCTCCTCTCCTGGATGATCATGCATTAGCTTTTGTGCTTCAAGCATTTGTTGGTGTGCTCTCAAATCTGCTGCTTGAATCTCAGAGAAACCTTCATTATTCAGTTGTTTCAGAGCCACTTTAACAGCCTTTAACTTCTTCAGTAATTTGTACATTTTTGTGCCATGTACTTGTAGTTCCCAGGCCTTTTTAACAGTTTCATCATACTGTGGAGATGATCTCCACATTGTAAAATATTTAAAAGGTCTCTTGCCTTCAAAGGAATCACCATACACTGCTAAAACAGCAGGGGAGTGATTAAATTCTCCTTCTTGATGGAAAGAAACTTCAGCTGTAGGATAATTGTCCTGCCATACTTGATTAGCTAGAATTCTATCTAGCTTTGAAAACACTCTCTGACTCCCTTGTTGCTTGTTATTCCAGGTAAAAAAAATTACCTGAACTCTTTATATCATGCATATCACAATTCATCATGCAGTTTCTAATATCTCTAACTTCAATTTCTCTAACTGCAGAGCCTACTCTCTCATCTGTGTGCATCACACAGTTGAAATCTCCACACATTATCCAAGGTTCAGATGTATTCAATAACATCAAATCCTTCCACAACTCCTCTCTTTTAATTCTCTCATTAAAAGCATATATAAAGGTACAGAAAAAACCTTTTTTACCACTAGTTGGTTCTAGAAAACAATGTAGAAATTGACTCGAACCCTTTATTATATTGACCATAAAACTACTTGCCTTCCATGCCAATATAATTCTCCCACCTTCATATAAACTATTAGTAGTGGTAAAGCATCAACCACTAAAAGTCTTTGATATACATTGCCAAGATTGTGAGTCTTGACTTTTGTTTCTAAGAGAGCAACAATACCAACAGACATGCTGTGAATATATCTTTTCACATCATTCTGTTTCTTGATTGTATTGATGCCTCTTACATTCCAGCATAACACTTTATCCATTGCTGATAGGAGAATCTCCCCCTCCTTGTGATGTAATCACTCCCTGCCTTGCTTTTTCCAGATGCTTCTCATGCTGCTCATTCACATTCAAAACAACAAATGCATTTTGAATATCAGTGTGCTTGACAGTGGATGATCTTACCCTAATAGGCTTCAATGCTCTTTGAAAGCCTTCAGGATCCACATCTTGTCTCTTCTCCTGAGCTGGAACTTGCTGCATTGGTTCAGAGACAGTAGAGACTTCTACCACAGGAGTAGGGACCAGTACTGTGTCTTGAACCTAACTTAGTTGAAGTGGTTGTATCTTTTTAGGAACCCAAACCTCGCTTCACGTTGAATCTACATTCGAACTTGAGTGTCCCATGATCTTACAAGTGTTGTGAGTAACTTGGTCTCCATTCATATAACACAGGCACTTTCGGTTAGATCACCATTTTCATTCCAAAATTGAACAGAATCAGGGAATTTCCCATCCAACTTCATTTCTCCTAAAACCCTAGCATATTGTAATTTGTCCCGTTTCCTTGTAGCATCATCCCTCTTGATAGGATCCCCCACTTGAGCAACAATCTTATGTAAATATTTCTCATCCCAATATTTCAGGTTTAATTTCAATTACACCCAAATTGGTACTGTTTTCAAGTTTTCTTTCTCAAAATCCATATCAGGCATCCATGGCTTCATTATCAAAGGTTTCTTATCAAATAAATAATGCCCCCGTGAGAACCGTATCTCTCGAGTCCATAGCCGGAAATCGAACTAAGAACATTCCCTTCTTAACAAGAGCAACCTTATCCACCTTATATTGTCTCCAAATCCTCCTCAAAAATCCTTCCATTACTTGAACTGGTGGATTTGCACCAACCACATAACATATCAAAGAAGAATTCCAGAAATCAATTTCTTCTTGAATGTCCTCCATTTCAATTGATACAGGTTCAATAACATCATTAACATTCAATTCATCATTCAAACCCAGATTCAGTTCATTCTCCACACTTTCAAGTTCAAAATTCACAGGTTCAACATTCCTTTGTAAGATTGGAATAGACTTATTACCTGGTGAAGGTACTGTTCCATTATTACTCGCACTACAATGAATAGACTGCAACCATTCATTGAATGTATGTCGAATTCCAGTTTGTTTCTGCAACGTAACAACTGAGGTCTTAGGAGTAAGCACCTCCCCAATTCCCAATCCAAAATCCAATGCCTCAATTCCCATAATTTCATCCATCGATTTCGTACGCAAAGCTTGTGAATCAGAAGATGGACCCTTAGCTTTCTCCTTCAATTTTCCAGACTCGTTTCCTTGAGCTTTTCCACCATTTTTTCATGCCATGGCAACGATGCAAAGCACCGAAAGAAAATGCAGGTAAAATCGTCTCAATCAATGGAGATTACTGTTCCATTGAAATCCTAGAGAGAGGAGAGAGTTTCTCTCACTTCCACTTTTATAATTTTAACTTTTTAATTATCGGACAGTGTAAACTCTAAAGTTCAAAAATGAAATCTAAAACAACATCAAAAATAAATCCCAAAGAACAACAATCCAAAGTATCTATAACGAGAATACATGATCTCAAAATACCATAGTTAAAGCAAGATAAGAAATAAGAAAAAATCCTCCTAAGTAAGCTCATCAGCCTCTCTCTCATATCGCATGACATAAAACTATACTGCAATATATTAACCTGCAAAATATATCAACAAACATCCACAATCAATGGGGAGTAACTAACAGCTCTCCCATCTCAATTACGATCCACGTAGGAGTTATCAAGCATTAATAAATAAATCCCAATCAACATAAAATATCAAACAGAACCAAATAACAGCCAAAACAACAACTAACAATTTAACATGCTTAAATAAAGTAAATCATGATTAATAAACTTAATATAAGCTTACAAGATCCATAGCATAAGCCTCCAAAATAATATAATAGGTTTTGAGAAAGAGCAGAACGCCAGTGTATCGCAACCCACTTCCTAAGGTTTGTCAGATCGAAATCTCCAGACAGCCTATGGGATTACGTTCCCTGCTGCCTGTGTCTAAAAATGGCCAAACTCCCGATGCAGGATAGTACCCAGCTCAGTACTTTCCAACCTCTCGGACGACAACAATTAACCCAGGTAATACCCCTAAATTGCAACGACCTAGGTGGTTGGCATGTTCTTCACCATGGACTACATCTATCCCACCAGATATCTTAATCTCAATAAAATATTTCTACAAACAAATTCTATAATTTATTCATTCATTAATCCTCCAATATAAATAATAAGGATGCCCTTAAGGCCTTACACCCAAAATCAGCAGAAACATAGGGTCGCAACCCAGAAGTCTCATTTCAACAATATGCATTCTTCCCAAAGTAATAGTGATAATAATACTAATAAAAATCATTTCGCCCAACCAAAAAGAATAAACACTCTTTAAAACATAATTATACACCAATTACATAATAAAATCAAATACTCCAAACTACTACACTCTCGTTGTCTGAGTTTGGGTACAAGGTTAATTACAACGTTAGTTATAATACCCCCAATACATAACTCTTGGCGAAACGGACTAAAGACAGTATTATTCTCCCTCGAGTACTGTAACGTCGACAACTTAGATATTGATTTATAAAAGTACAACATTCTTATACGCTCAATTTAATTACAAACAACAAGCCAACGTAAAATAATTAAAACACTCATATATGTCATAACAATAACTTAAGAGATTTGCCCAATATAATATAACCACCTTTTTAGAATAAAAATAAAACCACAACTTTATCATTTATGTGTATATTCTTACGAGAAGATATACAAAGTCATAACAAATAATAACACCTCACCTATAAACCATCTAATACATACTAAGCAAAAATTGCAAAGAAGAAAATGAAAATAGCAGCAGCAGACCCACGTACATACTAAGCAAGCTATGATGAAACACTTACAACATGAAATCTTAAACCTTAGCAATACGCACCCACAATATATAATACCATATCATGACTTAATGAAATTACTACAAAAATACCATACTATTCAAATGAACTACAAGCTGTTGTCATGAGTGCTTACAAGCTGCTATTATCGCTATAATCTAGGAGTATAGTTGACTAGCCTTCTCTAATATAAGGCTGAACTATTATGATATATGACAAATTACGTAAAGTAAGGTTACATATATTCTACTATTAATTCTACAACTCAAAAACATACATGCAAAGCCACTGTAAAACTTAATATGTAGTACTATGCAAGCATATGGCAAGAGAGGAAAAAGACGATAAACAAACTGACGACGTTGCGCATCTCCAAAACAGTGAACTAATGAAGAAGTAAAGAACCACCAGCATACAGTAACAGGGGTGATATTTTTATAGACCAACAACCCACCTCTAATTTAGAAATTCATATAAGTTGACACTACAAATTAATCATGCGTCATTCTTCAAGTGAGAAAAGAAAAACATCATACTATAGTAATAATAACTCAAGTTTCATATTACAAAGACAACCATCACAAAGCACATCATACATGAATCAAAGAACATGAATTTACTATATATAGAATAACAACTATAACTTATAACTCACGTTTATACATATAAATGAACATATTTATCAAACTCCAAAACCCAAAATAATCACATAATCATATAACACATAATATATCTTCACTCTTATCTTGGGATTACTAAGCTCTTGTTGGGGTTGCTAGGAGGTGATCACTTGGAGGACGAACCGGCGCACGACGACGGAAATTAAACGACTTATCTTCACTCCTCCAGTTGGCCCAGGTAATTAACGACGATCCGAGTACGATTAGAGTTCGTTTTGGATTTATCTAGTTTTAATACTCAAGTTTGGGTTACTATTCTTTTAGGAATTTGGGTGGGAATATTTCATGTTATATATTTTTTTTCTTCATGAGATTTTATGAATTATATGATTATGTAATTATTTTGGGTTTTGGAGTTTGATAAATATGTTCATCTATATGTATATTCTTTGCTAATACATTTTCTCTATTGGTGACGATATACTCGACTCCGTATGGGTCGGGTGTTAAAAAATAGAGAAAATGACACCCAACAAAGAATCACCCCCCTTACAACTGTAACACTCCGTCCAATCACAAGCAAAGAATAAACAAAATAGAAAGATTTATTAAATAGTAGACGATAGCGGAAATACAGTCAAGACGGACAGTGTAAACTCTAAAGTTCAAAAATGAAATCTAAAAGAACATCAAAAATAAATCCCAAAGAACAACAATCCAAAGTATCTATAACGAGAATACATGATCTCAAAATGCCATAGTTAAAGCAAGATAAGAAATAAGAAAAAATCCTCCTAAGTAAGCTCATCTGCCCCTCTCTCATATCCCATGACATAAAACTATACTGCAATATATTAACTTGCAAAATATATCAACAAACATCCACAATCAGTGGGGAGTAACTAACAGCTCTCCCATCTCAATTAGGATCCACGTAGGAGTTATCAAACATTAATAAATAAGTCCCAATCAACATAAAATATCAAACTGAACCAAATAACAGCCAAACAACAACTAACAATTTAACATGCTTAAATAAAGTAAATCATGATTAATAAACTTAATATAAGCTTACAAGATCCATAACATAAGCCTCCAAAATAATATAATAGGTTTTGAGAAAGAGCAGAACGCCAGTGTATCGCAACCCACTTCCTAAGGTTTGTCAGATCGAAATCTCCAGACAGCCTATGAGATTACGTTCCCTGCTGCCTGTGTCTAAAAATGGCCAAACTCCCGATGCAGGATAGTACCCAGCTCAGTACTTTCCAACCTCTCGGACGACAACAATTAACCCAGGTAATACCCCTAAATCGCAACGACCTAGGTGGTTGGCATGTTCTTCACCGTAGACTACATCTATCCCACCAGATATCTTAATCTCAATAAAATATTTCTACAAACAAATTCTATAATTTATTCATTCATTAATCCTCCAATATAAATAATAAGGATGCCCTTAAGGCCTTACACCCAAAATCAGCAGAAACATAGGGTCGCAACCCAGAAGTCTCATTTCAACAATATGTATTCTTCCCAAAGTAATAGTGATAATAATACTAATAAATATCATTTCGCCCAACCAAAAAGAATAAACACTCTTTAAAACATAATTATACACCAATTACATAATAAAATCAAATACTCCAAACTACTACACTCTCGTTGTCTGAGTTTGGGTACAAGGTTAATTACAACGTTAGTTATAATACCCCCGGTACATAACTCTTGGTGAAACGGTACTAAAGACAGTATTATTCTCCCTCGAGTACTGTAACGTCGACAACTTAGATATTGATTTATAAAAGTACAACATTATTATACGCTCAATTTAATTACAAACAACAAGCCATCGTAAAATAATTAAAACACTCATATATACATAGTCATAACAATAACTTAAGAGATTTGCCCAATATAATATAACCACCTTTTTTAGAATAAAAATAAAACCACAACTTTATCATTTATATGTATACTCTTACGAGAAGATATACAAAGTCATAACAAGTAATAACACCTCACCTATAAACCATCTAATACATACTAAGCAAAAATAGCAAAGAAGAAAATGAAAATAGCAGCAGCAGACCCACGTACATACTAAGCAAGCTATGATGAAACACTTACAACATGAAATCTTAAACCTTAGCAATACGCACCCACAATATATAATACCATATCATGACTTAATGAAATTACTACAAAAATACCATACTATTCAAATGAACTACAAGTTGTTGTCATGAGTGCTTACAAGCTGCTATTATAGCTATAATCTAGGAGTATAGTTGACTAGCCTTCTCTAATATAAGGCTGAACTATTATGATATATGCCAAATTACGTAAAGTAAGGTTACGTATATTCTACTATTAATTCTACAACTCAAAAACATACAAGCAAAGCCACTGTAAAACTTAATATGTAGCACTATGCAAGCATAAGGCAAGAGAGGAAAAAGACGATAAACAAACTGACGACGTTGCGCATCTCCAAAACAGGGAACTAATGAAGAAGTAAAGAACCACCAGCATACAGTAACAGGGGTGATAGTTTTATAGACCAACAACCCACCTCTAATTTAGAAATTCATATAAGTTGACACTACAAATGCATCATGCGTCATTCTTCAAGGGAGAAAAGAAAAACATCATACTATAGTAATAATAACTCAAGTTTCATATTACAAAGACAACCATCACAAAGCACATCATACATGAATCAAAGAACATGAATTTACTATATATAAAATAACAACTATAACTTATAACTCACGTTTATACATATAGATGAACATATTTATCACACTCCAAAACCCAAAATAATCACATAATCATATAACACATAATATATCTTCACTCTTATCTTGGGATTACTAAGCTCTTGTTGGGGTTGCTAGGAGGTGATCACATGGAGGACGAACCGGCGCACGACGACGGAAACTAAACGACTTAGCTTCACCCCTCCAGTTGGCCCAGGTAACTAACGGCGATCCGAGTACGATTAGAGTTCGTTTAGGATTTATCTAGTTTTAATACTCAAGTTTGGGTTACTATTCTTTTAGGAATTTGGGTGGGAATATTTCATGTTATATTTTTTTTTTCTTCATGAGATTTTATGAATTATATGATTATGTGATTATTTTGGGTTTTGGAGTTTGATAAATATGTTCATCTATATGTATATTCTTTGCTAATACATTTTCTCTATTGGTGACGAAATACTCGACTTCGTATGGGTCGGGTGTTACAAAATAGAGAAACTAGAGAAAATGAGACCCAGCCAAGAATCACTCCCCCATACAAATGTAACACTCCGTCCAATCACAAGCAAAGAATAAACAAAATAGAAAGATTTATTAAATAGTAGACGATAGTGGAAATACCGTCAAGACGGACAATGTCACTCTAAAGTTCAAAAATGAAATTTAAAACAACATCAAAAATAAATCCCAAAGAACAACAATCCAAAGTATCTATAACGAGATAACATGATCTCAAAATACCATAGTTAAAGCAAGATAAGAAATGAGAAAAAATCCTCCTAAGTAAGCTCATCAGTCTCTCTCTCAGATCCCATGACATAAAACTATACTGCAATATATTAACCTGCAAAATATATCAACAAACATCCACAATCAGTGGGGAGTAACTAACAGCTCTCCCAACTCAATTAGGATCCACGTAGGAGTTATCAAGCATTAATAAATAAGTCCTAATCAACATAAAATATCAAACTGAACTAAATAAAAGCCAAACAACAACTAACAATTTGACATGCTTAAATAAAGTAAATCATGATTAATAAACTTAATATAAGTTTACAAGATCCATAGCATAAGCCTCCAAAATAATATAATAGGTTTTGAGAAAGAGCAGAACGCCAGTGGATCGCGATCTACTTCCTAAGGTTTGTCAGATCGAAATCTCCAGACAGCCTATGGGCTTACGTTCCCTACTGCCTGTGTCTAAGAATGACCAAACTCCCGATGCAGGATAGTACCCAGCTCAGTACTTCCCAACCTCTCGGACGACAACAATTAACCTAGGTAATACCCCTAAATCGCAACCTAGGTGGTTGGCATGTTCTTCACCGTGCACTACATCTATCCCACCGGATATCTTAATCTCAATAAAATATTTCTACAAACAAATTATATAATTTATTCATTCATTAATCCTCAAATATAAATAAATAGGTTGCCCTTAAGGCCTTACACCTAAAATCAGCAGAAACCAGTATCGCAATCCAAAAGTCTCATTTCAACGATATTTATTCTTCTCAAAGTAATAATAGTTATAATACTAACAAAAATCATTTCTCCCAACTAAAAATAATAAACCTTCCTTAAAACATAATTTATATACCAAATACACCATACAATCAAAATATTCCTACTACTACACTCTCGTTGTCTGAGTATGGGTACAAGGTTAATTACAACGTTAGTTATAATACTCCCGGTACATAACTCTTGGCGAAACGGTACTAAAGACAGTATTATTCTCCCTCGAGTAGTGTAACGTCGACAACTTAGATATCGATTCATAAAACTATAACATTATTATACTCCCAATTTAATACAATCAAACCAGACCTTCATAAAATAATTAAAACATTCATATATATATAGTCACAACAATAACTTAACAAATTTGCCCAATATAATATAACCTTTTTTTTACAATAAAACCACAACTTACTCATTTATATGTATAACTTACAACAAGACAACCAAAATCATAACAACATTACACTTCACAAACAGCCCATATTATACATATCAATCAAAACAGAAAAGAAGAAAGAAAGAAAAGAAAAGAAAAGAAAGAACTAAATCTAGCTAACCTGCAACAAGCTAGGACATCATAAAATAGAACTAAGAGCATATTAGGAAAACTCATTACCAACAATCTCTCTGCAAGTATTACGTAATTAACAAACACAAAGTTGTAGCAAAAACCACTCAACTTATACTCTTAACATATATAAACTAGTTATAACTTGTAGATTAAAAATATATATATAAAGATTTCCATCCAAGAAGACTTACCCCCAAAACATACTCACTTACGTAACTCACCCAATAAACCTTACATAAATAATACTTTTAAGGAAGAAAAGAAAAAAAATAAACAGTAGCATTACAATAACTACAACAAGCCAAGCTTCGGCAACCTGTAGAGTACAACACAACCCACAAGACAACACAACCCACAAGACAACACAACAACTAAGCTACAACATATAAATGAATTCGAAGCAAAGAAGTATCAAGGCATGCAAGTAACCAGTACAACCACTCTACAAGGTCTACAACCCACTCATCCCTCCAATGCAGCGCAACACCACACCACCCATAAACATGGTTCATCATAAATCTTCCAATAGAACAACAAAATCACAGTACCCAAACAAAAATATAATCATGAAATTCCAAGAAGACAAACACACTAACACATACAACTTTCCTAACAAATATTTCAAGCATGATACTAACCCAAACATAACCATTAAAACTAAATAAATCCCAAACGGATTCGATCTAATCCACTAGAGGAAAAAAAGCCATTTACTGTTGTAAAAGGGTTGCGGTTGTGTAGAAAACCGCAACCCTTCCTTTAAGGGCTGCGGTCAGGCCCAAAACCGCAGCCCTTTATTGCACGAAGGGCTGCGGTTTTGGGCCCGACCGCAGCCCTTAAAGGAAGAAGGCTGCGGTTTTCTACACAACCGCAGCCCTTTGTTTTATTTTTTCCCCCCAATCTAATCACGCTCTCATTAATTCTTCCCTCCACCCAATTTTCATTCACGATCTCCTCTCCACGCAGCAGCGAAACCTCATCCCCTGAGCCCTAGCCTTGCGAATTGAACCACCCCCGAGCCCTAGCCTTGCGAATTGAACCACCCCCTGAGCTCAACCCTCCTGTGCGCGCCACCCTCCTACGCGCCATCCCCAGTGCACCACGTAGACCCACGCAGCAACCACCTGAGCGCACCAACCTGAGCGCCACCCTCCGTTGCGCACCAACCATCTGAGCGCCTGCCACCGGTGCGCCACTCACCTGCGTGCCACCCACCCCCTCTCACGCAGTTGGTCAAGAAATTAAAGGTTGCCTTTTTAATTATTGCTAATATGTTTATATTCGTTTGGGAGAAGAGAATGTGTTGAGCGTTTGAGTGGGACTGAAATTACAGAAAAGTTATACAAAAGGGTCGTGCTTCGGAACCCGAAAATATGTTAATTGAATTATTTGATTAGCTACATTAGCTATTAACTTAGTTTAATGCAAACAAATTTCATTTATAATTTGTTAATAGTTTAAATGAGAAAAGTTAGTTGTAATGTGTTTCAATGTGGGTAAGATTTGATAATTTATATATATGAATGTATTTCTTATAATAATATGCAATTTGCATTTACTATATGCTAATAATTTTTTCGGTTTTATGTGTCTTAGATATTAGCATATTGGAAGCGGCAAATCAACTAGGAGATAGTGCAGAGTATATATAGAGATCGATCTCCATATTAGTTGTTATTGGTATGTATTTATGATAAAGACAATTCATTATATATCTTCATTTATTGTGTATATATGTAGATTCAATCTATGTGTATGTATATTTCTTGATATGAGATTGGATGAAAACAATTTAATTAAGCTATGAAATGTATAAGTTATATGAATCATCATCATCAATCATATGCCTAGATACCCATTCAAGACTTACTCATTAGGAGTAAGTCTTGAATAGTCCCCTGTTTGGGACTGTCCTTGGACGTTTGATCTCACATAGGTGGTGAATGTATGTCTTCTTTTCAATTCTAAGGAAAGTCTTGGCTTGTCGTTTCTCTACATTGTTCTCTGTGTACATATGTAGATAATCAATTATCTACATCGTGTACTTGGAGAATCAGAGGGAAATCTTTGCCGGATTTTCCTTAGAATTGAAAAGTTGGCATATATTCACTAGTGAGATTAAACGTCCAAGGATGGGTTAGGTTGGAGTGATAAGGACCTTCGGATGCATGCATACATTTGCACATGTGACTCTCTTAGCCTCCATTTGTATGTGCGTGTTTTCAATATGTGATTGTCTTGCATGTGAATGTGCTTAAATGATTGATACTTATAATTGGTTGTGTTTAATTAGAGGTTTTCATGAACGAGATGGATCGTACTTGGATGTATGGTAGCCGTGAATCGATTGAGTTTGTGAATGGGGTCTCGAATTTTGTAAATCGCATTAGAATACCAAGCATCTTCGGGAGCGATCGACTTTTATTGTCCTTGTTTAGATTGTGGAAATGTGAGCAAGGTTAGTAGTATTCATTTGCTTAGGGAGCATGTCTTTCGTCGTGGGTTTAGGCCTCAATACCACGTATGGGTTTGGCATGGTGAGGAGGAGAGATATGTAAGAAGCTGTAGGATAATGAACGATGTATGTGAAGAGGAGAAGGATAAATTAGGTGATGATTTCGAGGATGATGAGTATGGGGATGATGAATATGGGGATGATGATAGAGATCGGGTAGACGAGATGATACAAGAGGTTGAAGATCAGTCTTGCAAACGACCTCGTATGTTTGAGTCTATGTCTGAGGCTGCTGAAAGGCCATTGTATCTAGGTTGTACGAAGTACACCAAACTTTCCGCTGTGATAACACTCTTCAATATTAAGTCGAAAGCAGGTTGGACGGATTGCAGTTTCACGTCGTTGTTGGAAGTTTTAGCTGATATGCTCCCTGATGGAAATGATCTGCCAAAGTCGAACTATTATGCTAAGAAACTCATGTGTCCTTTCGGTTTAGAGTACCAGAGGATACATGCTTGTCCAAACGATTGTGTGCTTTATCGTAATGAGTATGAGCATTTAGATGAGTGTCCACGTTGTGGATTATCAAGGTACGGGCGTGAAGGGGCTGGGGGTAGTGAAGGACCACCAGCTAAGGTGTTGTGGTATCTTCCCATAATACCTAGATTTAAGCGCATGTTCTCAGTAAAAAAAGATGCGAAGAATATGCGGTGGCTTGCAGATCGTAGGAAGAAAGATGGTTTGTTGAAGCATCCGGCTGATTCCCCTGAGTGGAAAAGTATCAATAGGGTGCATAAGCCGTTTGGTAACGAGGATAGGAATTTGAGGCTTGGATTATGTACGGATGGCATGAATCCCTTTGGCAATCTTAGTTCTCAGTATAGTACATGGCCAGTAGTTTTAGTGATTTATAACTTGCCTCCTTGGTTGTGCATGAAACGCAAGTACATCATGTTGTCGCTTCTCATATCGGGGCCGAAACAACCTGGAAATGACATAGATGTATACCTTCAACCACTTGTTGAAGATTTACAGAAGATGTGGAACGAAGGAGTGTCGGTATTTGATGCGTATGCTAATGAGATGTTCACTCTGCGTGCCATGCTTTTCTCGTACAATGAACGACTTTCCCGACTTATGGGAACTTATCCGGGTATAAGACCAAAGGAAAAAAACCGTGCCCGATTTGTATAGATGACATGAAGTCTACACACATTAAGGGCTGCAAACATGTCTATATGCGCACACGAAGGCTCCTTAGACGCGACCATCCCTATCGATTTAAGAAAAAGGCCTTCGATGGGACGGTTGAAGAGGAAGTTGCTCGTAGACCATTAACTGGTACTGAAGTTTATAATCAGGTTAAGGGCATTGAAACGATCTATGGTAAACCTGCGAATGACGTTGATGGAACTACAGGATTATGGAAAAAGGAGTCTATTTTTTGGAAACTCCCATATTGGAAAGATTTAAAAGTCAGACATTGTTTGGATGTCATGCACATTGAGAAGAATGTTTGTGATGCTATTCTTGCGACACTTATGAATATTCCGGGTAAGACAAAGGATGTTAAAGCGTCACGTCTTCACTTGGAAAAAAATAAGCTTCGACCGGAGTTGTGGGCTCAAAAAAGGGCAGGAAGGAAAAAGAAAGTAGTGGAGGAAGGGGTTGATGAGGAAATTGGGAAAAGAAAAAAGGTGGATGATTCGGAGAAGAATTATTTGCCACCAGCTTGCTACACGCTGTCGAAAGCTGAGAAATGGATTTTTTGCGAGTCATTGTATGGTATTAAGGTTCCAACTGGGTACTCATCGAATATGAAGCGATTTGTTACCTTAAATGGTGAGTTGAAGTTATCGAGTATGAAATCTCATGATTGTCATGTCATGATGCAAGTATTCTTACCGATTGCAATTCGTGGGATACTTCCAAAGCATGTGAGGCACACCATTACAGAACTTTGTTCATTTTTTCATACAATATGCAGCAAAGTGCTACAGCCGTCGACACTCGATGACTTGCAGGCTAGAATAGTTGAAACTTTATGCAAATTTGAGATGATTTTTCCCCCTGCATTCTTTGACATTATAGTGCATCTCATTGTCCACCTAGTTCGAGAAAATAAGTTGTGTGGTCCAGTGTTTTTGAGGTGGTGCTATCCTTTTGAGAGATATATGGGTACTTTGAAGGATAAAGTTCGAAATCTTGCACAACCAGAAGGTAGCATTATTCAAGGGATTGTGGCTAAAGAGGTCGGTAATTTTGTGGCGAGTATGTTCTTTGGTGTTGATCCTATTGGCGTTCCGATATCTCGACACGAGGGCAGACTCGAGGGTAAGGGTACGATTGGCTCAAAATTGATCTCACCTTCTGTCGACAAGCGTACACAAGCTCACTTATTTGTGTTGCATCACGTGGCAGCTGTCCATCCTTATTTAAATGAGCATATGGAGGAATTACGTGTTAGCAACCCTGGAAAAGGAATAAGGGCATTGACGCAAATGCATAATAAGACGTTCATTGATTGGTTTCATCATCGAGTAGTGGATGATTTAGATGAAAATGTTTTCGAAACGATCAAGTGGTTAGCATTTGGTCCCCGTGAATCTGTACACTCTTATGAGGGTTATGATATTAACGGGTATAGGTTTTGGACCGAACGTCAAGATCTTAAGTCGACATCGCGACGGAATAGTGGTGTTTCACTTGTGGCGTCATCTACACAATACGCAAGCTCGAAAGATAAGTCTCCCGTTCTTTGCCGCCACCAACTATTATGGGCGAATTCAAGAAATATGGGAGCTTGACTACTCAGCTTTTCATATTTGTCTCTTTTGTTGCAATTGGGTTGATGATAATCGACGTTGCGTAAAAAAAGATGATCCTTACGGATTCACTCTTGTGGACATGGGTCGTCTACGTGAAACTGAAGAGCCATTTGTACTTGCATCACAAGCTAAACAAGTATTCTATGTAACTGATCCTGCTGATAATAAGTGGTCAATTGTTGTACCTGGCAAAAGGAGTATTCTGGGCATTGGTGATGTTGAGGATGAGGAAGAGTATGATGCATTTGAGGACATCCCAACTTTTACCTATCCTGAAAATAGCGTGGAAGATGATGTAAATATGTCTGAGAACTATATGCGTGTTGATCACACGGAAGGGATACATGTTGAAACTCCTAAGAAACGGCGGAAGGTCAACAAATCATGAGACATATACTCAGGTTTATCTCTATTTCGTCCATTTCATGTCATTTTCATATATTTCGAGTCATGTGACTCAATTTTCTTGTTGAATATGATAATATAGCCAAAAATATGACTATTACGTAGATTTATAGGTGCTACTTTGTTGTTGGTTGGATTTCGGGAATGTAAACATCATTTTAAGGTTATTTCGGCCGTTTCATGTCATTTTCGTGTATTTCGAGTCATGTGACTCCAATTTCTTGTTGAATGTAATAATATTGCATGAAATACGACTACTAAGTAGGTTTATAGGTGCTCCTTTGTTGTTGGTTGGATTTCGGGAAAGTAAGGGTCATTTTAGGCCTATTTCGTCTGTTTCATGTCATTTTCGTGTATTTCGAGTCATGTGACTCCAATTTCTTGTTGAATGTGATAATATTGCATAAAATACGACTACTAAGTAGGTTTATAGGTGCAACTTATTCGGTAGTACGTTTTGTTTTTTGAAAAATTTTAACGTCCAATTGTCTGTTGTTTTATTTGTAGATCGGATTAAAGGAAAAGGAGGCAACAGGTGATTTCACTCCTACCGCACACATGGATGCTTTGCACGAAACTCTAGGAAAGGACCATAGTGGTCGTGTGAGGGGCGTGGGAGGTGTCCGCCTCGGCGTGCGAAAGGTATATGGTGAACAATACACTACAACGTCAAAATCAAGTGCAAGTAGTGTGAATTCGGCGTCGGTAGATGTGGAGGCTATCAAATCTGCAATTCGGGAGGAGCTTAGAGAGGAGATGACACATAACTTCAATGCTTTGATGGAGCAAATGGGTTTACCGACCTTCCCATTGAAGAAAGGTAGTGATGTTCCATCTAGCCAGCCGATCGGTGTTCCACAAACATCAGATAATCAAACGATACCTGCACCTGATCCACCAATACCCGAGTTGAAGGTAATCACTGTATTTGGTTTAATTTATCACGCTTAATCACTGTGCTTTATTAATTAACTATGTATTGTCCCTAAGTGCATGCAATTCTAAATATGTTGTTTCATCGCAATTAACTATTAATGACTTGTTTTGATTCAAAGGAGGAGACCCCATGCCGACTATTAGTTCAAGAAAATGATTCTGATAGTCTGATTGTGGTAGCTAGTGGCCAGGCACAACCTCCTGGTGATCGAGTACGAGTGCATCACTAGATAGTGAACAATGATCACTATGTGGTGAGCATCGACTACATTGAGCCTGGTTTTGAAGACTTAGGTCTTCCGATGCCAAAACCGGAGGTTAGTCTACATACACTGAGTGACGCCCATGGTAGTTATGTTCTGTGGCCGCGTGCATGGGTGCGATTTTCAGATGAGGTACACCGATAAACATACATATATATATGCTTTAGTTTATGTAATAATCAACTCCGATTATATTACTTTTCTATGTCATATATATAATAATTAGTAATATTCTTATTATTACTTTTTAATAGGTTTCAAGGAAGACTGGTTCACATGACAAGAAGGCTAAAAAGGTCGGTTCACCAAACAAGATGGCTAAGGAGGCAATTGGACGTACTGAAATTGAACCAAATGTGTTCGATGACCAAGTTAGTATGTCAAACAATCCACTTCTCGAGCCGTTGGTGGTGCAAGGCCTTACTAAGGCATGTTATTGGTTGCATGAGTGTGTTAGCGATTTGCCCGAGAATGCTCCAATACAAGTTCCTTTGGGGAAAGAACAATTCAACTACACTGATGAGTCATCTACATGGATTTCCAAAGACGATGTTAAAGAATTCTTACGTGGAGAAATGTTGAGTGGAACAATGATACAAGCTTTCATGAGGTGAAACATACATATCTTACTTTACAAGTTTATAATAGTTTTCAACTTCCATACATGATAAGTATGTTTACTTTTTATTATATGCTTTAATTTCTCAGGTTATTGTGTACTGAATTGAATGAAAAAATGAGTGAGACAAAGATTGGTTGGTTATGTCCAAGTATGATGCGAGATGACAATTGTTTAAAAAACAAAACCGATGTGAAAGAATATCTCGATACTAGTTTCAAACAATCACATCGGTTAGAAGAGAAGTTCATCCTTGTTCCATATATTGAAGCGTAAGCTTGTTACACCAAACTTGATGCTTTACTTTATTTTCTATAACTTTATTTCCTTGTTTAGATAACTTGCCTTCTGGTTCCATATATATCGATAACAAAATTCACCGAATTGTTGAATAAGTATATTTATATTATTTCCGTATATAGTCTCCATTGGACGATCATTGTGATATGTTTGTCAAATAATCACGTTTACCACTTTGATTCTCTTCGTCGACAACCACCACGGAGCTTACTAGTCAAGTCACTATTGAATAGGTAACTTAACTAGAACAATATGTGTACCTAATATTACACATTTATATATATATATATATATATATATATATATATATATATATATATATATATATATATATATATATAATAAACATCTTATAATGTATTGATGTAGTGTGATGAAGCACCATTATGGACTTAGACTTCGATTAGGAAAAGCTCCTCTTTGGATATCAGTTGAGGTAACTACTTTGGTGAATCTTATGTCGAACCATTTATTTTCATATACTTTAAATTTAACATGAATGTTTTTGGATGTTTAAATTTGGTGAATTTCAGTGTCCGCAACAAAAGAATGGTGTTGATTGTGGCTATTACGTACTGCGGTACATGTTTGATATAGTCAACCGTTGTACTGACATCGATTATCTTCAAAAGGTATGTAACTAATTAGTTTATTTAATTTAGATTAAATTGATAGGTAAGAATTAGTTTATTTTGGAAATTGTATCATAAATTAACTATAATCATATCAACCCCGAAACTAACACAAAACTTGAACTCTAATATTTTGCTCCTAAATTTCAAATTAACACTTCAAGTATGCATAAAGTAAGTGGTGTGTGTTAGTTTTGCTCCTATATGTAACATGTAGGTAGTTTTGGGAAGTGAAATAGCTCAAATTCACAAAAAACGACCCCGAAACGAACCTAAAAATTGAACTTCTAATCTTTTGCTCCTAAATTTCACATTAACACTTCAAGTATGCATAAAGTAAGTGGTGTGTGTTAGTTTTGCTCCTATATGTAACATGTAGGTAGTTTTGGGAAGTGAAATAGCTCAAATTCACAAAAATCGACCCCGAAACGAACCTAAAAATTGAACTTCTAATCTTTTGCACCTAAATATGACTTATATACTTCAACTATGCATAAAGTAAGTGGTGTGTGTTAGTTTTGCTCCTATATGTAACATGCAGCTAGTTTTGGGAAGTGAAATAGCTCAAATTCACAAAAAACGACCCCGAAACGAACCTAAAAATTGAACTTCTAATCTTTTGCTCCTAAATATGACATTAACACTTCAACTATGCATAAAGTAAGTGGTGTGTGTTAGTTTTGCTCCTATATGTAACATGCAGCTAGTTTTGGGAAGTGAAATAGCTCAAATTCACAAAAAACGACCCCGAAACGAACCTAAAAATTGAACTTCTAATCTTTTGCACCTAAATATGACATTAACACTTCAACTATGCATAAAGTAAGTGGTGTGTGTTAGTTTTGCTCCTATATGTAACATGTAGGTAGTTTTGGGAAGTGAAATAGCTCAAATTCACAAAAAACGACCCCGAAGCGAACCTAAAAATTGAACTTCTAATCTTTTGCTCCTAAATTTCACATTAACACTTCAAGTATGCATAAAGTAAGTGGTGTGTGTTAGTTTTACTCCTATATGTAGCATGTAGGTAGTTTTGGGAAGTGAAATAGCTCAAATTCACAAAAATCGACCCCGAAACGAACCTAAAAATTGAACTTCTAATCTTTTGCACCTAAATATGACATTAACACTTCAAGTATGCATAAAGTAAGTGGTGTGTGTTAGTTTTGCTCCTATATGTAACATGTAGCTAGTTTTGGGAAGTGAAATAGCTCAAATTCACATATAACGACCCCGAAACGAACCTAAAAATTGAACTTCTAATCTTTTGCACCTAAATATGACATTAAAACTTCAACTATGCATAAAGTAAGTGGTGTGTGTTAGTTTTGCTCCTATATGTAACATGTAGGTAGTTTTGGGAAGTGAAATAGCTCAAATTCACAAAAAACGACCCCGAAACGAACCTAAAAATTGAACCTCTAATCTTTTGCTCCTAAATTTCATATTATCACTTCAAGTATGCATAAAGTAAGTGGTGTGTGTTTGTTTTGCTCCTATATGTAACATGTAGGTAGTTTTGGGAAGTGAAATAGCTCAAATTCACAAAAATCGACCCCGAAACGAACCTAAAAATTGAACTTCTAATCTTTTGCACCTAAATATGACATTAACACTTCAAGTATGCATAAAGTAAGTGGTGTGTGTTAGTTTTGCTCCTATATGTAACATGTAGCTAGTTTTGGGAAGTGAAATAGCTCAAATTCACATAAAACGACCCCGAAACGAACCTAAAAATTGAACTTCTAATCTTTTGCACCTAAATATGACATTAACACTTCAACTATGCATAAAGTAAGTGGTGTGTGTTAGTTTTGCTCCTATATGTAACATGTAGGTAGTTTTGGGAAGTGAAATAGCTCAAATTCACAAAAAACGACCCCGAAACGAACCTAAAAATTGAACTTCTAATCTTTTGCACCTAAATATGACTTATATACTTCAACTATGCATAAATTAAGTGGTGTGTGTTAGTTTTGCTCCTATATGTAACATGTAGCTAGTTTTGGGAAGTGAAATAGCTGAAATTCACAAAAAACGACCCCGAAACGAACCTAAAAATTGAACTTCTAATCTTTTGCACCTAAATATGACATTAACACTTCAACTATGCATAAAGTAAGTGGTGTGTGTTAGTTTTGCTCCTATATGTAACATGTAGGTAGTTTTGGGAAGTGAAATAGCTCAAATTCACAAAAAACGACCCCGAAACGAACCTAAAAATTGAACTTCTAATCTTTTGCTCCTAAATTTCACATTAATACTTCAAGTATGCATAAAGTAAGTGGTGTGTGTTAGTTTTGCTCCTATATGTAACATGTAGGTAGTTTTGGGAAGTGAAATAGCTCAAATTCACAAAAATCGTCCCCGAAATGAACCTAAAAATTGAACTTCTAATCTTGTGCACCTAAATTTGACATTAACACTTCAAGTATGCATAAAGTATGCATATATAACATGCATGTAGATAGTTTTGGGATGTAAAATAGCTCAAATTCACATAAATCGACAAAATCAACTCGAAAATTGGTTGTTTAATTAGCTAATTGCAAGAGTTAGTTGTTATTATATATTGTAAATGTTTGACTTGATCTTATTAATTTATTATATTCATATTATTGCAAGGTTTACATGGATAACGACGCACCAAGGTTGGATGAATTCACAATTGAAGAATTGGATGAAGTTCGAAACAAGTTGGCAACCTACATTTGTGAAGATTGTCTATGATACATTGGTTAGGATTTTGCAAGAACTAGCTAGAAGTTCGAAACAAGTTGGCAAGCTATTTGGTTGTTGCGTTAATGTAGCTTTTTGTATTAGAATTAATATTTGCCTTAATATGTACTCTTTAACATTATTATTATTATATATATAGAATTATTACATATATAATTGGGAACTCTATATATATATGCATTATGAGGTTTGTAATATGGTACAAAGCAAAGCAGCAAGGAACCAGCGACACAGGGAACGAGCGCATATATAATATTATATAGCTGAATTTAAAAAAAAAAAATTACAAAAGGGCAGCGGTTAATAGAGAAAACCGCAGCCCTTGGCCACATAAGGGCTGCGGTTAATTGGGAAAACCGTAGCCCTTATGTAATCAAGGGCTGCGGTTTACCCAATTAACCGCAGCCCTTATGTGGACAAGGGCTGCGGTTTTCTTACGACCGCAGCCCTTAATTCTGCAAGGGCTGCGGTTCGTAACCGCATCCCTTCCTATATATTAAGGGCTGCTACTCTAATTGCTGCGGTCAAAAAACGCAGCCCTTAGGCCACTTTTGACCGCAGCCCTTAGGCTTTTTTCCACTAGTGGTCGTCTAGTTTCCGTCGTCGTGCACCGGTTCGTCCTCCAAGTGATCACCTCCTAGCAACTCCAACAAGAGCTTAGTAATCCCAAGATAAGAGTAAAGATATATTATGTGTTATATGTGAGAAAAGGGTGAATAAAATGGTGATTCTTGGTGAGCAACAATGGTGGAAGAAGATGAAGGAAATGGTCATCTTTTTTTCTCATTCAAGGAGGCCGAAAAGTTTGCGGGGAATGAGCACCATATTCACGTCAGTTTAGTGCCCCAAATAAGAGAATTAAAAGGGAAGGAAACCAAGCATCATTGATGGTATTTGATGTGGGTATTAAGAATGATTATGAGGGGGTTACAAGGGGGTTATAAACCCTTCGAAATTCTAAAAAAAAAATTCCTCATATCACTTCATAAAATTCCGCCAGCATTAATCGTGTAACATTTCGGACCCCTCTCGCTACTTAAACGGTCCAAACGCGTGACGAGTCGATAAAATATAAAGTGTAACCTCAACGCGTATATTTAACTACCATAAAAATAAATAATATTTCATATAAATATAATAATAACATATACTAAATAAATATAGTTTTTTGTTTAAAACAAGTTGACAAACTATAACTTATACGATAATTATTTTTAGAATAAAATACTCAATTTTAGTGAAAAGAGATCAACTAAGGGAAAAATAAGCGCGCAAAATTAGGAGGGAATTCCATGGTGTTACAATCACTTCCCCTTAAGAAATTTCGCCCTCGAAACTTAAAACATCAAGCAATACTTGGAAGAAATAATTCCGGATACTTGAGTCTCATCGACTCCTCGGTCTCCCAGGTGGCTTCTTCAAATTTCTGACTCCTCCAAAGCACCTTCACTAAGGGAATGACCTTTCTCCTCAACGCTCGGTTCTGCGCTCTGATACCATTTGTAACACCCGACCCATCCGGGGTCGAGTATATTGTCACCAATGCGCATCCAGGGCCAACAACTGTCCTCAAGAACCAACACAAGTTCTTCCGGCGCATTTTGTCCTCACTCATGCCACTCTGAGAAACTTCCCAGGAGGTCACCCATCCCTGGACTACTCCTAGCCAAGCACGCTTAACAATAAGTAGTTTTCTATGGAAATAAGTTCCCTAAAAGAAAGATGCATCTTGTTGGAATGAGTGGCCTGCTAAATCCCTTTAAAGCAATCATGAGGGGTATTACATACACCCCCACTTGAGGACAGCAACGCCCTCGTTGCGCCTGAGGACTCCACATATTCTGTAACACCCCCAAATTTCTCTCTTTCTAAAAACATATTTTAATATAAAACTCATTGAGAAACTTGAGAGTATTACCGCCACGTGATAACGTTAAAGGCTTTAATACTAATTACTAACTGAACTTTAAACTAATGCAGCGGAATAACTGAAATAACTTCTCTTTATTGATATAAACTTTATTATTCAACAATAACAATGGAAATAAATAAAATAAAATAACAACTGCTGGACTAATTATTATTCCTCACTAGCTCCCCCATTTGAAGTATGCATCATATCAACCTGTAAATCTGCTCGCCAAAATAGGGTCATCACAGGGACAAAGCCATAAAACAAAACAAAACAAAAAATAAAAGCGTGTCAGTAAAAATACTGAGTACATGTATATGCGGAATATTAAATACTTTATTTAATTAAACATTTGAAATATTTAATTTCGAAAAGCCTTCCTTGGATACTTGTAATACTTATATAATATAGAGTATATAACTTTAATAAAAAAAATCATTTTTCCTTGCCTAGGTTCCTTTCCTAAAGTGTGCACACCCCCCAAGCTTAGTATTCCTTAATGAGTCTATGACGAGGGGAACTAACTTGTCCACATGACTTATACAAAAAGTACATGGGTAAATAATAGCTACCGTTCTTGCTAATAAATAACAAGTCGTTGCCTCTTTATAATTGCGATCATGAAAGATCATATAACTAATAAAAAAAATTCCTTTGGAAATAATCCTCCTTTAAAAAGAATAATAATTCCTATAAACTTAGCCATATAAAGGCATAAAATTAATAACTTGTTCATGGAACCATATTTGAAAGCATACTAACAAGAATAGTAATAATACTAAGAATAATGATAATAATAATATTGAAACTCTCATCATTGATAAAATCTAATGACAACGTAGTAAATGGATACACGCCTAGTGATATTCAAGCCGAGTATAAGAATTCTACTGTTAGTAGTACACTACAAAACATGGGTGAAATATAGATAATCACTAAGTTTTAAAGAGTTAAAAAGGAAGACTAACTTTAGACCAAATACATGTTCATAGTTACTTCACAGATATTCAACTCGTACATGCAAAAACTCATCAGGTGCACGACCAAACTCATATAAAACAAATATATTAATCCAAAACGATAACTCTAGAAACATAATACTAAGTTTGCAAACAATATTTTAAAGATCTACATATACACGCACCTTAAAAATTGATAAGTACTAGGGAAGAAGAGAAAGGGTAGGCTAAGAGGGAGAGAGAAAGTTTAAACTTGAGAAAAGAGATTTATTTCTCAAATTTGGTGTGAAGAATATGATGGGTGGAGACCCCTATTTATACTAGTTGGATAGGTAGAGTCATACTAGAACTCAAAAACTAAAAGATGGGTTTAAGAGAAAAGATAAACAAATCTAGCTAAGATCTAACAAATTTTTACGATCATCCAACTAAGATTCGGAAAAGATATAAATTATCCAACAAAACAAAATTCAATAAGGTTAAATAATTAAAAAGATAAGTAAAGATAAAAGTAACCAAATCTTAGCTTGATAAGCTTGCGGCTCACGGGCGTGAGTTTTGCCGCCGCAAAATCTTTTTTTTTCCCTTTATTTCTTTTCCTTTTGTAAACCATTTTTTTTTTCTTTAAAACATTTTTAAAAATCATCTTTTAAACAATGTACTTGGATTAGAAAACTAATAAACTTAGGCCCAAAACCATTTGGGTTTAGAATTTTATTTTAAATACTCGTAATCTTTTATAAATGTCTTTTTAAAAGCCTTTTTAAATAAATAACAAGTCTCTTTCACTAAATAATAGTCTTTTTAATAACCAAAACTTTTCTAAAAATATAAATATTAACTTACCAAAAATACGGAGTATTACATATTCGGCCACAACGTCCTGTGGGTCGCCCCAGCCCGGAAACTGGTCGTCGGAGACTCCAGATATTCGGCCTGACCTCTGGGTCGCTCCTTATGACAATGCAGCCCCAGAATCCTCCCCCACTAGGCGCCTGAGGACTCCTAATATTCGGCCTGACGGCCTTAGGGTCGCCCCAACACGCGGTCGCAGGGTTGCTCTGATACCAACTGTAACACTCCGTCCAATCACAAGCAAAGAATAAACAAAATGGGAATATTTATAAAATAGTAGACGATAGCGGAAATCTCGTCAAGACGGACAGTGTCACTCTAAAGTTCAAAAAAATGAAATCTAAAACAACATAAAAAATAAATCCCAAAGAACAACAATCCAGAGTATCTATAACGAGATTACATCATCTCAAAATACTATAGTTAAAGCAAGATAAGAAATAAGAAAAATCCTCCTAAGTAAGCTCGCCAGTCTCTCCTTCATATCCCATGACATAAAACTATACTACAACATATTAACCTGCAAAATTTATTAACAAACATCCACAATCAGTGGGGAGTAACTAACAGCTCTCTAATAGGCTGTCGTACACCTGTCAAAAATAATTCTTGCAAAACCTTCTAACAATGTAGTAGGGTAAGTAGGGTCGAATCAACACAGAGATGGTTGGTCTAATCTAGCTTCTAAGGTATGGAGAAACTAAACACGATAAAAAATATGTGAATTAAGGTTCGAAACAAATAAATAAAGAAAATCAAAGTAAAAAGATCTAGGGCAATGCAATGGTTCACCATGTTTATATATACTTATAATCTATCAAAATATCATCAATAGTTCAATTAATCAGATATCTTTGAGCACATGTTAATCCTACTGTCGGGTCTTAACGCCCTCAAATCAACATATGCTAGTATGGTCTCTCAACATAATCAGATTTGCTAATTGTAGGTAAGCTTCAAAAGAGTACTATCTCTCGATCTATGACTCGATATTAGCAATATTTAATCAGACAATTGATCAGATTGTAAGATTAACAATAAAAACACTAATCAATTAGAGAAATCAATAAGTAATCAAACCATGAATAAATATCAATCAATAATCATAGCATATAAACATGGATTCTCAAACCCTAGAAAACAAGACTACTCAATCATGAAATAAATAATAAAATATAAATCTACAAACGAAAGCATAATTAAAGAAATCAGTGAAAGAGAGAGAATGAAATAAACAAACTAATGAATTAATGAAGAACATGAAAAACTAGGGTTTAAACTAAAGAGAGAAAAAGATGAAGAAACTAAACTAAAACCTAAAACTAAAGAAATAACGTGAAACGGAGGAGGGAGAGAGAAAGAGTGAAAACCTAATATAATTAATACTAGGTAACTCATATGACTAGGAAAATAAGTTACAAAAATAAAGAAAGTCGAAATATCATTAAATGGGCGATATTAGTGATCCGCGCGTACAAAAACAGATTCCAGCAGAAACAGTCTCAACTTCGAAAAGGCATAACTCCTTGAATAGAGGTCTCCTCGGGGCGTGCCACCTATCGTCGGAAAGCTCTTCAAGTCTAGTTTCCAAATCTGCTGGAATTACTCGATTCTAAGAATCACATCAAAAGTTATAATAAGAAGAGTAGACATGACTCCTTTTTCACATTTCTTCTAATGATTTTCCGCTTCGTTTTCGCCCAAACTCGTACTATGACATATCCATACGATCCTTATGCACTGTAGCTTCTTTCCAAGTGCTCCTAATCCTCAAGCTTAGCTAATTATACTCCAAATACGTTCTCATTACCTGAAATTCATCAAAAACAAGAAAAAATATACCGAATAGAAGTAGAATAACATAACTTAAGTTTATGATGCAATAATGAACCTAAATATGAATCTAAATGCTCTAAAATGCAACCTAAATGCACCTAAAAACTATATACAAATATGACTTATCAAACTCCCGTAAGCTAAACCATTGCTTGTCCCCAAGCAATAAGATATAGACATTGGAAAAGAAAGACAACCTACAATATAGGAGTACAACAGGGCCAAACACTCAATTGAAAACACGAGAGATAAAATCACTACACAAACTGAGCATCGAAACAACCTCGTCAAAGCCGCATAGCATGTCATGTATCGCAATCGACTCTCCAATCGTACCACAAACCATCTCTCCCAAGCTGGATTTAACAAAACCTGACAAACCTCACTATAGTTATGTGCACTCAAATCTCTCATGTGTTTAAGGCATAAATGATGACACTCAACCTAATCAAGTCGACTCAGATGAAGCAAATACTCTTTAACTTTGACTTTTTGACTCACTTAATACTCAACAATACAATACACAATGATCAAGAGGACTTTTAAGGGTTGTAATGGGGCTAATGTTAAAGGTATGGAAAATAATTTGGGAATTGTGGTGGAAAAACCAAGAACGGGAAGCATCATATAACTGAAAACATGATCATGAAAGGTCATAACAACTCCATGCAACAACCGACAATCTCCAAATATATAATCAACACTTTTTTCATTCAATAAATTCAATAATAACCCTTTTATTTCACTTTATTCACAACTCTTTTTTTCAATTCTTTTTCATTTCATTTATCACTTTTTTTTTGTTTCTCTTTTCGAACTTTCATTTCAATTTCCAAGTTCACTAAACATACTTTTCCATCATTTTAAACCACAAATAGAGCACTCTAATTCAATACAAACCGAACCAAAACTAATACTCGCTCCCCCAAGCTACGCTTAGGACAAAAATCAAATGAGGCTAATGGCTTCTAATGTAGGTAGCAATCAAACATAGTCAGAAAGGCTCAGCGGGGCTAGAGAAAGGATAATATGCAAAAAAAAAGAATAACTCTGGAGCTAAGATCATGAAATGAAACGCCTCAATCATATCAAAATGTATGCACTATCAAATATCAAGGAGTACCAAGTCAAAATCAAGATCAATGCGACAACTAAGGAACTAATCACACATGAAAGAACAGAACTGACAAAGATACGTCAGTTTCTAGGCACAGAAGCTCACTTAGTTTAAGGTGTCTGCACAATAAAGTTAAATCGAGCCAGAGACAGATAAATCAATCTTACCACAAACAATCAATTGCGAAACAATCGTGCTATAAAGTATCATGAACAAGATGAGTGACGCTTATGAATTATAGTAAGATATCAACAAGGTTCTCAAAAAGTGTTAGCAGTAGTCCCATAGATACAACTAAAATGAGATGAAGCTATGAGATGAAGCTGATATGAGATGAAATATGCTAATGCAACTAAGAAAGCGGTACAATTTTTTTTGGTTACACGTAAACTCCCACTCCTAGTGAGTGGTACAAACCGTACAACATCCAACGAATGTAATAAAATCTATACTTGAAAGCAAATAAATGATAGAATATCCCTCTCCCAAGCTAGAATCTGCAGTGTCCTCACTGCATAAACCAGTTTAGAGAAAGAACAAAATCGAACCTCAACAATCATCCAACACCGAGCACTCCCACCAAGAGCCAGAACACACCACGAAAACCATACACAAACTCCGACAATCCAATAAACCAATAATTCAATCAATGTGCTCAAAAGATTTACAACAAGATGGCATCAAAATAAAAATTCAAGCAAAATGTGGAATGAACATCAACGATAGGTATAAGTGAGAACACATGCTTACTACCCAATTAATTGGGGAAAAGAGTCAAATATGCTCAAAAATCATGTTGTTATGCTTCACGAAGACGAACTTGAACCAATTTGTGCCTAATTGAAGGAAACTTATGACACCATTGAGGTAAAAAAAATAATAAGAAAAAGAGAATTAAAAGATCATTTGGGAAAAATACATAATAAAAGAGAAAAAAAAATCAGATTAATACAAATCAAAAATAAAAAAAAAGAAGAAATAAAACAAAAAAAAAGGAGAGAAATAAGTAAAGAAGAACTGAGGAAAGATCGATGGGAAAAGGAGTTGGGGTGGAGGGGCCAGGTGTGATGCGGCAGAGACGGTGGCCGGCGGAGAACAGGAAGGACGCCGTACTGGACGAGAGCGCTGGGTTGTTGTTGGTGGGGGGTCGCGCGTTCGGGAGGGAGACGCGAGAGAGGTTCGGTGGTCCGATGGTGGTGCGGTGTGTGTCGGTTCTTGGTGGTCGTCGGTGATGGTGGCGTGTAGAGGTGGGTGAAGAGTGAAAACTGAAGAGGGCGACGGAGTGAAGCAGGGGAGAAGGGGGGGTCTGGTATGGTGCGAAGGCTGGGGGAGGAATGGAAAGAAAGAAACACGGGGGGGTGCTGCTGGAGTATGGAGGACCGGAGGTGGCGAGGTTTCCGGCAGGTGGTGCGCCGGATGGGCGGCGGTCAGCAATTCGTCGGAGAGGGACGGGTTGTGCTGCTTTTTTTTTTATATAAATATACCCAGCAGCACGACAAACCAGCGAACTGTCACGGCTCAGCCCCCTAGAGCATCGCTGGGCCATAGGCGTGGATTGGGCGCCCAGCGCTGGCCCAACGGTAGCCCAAAATTCCCTAAGGCATCTGATGGGGCAAACGAACTCCAAATGGGCTCAAATTTTGGGGTCCGCGATATTTTGGGCCATTAAAAATAATGGTCGAGCCAGAATTTGGATTTGAGGCCCATAATCAGGTGATGGTGCACGGGCATAATTCGGGAGTGCATGGAAGCTTCTAGAATAGCCTTGTAAGCTCCCTTTTGTACATAAGCTTGTAGGAGAGTCTAGAAGGTTCTAGGGAACCTTGTGTAGAAGCCTCTAATTGAGGAGGTTTAGGAACTCTCTAGAATTAGGGTAAGCAAGGTTGGAGGCCTATAAATAGGCATCCCCCTCATTTGTACAAAGCATCTAAGAAAAGCTAAACACTTGTATTCTTGAGCTGTCAATACAAAGCATTCTTTCAAGCATCCCTCTTGTGTTCTAGCTTCCACACTTAGCCATTTTCGTAGCCACATAGTCTAGCCAGCATATCGGGTGCCTTGACTAGTTGTCCGACGGGACTGTGACACTAGTAGGCAGCGTGCAGCGAAGAAGAAATCTGTCCGCACGTGACACGTGGTATCAGAGCAGCAACGTTCACTAGGGGCGTGACCTTGCTGACGGTGGTGTGCTAGCTAGTGTGCATACGAAATCGAGTGCGGGAAGTTACGATGTCAACCCAGCAGCAAAAAGAAAGCATGGCAGCATCAGGGGTCATCGACGAGACCCAACGGAAGAAGAAGTAAACGACCTCGGAACTCGATGGTCGTCTTGCTAAGGTCGAGCTTGCGATGGGTGACCTTATCGACAGCGTTGGGGTTGTCGAACAAGGCATCGAGGAGCTCAAGTCCTCCTCGGAAACGCTTGGGCAAAGCATCGAGGGGATCGATAGCCGCGTCCAAGTACTGGAGCTCGGTGCGTCGGCAGCCGCAACCGAAGCCAAGGAGGCTGTCCAACAGTTAGTAAACGAGGTCGCCGACTCAATTCGGGAAGAGTTGGCGCAAGTAAAGGAGAGCCTTACGGCAGGGCTCCACGCTATAAAGGAGCAGCTAGAATCCGTCAAGGGTGACGTAATTCTTTGCAAGGCAGCAGTGGCCGGGGGTGCCACGATCCGGGAGGGCCCGAAGCTAAAAGTTTCGGAGCCGCCGAAATACCATGGGAAGCGCGATGCGAGGGAACTCGACAACTTCCTATGGAGCGTCGAGAAATATTTCGACGCACTACGCTTGGAAGACGATGCTTCCAAGATCAACACCGCCACCATGTATTTGGGAGATGATGCCATCCTATGGTGGAGGAGGCGTGAGTCAGACGCCAAAAAGGGGCTTTGCTCGCTCAAGACGTGGGACGAGTTTAAAGCCGACTTTAAAAAGCAATTCTATCCGGAGAATGCCGAAGAGATTGCAATGAAGAAGCTACGTGGGCTGAAGCATACGGGATCAATCAAGGAGTACGTCAAGCAGTATACTTCGCTCATGTTAGAAGTATCGGATATGCCGGAGAAGGCTCAACTTCTCTACTTTATGGATGGTTTACAACGATGGGCCGAGTAAGAGCTAAAGCGACGCAACGTCCAGACGCTTGCGGAGGCCATCGCAGCTGCCGAGTCCCTGTTCGAGTACAAGCAAGACACAAGGAAGGATAAGAGCGGCAGCAAGAAGGGCGGTAACAAGGAGAAAGGTGGGGGAGCCAAGCCCACCGAGCGGAGCGGTTCCAACAACAAGGCATACGAAAAGAAGGATAAAGGTAAGGACAAAGCCTTTTCCGATGGCAAGCCTAAGAACCGTGATTGCTTCTTGTGCGGAGGGCCGCACTTTACAAGGGAGTGTCCGCAACGACAAAAGCTCAACGCTATAGTTGCGGCACACGAGCAAAGGTCCGGGGACGAGACGCAAATGGGCACTTTGCGTCTCCTTAGCAGCGTCAAGGCTACGATGGAAAAGCCAAAGGGAGAAGGCGACGTAGCCAAGGTATGTACGCTTCCTCGTACTAAGAAGTCATCACTTATGTTTGTAGAAGCCGTCGTAAATGACAGGTCCTCAAAAGCACTCGTTGACACGGGTGCATCACATAACTTCGTAGCCGAAAAAGAAGCCGCAAGGTTGGGGCTACGATACGCCAAGGAGCCAGGCACACTGAAAACTGTCAACACTTCACCGGTGCCGATCCATGGCGTAGCTCGTAAAGTTTCCCTTCGTTTGGGTGAATGGAAGGGAACGATTGATCTAACCGTCGTCCCCATGGACGACTTTTCGTTAGTATTGGGAATGGAGTTCATGGATTCAGTGAAGCCATGGACATTCGAGAAGGACGGAACCATGACGATTGCCAAGGGCTATGAAGCGTGCTCCGTCCCCATCACTCGAGAGGTGGTCGAGGCTAAGCTCCTCTCGGCAATGCAAATCAAAAAGGGCTTCCAGAAGGGACAAGCAACATATCTTGCGACACTCGTCGAAAAGGAGGCTCAACCAGGCGACATCCCGAAGGAGGTTTCGGAGACCTTGAAGGAATTCGAGGACGTGATGCTGCCGGAACTGCCGAAGAAGCTCCCACCAAGATGGGAGGTAGATCATCAGATCGAGTTGGAGCCAGGGGCAAGGCCTCCGGCTATGGGGCCTTATCGTATGGCGCCACCGGAATTAGAGGAACTGCGGAAACAACTCAAAGAACTGTTGGAGGCAGGATTCATCCGGCCGTCGAAGGCGCCCTACGGTGCTCCAGTTCTATTCCAACGCAAGCACGATGGGTCCTTGCGCATGTGCATAGATTACCGGGCGTTGAACAAGGTAACCGTCAAAAACAAGTATCCGATTCCCTTGGTTGCCGATCTATTCGACAGGCTCGGTAAAGCCAGGTACTTCTCTAAACTTGATCTCCGATCGGGGTATTGGCAAGTACGCATAGCCGAAGGAGACGAACCAAAAACGGCATGCGTCACTCGCTACGGGTCTTATGAATTTTTGGTGATGCCTTTCGGTCTCACCAATGCCCCGGCAACTTTTTGCACCTTAATGAATAAAATTTTCCAGCCCTTTTTAGACAAATTTGTAGTCGTTTATCTCGACGATATCGTCGTGTATAGCGACACATTGCAAGACCATGTGCAGCATCTACGACAAGTCTTTCAGGTCTTGCGGGAGAACGAGCTATATGTGAAAAAAGAGAAATGCTCGTTCGGACAACACGAGGTGTCTTTCTTAGGACACCGTATCAAGGCTGGAAAAATCATGATGGAACGCGACAAGGTGCAAGCCATAAATGAATGGGAGCCACCGAAGAACGTATCGGAGCTGCGTTCTTTCCTTGGGCTCGTAAATTATTATCGGAGATTCATCAAGAGTTATTCGGCTAGAGCAGCACCATTGACCGATCTGTTAAAAAAGAAGGTGCAATGGCGGTGGAATTCAGAGTGTCAACGGGCATTCGAAGATTTAAAGAAGGCCGTCACGGAGGAGCCCGTTCTAGCATTGCCCGATTATTCCAAGCCATTTGAGGTGCACACCGATGCATCTGATTTTGCCATCGGAGGAGTGCTCATGCAAGACGGACATCCGATCGCTTACGAGTCACACAAACTAAATGACACGGAGCGTCGGTATCCAGTGCATGACAAAGAAATGACCGCAATCATCTCTTGTTTGCGGATCTGGAGGCACTACTTGCTCGGGAGTCGGTTCACCATCATGACCGACAATGTGGCAACTAGCTACTTTCAAAATCAAAAGAAGCTCACACCCAAGCAAGCGCGATGGCAGGACTTCTTGGCGGAATTTGACTATATCATGGAATATAAGCCGGGCAAAGCTAATGTCGTCGCCGATGCTCTAAGCCGAAAGGCAATGCTCGCTAGCACAAGTAGCGTCGCTAGCAACCTTCTTGAACGGATCAAGGAGGGGAGGAAACAAGACCCTTTGGCCAAGGGACTCATGGAGATGGCCAAAGAGGGGAAGACCCGACGGTTCTGGGTAGAAGGTGATGTTCTATACACCGTCGGACGTAGAGTCTACGTGCCTAAGTGGGACAACCTTAGGCGCGATGTTATGAGGGAGTGCCACGATTCTAAGTGGGCTGGTCATCCGGGAATCCAGCGCACAATGGCACTCTTGGAGGAAACATATTACTGGCCTCACATGCGCAATGACATCGAGGCGTACGTGAAGACTTGTCTTGTGTGCCAACAAGACAAGATTGACCAACGGGTGCCGGCGGGATTGTTGGAGCCTTTGCCGATCCCTGAAAGGCCATGGGAAAGCGTCTCCATGGATTTCATATCAGCCCTACCCAAATCTAACGGGTGTGGCTCTATTATGGTGGTAGTGGATCGCTTTTCCAAATATGGTACATTCATCCCGGCTCCACGGGATTGCACAGCCGAGCAAGCTGCCCAACTGTTTTTCAAGAACATAGTAAAGTATTGGGGCTTGCCTCGGAGCATTATCAGTGACCGAGATCCGCGCTTCACAGCAAAATTTTGGACGGAGCTGTTTAAGCTGTTAGGGTCAGGACTCCACTTCTCAACAAGCTTTCATCCACAAAGCGATGGGCAGACGGAAAGGGTGAATGCCTTGTTGGAAATATACTTACGACACTTTGTGAGTGCCAATCAACGAGATTGGGCTAAGCTGATGGATGTTGCCCAATTCTCCTTCAATTTGCAGCGGTCGGAATCAACGCAACAGAGTCCGTTCGAGATCGTGATGGGTCAACAACCTCTGACACCACAAGCGATCGCATCAGGCTATACAAGGAGTAGCCCCGCTGCATACAAATTAGCCAAAGGGTGGCAGGAGCAACTTGACGTGACCAAGACTTACTTGGATAAAGCGGCCAAGAAAATGAAGAAATGGGCGGACAAGCATAGAAGGCCGATGGAATATCAGGTAGGCGACATGGTCATGGTTAAGTTATTGCCACAACAATTCAAAGCCTTCCGCTCAGTACATAAGGGTCTTGTGCGGAAGTATGAGGGACCATTTCCCGTCTTACATAAAGTCGGGAAGGTCTCATATAAACTTGAGTTGCCGCCCAAACTCAAGATTCATCCGGTGTTCCACGTGAGCATGTTGAAGCCCTATTATGGAGACAAGGAGGATCCGAAAAGGGGCGAATCTCAAAGAGCGCCAACGGCGGTCGTAACATCTTTCGATCGGGACATCGACCAAATTGAAGCGAAGCGGCAAATCCGACGGAGAGGCGTACCAAGCTATCATGAGTATCTTATCCGTTGGAAGGGACTCCCGGATAGCGAGGCGACATGGGAGAAGGAAGAAGACTTCTGGCAATTCCGGGACAAAATAGCCGAATTCGAAAAGCATTATGGACGAGGACGTCAAGAGTTCTAGTGGGGGAGAATGTCACGGCTCAGCCCCCCCTAGAGCATCGCTGGGCCATAGGCGTGGATTGGGAGCCCAGCGCTGGTCCAACGGTAGCCCAAAATGCCCTAAGGCATCTGATGGGGTCCGCAATATTTTGGGCCATTAAAAATAATGGTCGAGCCATTATTTGGATTTGAGGCCCATAATCAGGTGATGGTGCACGGGCATAATTCGGGAGTGCATGGAAGCTTCTAGAAGAGCCTTGTAAGCTCCCTTTTGTACATAAGCTTGTAGGAGAGTCTAGAAGGTTCTACGGAACCTTGTGTAGAAGCCTCTAATTGAGGAGGTTTAGGAACTCTCTAGAATTAGGTTAAGCAAGGTTGGAGGCCTATAAATAGGCATCCCCCTCATTTGTACAAAGCATCTAAGAAAAGCTAAACACTTGTATTCTTGAGCTATCAATACAAAGCATTCTTTCAAGCATCCCTCTTATGTTCTAGCTTCCACACTTAGCCATTTTCGTAGCCACATAGTCTAGCCAGCATATCGGGTGCCTTGACTAGTTGTCCGACGGGACTGTGACACTAGTAGGCAGCGTGCAGCGACGAAGAAATCTGTCCGCACGTGACAGAACGCTGGCCTGCCAGCGGGCCAAGCAGGATTTCATTGCGCTGGGGGTGAGTAAGCCAGCGAACGCTGGCCTTTCAGTGGGCTGGGCAGAGAGCTGCGTTGTGCAGCGAGTGAGTCCCATTGGGCGCTGGGTATGGCTAGGCAAGCGCTAGGTTGTGTACGCAGCAGCCCATCATCCGTCGGCTTGAGCAACATGCTTGCGAGTGCTTAATTGAACCAAATGTGCAACTTCGACCTACACATGCTTGCAAACTACGACAAACATAACTCAACACTTTAGAGAACACACCAAAGTGAGTAAAATCACTCAAAAAAGATGAAACAGAGACAAAAATCAAAATAAAAAAAGGAAAGAAAAGAAAAGAGAAAATAAGTCAAAGCTCGGGTTGCCTCCCGAGAAGCGCAAATTTAAGGTCTTGCATGACCGTTTAAGATTAGTAGACAACTCATAATAGTTCAATGCTCTAAGAAGCTTATCATATGTTCCTGCAAACATCTCAGAGCATATTATATAAGAATGGAAAGGAAAATTAAAATAAATTAGTTCTAAAAAATTACTAAAATTATAAAAAGAAAAATTAAAGGAAATATTATATTTACAAGAAGAAGAAAAAGAAAAATCGTTAGTCTTTTTATATGATTCAAAAGAAGGAAAGTAAACTAACGGTACATTATTTACATTATCATGAGAGTCATTCAAAAGGGGAGAAAGAAGGAACGATGGAAGATATAATATAGGGGAAGAAGGAATAAGATCAAGTTTTTGAGAGAAGGGAACATGAAACTCAAAAATAGTATCAGATGAAACCGACAAAGACTCATGCATTATCTCACTCTCAAATTTAGACTCATATGCAGATGAAAAGTTTATCGAAAAAGTGTCAACTTCACTCTCAACTATAGATTCGTCGACATAGAGACACTCACTACCAACTTCACCAATTACACCATCACCTTCTACCAAATTATCATGAGTCAAATCAACGCCTTTCTCCTCCGAAGTATAATTCTCAACACCAAAATCATTATCATCAAGTATAACCTGTTGGTTAGTAGATTGTTGCACAGCAAGTAATTCAATAGATTTCGCCATGTTTTGGTAATCATGAGCTAATTTATTTAAATCTTCATGCTGTTTAACAATATACTCTTTCATCATGTTAAAAAGTTCCTGACTCTCTGATGTTCCGGGCTAGAAATAATTGTTCACTTCAGATTGATAGGATTGGGTATAATCAGACACATAAGACTCATTAGGGTAATGAGAATATTCATAGGAATTCATGCACATATTTTGTAAATTTTGACAATCATATGATGCATCATAAACATAATCATTAAATTATAATTCCCAGAATAGTCATATTGCCCTTGATAATTAGAAAAAACATTCCCCTCTAAACTATAATTATACGACTCCATGACAACGCACTATAGAGAGGGAAAAAAACTATTCACATGAGACAAGAAAAAAATATATATACAGTTTAGTATCACCAACAATAAAAACTAAATAAAACAATACCGTCTCCTCGGCAACGGTGCCAAAATTTGATAGGCTGTCGTACACCTGTCAAAAATAATTCTTGCAAAACCTTCTAACAATGTAGTAGGGTAAGTAGGGTCGAATCCACAGAGAGATGGTTAGTCTAATCTAGCTTCTAAGGTATGGAGAAACTAAACAAGATCAGAAATATGTGAATTAAGGTTCTAAACTAATAAATAAAGAAAATCAAAGTAAAAAGATCTAGGGCAATGGTTCACCATGTTTATATATACTTATAATCTATCAAAATATCATCAATAGTTCAATTAATCAGATATCTTTGAGCACATGTTAATCCTACGGTCGGGTCTTAACGCCCTCAAATCAACATATGCTAGTACGGTCGCTCAACATAATTAGATTTGCTAATTGTAGGTAAGCCTCTAAAGAGTACTATCTCTCGATCTATGACTCGATATTAGCAATATTTAATCAGACAATTGATCGGATTGCAAGATTAACAATAAAAACACTAATCAATTAGATAAATCAATAAGTAATCAAACCATGAATAAATATCAATCAATAATCATAGCATATAAACATGGAATCTCAAACCCTAGAAAACAAGACTACTCAATCATGAAATAAATAAGAAAATATAAATCTACAAACGAAAGCATAGTTAAAGAAATCAGTGAAAGAGAGAGAATAAAATAATAAAACAAATGAATTAATAAAGAACATGTAAAACTAGGGTTTAAACTAAAGAGAGAAAAAGATGAAGAAACTAAACTAAAACCTAAAACTAAAGAAATAACGTGAAAGGGAGGAGGGAGAGAGAAAGAGTGAAAACCTCATATAATTAATTCTAGGTAACCTTATCTGACTAGGAAAATAAGTTACAAAAATAAAGAAAGTCGAAATATCATTAAATGGGCGAAATTAGTGATCCGCGGGTACAAAGACAGATTCCAGCAGAAACAGTCTCAACTTCGAAAAGACATAACTCCTTGACTAGAAGTCTCCTTGGGGCGTGCCACCTATCGTTGGAAAGCTCTTCAAGTCTAGTTTCCAAATCTGCTGGAATTACTCGATTCTAAGGAGCACATCAAAAGTTATAATAAGAAGAGTAGACATAACTCCTTTTTCACATTTCTTCTAATGATTTTCCGCTTCGTTTTCGCTCAAACTCGTACTATGACATATCCATATGATCCTTATTAGAGGTGTCAATTCAGTTCAACAGTTCAGTTATGGTTATATCCAAACAGTTCAATTCATATCAGTTCAGTTTACAACAGTTAAAATTATTAACAGTTCAGTTCAATTCAGTTAACAAACTTTTCAGTTCAGTTTGATTCAGTTATTTTTATTTCCAGTTTCAGTTCAATTCAGTTGCAGTTTAAACCAGTTTTACCCGAACAGTTAATCCAACCAACGGTTGAAACCGTAGCAGTTAAAACATGTTGCAGTTATTTTCAGTTTCGTTTCAGTTTATTTCAGTTATTGACGAAAACCACATAAGTTCGACAATAATCGCATCGGTTCGGGTATAAGTTATTCACATTCTTGTATTTGTTCGGAAAAAAGGGAACTTCATGCCGGGTTTTGGCCAAATGTTTTTTTTGGGTTCGGTTAAAATTAATGTGGCAAATAAGTATAGTCCGGCACTTGCCTCGAAAACAACCGGTTGTACATCCCAAAAACGTGTATGAGGGTGACATTGATATATGTGTACTTCACTGATATATTCGACAATTTGAAATAAGATAATTTTATATAAGTCGATATTCAAACTTTTAGTTGTATGCAAATCACATCATGTTTGGTTAAACATCTCATATCAATATAAATTCTTATAATCTTTCTCGAAAGACGAGTTAATCATTATTTTTTTAAAAGTTGATTAGATCAATGTCTTACTATAACTATATTAGATCAATGGATTAATATAACTATACTAGTCATTAAGCTCTTTGCATTTGAAAACTGAAAACATATAATCGACGTAAAATAAGTTAATATTGGATTAGATCAAGGTATCTATGTGAATTGAAAAGTTAAATCATGATAACAATACTCCATTTGAGTTAATTGTTAACAAGTTACTGTAAGGTCTATTACTGACTAAGGCTTGTTATAACTTACACAAGTTCACTTAAGTGAATACAATCAAATTAATATAAAGCTGAGTAATTATTGGATAAGATTAACGATGTAAGACGATAAGGTAATTGAAGAATCCATAACATCATTTTAGTTTATTTTCTCTATGTGGATTTCATTTCAAAATAAAAAAAAACATATAATTTGACTGAAACAATTTCGTCTTTAGATAAGATAAATGTATCAATATAAGAAGATAAGTTGGTTCAAGATAATAATACTCTTAAGTTATTTGTCTTTATGTGAAGTGTATTTCGAAAATAAAAACATCTTATTGAACTGAAGTAAGTTGTAATTCGCATAAGATCAATGTGTCAAAGTTAGTAATAAGCTTATTCAAGATAACAATACTCCATTTAAGTTAGTCATCATAAAGCTGTAGTCATTTCAAAACTTTTAACATCTACTTGAATTGAAAGAAGTTATTATTGGATTAAAGGAATGTATAAATGTGACTCGAAAGACTATTATAAGATAACAATACTCCATTTAAGAAGCTAATAGTCTTTAAGTTATATTCAATCCGAAACTCAAAACATCGACTACTCAGTTGACAAATGAAAATATGATCAAGATCGTTGATGTTTCGGTTGTTGATCTTAAAAGATAGTAACATAGGAGGCGATCTTATTAAACGGTCCACATTAGAAAAACCACGTTACGGTTCTTTATCTTACAAAATAGGGCTCGATGTTATTACACGGTTCACAATAACCGAAACATCATTAGATTAGATTGATCGACTTTCATTAAGTTAAGGTTCACATAAATCAAATGATCATAAGATTGATTGTCTTTGACATTAATCAAACCATGAAAAGATTGATCGTCTTTCATCTTTCGTGTTACGGGGTTCTTTATACAAGATACTGAAATAGGGTTCGATGTTATTACACGGTTAACAATAATCGAAGCATCATTAGATTAATCGACTTTCATCGTTGATGTTTCGGTTGTTGATCTTAAAAGATAGTAACATAGGAATCGCCAGTCTATTTGATTCTCCGTCTTTTTGAGTTGCTACACGTATCGGTATTACACTATTACAACTTTACCTTAACAATTTCACATCATTCATAATCATCTTTACATGAATCTTCCAACTTGTTTAAAATTAATAATACTAATTAAACTTTTAAAGTTTATAATTTTTATTAATTTCTAACAGTAATACTAGTTTAGGAAGTTAAGTAGAGAACCAAATTTGTTGGGCCTTGGGCCAGAAATATCAAAAAGTAGCTGAATAAGAAAACAAAGCTTAATTCCTATTTGTTAATATGCATATACACGGATCGCAATCCGTGAACTCAACATTAAACAACTATACACCGTCGATAACACCTTAAATCCAACTGTTCTTATCATCCATCTCAAACACCTCGAAAATTTTACAATTCCCGCTCACTTTCTCCAATTCCAAAAACTCCCTATATAAACTCCCCTAACTCCACCTTCTTCTTCATCTCAATTCAAAACATCCAAAAATCTCACTCAGAAAAAATACAAAAAAAACCTCCAAAAAAAACTTGAATTTCATCAACAATGGCGAGAACAAAGCAAACAGCGAGAGAATCCACCGGAAGAAAAGTACCAAGGAAGCAACTCGCAACAAAAATCAGCTCTGGCTACCGGAGGAGTGAAGAAACCTCATAGATTCCGTCCTGGAACAGTCGCTTTATGTGAGATCCGAAAGTACTAGAAGGGTACTGAGCTTCTCATAGGTTTTTGCATAGAAGCATGTATAAATGAAGTTCTACTAGACGAGTTGTATTTTTTTGTTGTGATATGTGTTGTTTAGTTTGCCGGTTTGATTTAGGGATAAGGAAGTGAAAGCAGCATGTAAAAGGAAAACTGTTATTTGTTGGTCTTTGCTACTATTTTTAGTTGGTGAAGTATAATCCATATGTTTGCTTATCATGTGCCAAAATATGTAATGGAAGTGGTACTTTCCATCTTCATATCTGTATTTTCCTGCTGGCTGTTGCCATGTGCCCTTCATCAAAAACTTTTTCTGCTTTGTCACTTTTTGTTATCTATTCATCTGTCTGTATGATTTGTTTCTTCCATGCGGGCATGGTATATCTCTAAAGTAGAGTTTGATGATCGGGTAAATGATGGACGAGTGTTCTCATTCTCGTTTCCCAAGTATTGATTATATTGATCTAAATTCGGGTAATATGTGAAATTGTAAATTCGGTTCGGGTATAATTAAAAATCAGTTTAAATTTGTTCTGTTCAGTTCAGTTTCACTTTCAGTTTGAATCAGTTCAGTTAATTCAGTTACATATTCAGTTCAGTTCAGTTCAGTTGATTGATTAACTTTTCGGTTTTTCACGTTATTTTCGATTCGCGTTTGTTTCGGTTCGATTGCAGCTCAATTTTGATTTTTAATTTACGGTTTATTTCGGTTTCGGTTCAGCATTTTTTCGTTGATTTCGATTCTGATTACTCCCGGTTCGGTTTAATTCGGTTCAAATTTCGGTTGTTTCGGTTCAACCAGCCAGTTCATTAACCAAACCGACAGCTCTAATCCTTATGCATTGTAGCTTCTTTCCAAGTGCTCCTAATCCTCAAGCTTAGCTAATTATACTCCAAATACGTTCTCATTACCTGAAATTCATCAAAACCAAGAAAATATATACCGAATAGGAGTAGAATAACATAACTTAAGAATATGATGCAATAATGAACCTTAATATGAATCTAAATGCTCTAAAATGCAACCTAAATGCACCTAAAAACTATATACAAATATGACTTATCACTCTCCCAACTCAATTAGGATCCACGTAGGAGTTATCAAGCATAAATAAATAAGTCTCAATCAACATAAAATATCAAACTGAAACAAATAACAGCCAAACAACAACTAACAGATTAACATGCTTAAATAAAGTAAATCATGATTAATAAACTTAATATAAGCATACAAGATCCATAGCATAAGCCTCCAAAAATAATATAATAGGTTTTGAGAAAGAGCAGAACGCCAGTGGATCGCAACCCACTTCCTAAGGTTTGTCAGATCGAAATCTCCAGACTGCCTGTGTCTAAGAATGGCCAAACTCCCAATGCAGGATAGTACCCAGCTCAGTACTTCCCAACCTCTCGGACGACAACAATTAACCCAGGTAATACCCCTAAATCGCAACCTAGGTGGTTGGCATGTTCTTCGCCGGTGACTACATCTATCCCACCGGATATCTTAATCTCAATAAAATATTTCTACAAATAAATACAATAATTTATTCATCAAATATAAATAATAAGGATGCCCTTTAGGCCTTACACCTAAATCAGCAGAAACTAGGATCGCAATCCAAGAGTCTCAATTCAACAATATTTATTCTTCTCAAAGTAATAGTGATAATAATACTAATAAAAATCATTTCACCCAACTAAAAAGAATAAACCAACACTAAAACATACTTATACACCAAAAACACGGTATAGTCAAATACTCCAACTACTACACTCTCGTTGTCAGAGTTTGGGGACAAGGTTAATTACAACGTTAGTTATAATACCCCCGGTACATAACTCTTGGCGAAACGGTACTAAAGGCAGTATTATTCTCCCTCGAGTACTGTAACGTCGACAACATAGATATTGATTTATAAAAGTACAACATTATCAATCTCCCAAAATAATATAAACAAACTAAACCATCGTAAAAATATCTAAAACATTCATATCTAATTATATGTGAGTATATAAATCAACTAATGTAAGCATATATTAATGAGAAAGAAAGAGAAAAAAATTAAAATCACCGTCCTCTACCTATACACATATAATACTAAAGCACATAACAATGAGAAGAAAGAAAATAAAGAAATCACCATAACATCTGCTACCTAACAACACATATAATACTAAAACATCACTTGACTATTCACGCAAACAGAACTTACCACTAGTGGAAAAAAACGCAAGGGCTGCGGTGCAAGGGCTGCGGTTTATTGAAAAACGCAGCCCTTAATAGTGAAGGGCTGCGGTTAGCCCAAAAACCGCAACCCTTAATAATTAAGGGCTGCGGTTTTTGGGCTAATCGCAGCTCTTGATTGAAGGGCTGCGGTTTTTGGGCTAACCGCAGCCCCTCTTAGGCCCAGTTATTTACTTGGGTGAAATTCTCCCGCATACACAACCCAAAACAAAACCCTAGCTTTTCTTCACCCTCCCCAGTCCTCGATTTTCCCTCTCACCTCATCAATCAGGACGGCACTCCCCTTCTTCACTCTTCACTAGTCCTAATCCAAGCTGCTGCTTCTTCTACTTTGCTCATTTTTTTCCCACTCTCTCTCCTCCGAATTTCGCCAAACCCTAGAAAATCTCCACTACTTTTTTCTACGAAATTTTAGGTAATTTACTTCTACTAGTCTCTGAATTTCATTTGTATGTGAATTTTTGTTTCTTGATCTTTCATTTTGATGATGTTGAAATTTCTGATGTCATTTTGTCGATTTCTTCTGGTTTTTAGCTACTGTTGAATTGCTATTTTTGAGAAAGAAATTATATAGCTACTAGGTCTTTGTACTCGTCTTCGTCTATGGTATTGTAGATTGGTGCATCCATCCTGATGTCGTAAGAGGGAGAAATTTCGAGAATTATTATAGAAAAATGGATCCTGAACAAACATTTATTAGGGTTCAGGAGAGGTTTTCACAAATGGTGACTCCTAGAGTTCGAGCTACTCTTGAGTACTTTTATCTCTTTACCGCTATTACTTTGTTCGCTATTCTTGTTGTTATGCACGCCAATTATGTTCAGCAGGTTTGTACTTTTGAAATTCTTCACTTCCACTTTTTAATTTCTGTATTTTCGGTATGTAAGTATGTGAACTATGTTCTTGTTGTTGGATTATTGATTCTGAGTGTTTTGAGTAGGAATTCGAAAGTAGTGTTATGAGATTCATTGATTGTTTTGCTATAAATTGAATTGATTTGAGGCTTTGATTGTTCGCAAATGCAACTGTAATTGATGTCAGCCTGAAGAAGGGAAAGAAGAGCACCAGGGGCCGGGGAGGGGGAGGAAGGATTAGAAAGGATGAAATTTTTTGACTGTAGCCAGATACATGTTCACCTCTCTAATGATGGGATTGAGTTATTGTTTTGCTTTAATGTCTTCTAGCTATATTGGACGGATTTAAGTTGATAAATTTCGCCGTTGCGTAGAGCTTTTGTTCGGGCGGTTAACGCTGTGTTTGATCCTCTGCTCCGCCGTCTTCCTGCCGCCATTGCCTGTTCTTCGTCCTCCATTTCTCTCTTTCTTTCTTTTGGAGTTGAGCTCACTGTGTTTTCTGGTGTGTGCAATTTTGACAGGAAACATTAAGAGAAGAAGTTTTGGATGGAACAAAGAGTGGGGCACATTAAGAGAAGAAGTTTTGGATGGAACAAAGAATGGGGCAAACAAGTTGCAGTAGATTGATGAACCACCCCTCTATTTGGAGGAAAGTACGAGAATTACCGGCTCCTGTTCGGTAATGATTATTCGTCTTCTTCTTCGTCCTCCGCTACCGAATCTTCTGGTAATTTTACTTTACTTTTTTTTTAAACTTTTTCGAAATTTTTGTGTCATTTGATACTTTTTTGAGCATTAATGGAAACGGAGGTAAAAATGGGGAATTTTGTGTTCCTGTTGATCTCGTTTGTGCGTTTTTTCCGAGAAATCTAATTTATTGTTGTCTATATTCTCCTTTATTGTTTCATTTCTTCAGATCTAACGTTTAGCAATTTTTATCGAGTTTTTAGTGCGATTGATATTAAGTTTCTTTACATTATTGTATAGATTTGAAACAAAGACTCTTTTAACAGAATTGAGATTTTATTGGATTGTGTGTTTTCTTTGTTAAATTCTATGTGTTGACATTTTTTCAACTGAATTTGGATGTCTATTTGGGAGGAGGAATTGTTTTGAGGGTAAATCACAAAGTTAAGGACAATTTCATAGTAAAAACTTAGCTTCATAGTTCTATATGTTGCTTCTTGTTGGTTAATTCATAAAATTAGTTTATTATTCCATGAGGGACTAATATTCAAGGTTGACTTATCACCTATGATATCATGTAGTTACTCCTAGGAATGGCGGTCGGGTCATTGTTTACCTAAAGAAAGAGCAACAAGAGTTACAAAAAATGGGAAAAAGTTATATAGTTCACAACAAAAAATAACTCAAAAGTTGAGAGAACAAAGGTAAAAATTTAGCATTCACTTTCTTCTTGATTTGTGCTTTCATGAACGTTATTATTTCCTCGCTTAGTGGACTGATTTATTTAGCTCTAATAAAGTCACTTTGTTTAATTTATATCTTCAACTTCTTTGGCTAATCTTTTGTGAAATAAAAGGTTAGTTTGACATGGTTATTCAATTAGTAGCTTCTAGTTCTATGTATATCTTTATTCTTTAGGTTGATAATGGATATATCTTTCTTACGTGGAAAGTTCACTTGTTAATAGCATGATACATGGTTATAATGCTTTTCAGGTGCGCTACGATGCGAGTATACCATGGCTAATATTATTACAGGAGATGGTGTGAAGAAACCAAAGGGGTGTGAAGAAACCAAAGGGAGACAGGTTAGAATTCTTTTTCCGATTATGTTTTAGAAATTAGAACCCTTTTATCCGAAGTTGATTGTTCGAGGATGAACCTTATTTATCCCCTTTTCCCCTTAGTTGAAGATGATTGTTCGAGGAATTAGTATGGCATTGTAGCCCCTTTGGGATCATACATGGTGCTGGTTTTATTGAAATGTTTTGGCCTTGATTGTTTGCTTCATGCATAAAGTTGGTAAATATTAGTTAGTTATTGATTTTTGTGGGATTTCTTGGCCTAATATGCATCTGAGTGGTTATTTTAGGACTTTAATTGCTTGATCCATGGATAATGAAGTGGTTATAGCTTGATATTTGTGTGATTTATTGGCCTAATAAACAATTAAGTTGATGTTTTCATGGGTTTTTTGTCCCTTGATTCATACAAAAACATGGTGGTATAATGTAATTTTATGCATTTAGTGTCATCAAATATAATTTGATAAATTATTATAATCATCTAAGTTTGTTGATTCATTTTTAACTACATTTGGGATAAGAAGAGAACATTTTAGGCTATTTTCGACCATTAGGAACCTTTTAACACATTTAGGATCATATAATGTAATTTGGCCATATATTTGGCAATAATAATTAGTTTACAAACTATTAGGCTTATATAACATCATTTATTTATTTCTAAGTACATTTTGAGTAATTAAAGGCCGTTTTACGACATTTTCGGTTATATAGGAAAAATTTCACGCATTTAGGGTCATGTAATATAATTTGATTATACATTTGATAATAATAGTTAGTTTATAAACTATTAGAGTCATTTAACTTTATTTTGTTTTTATTTGTGATTAGGTTTAGTTGCTTTGGATGTATGTTAGGATCATATAATGTATGTATGGTAGTTGAACTTAGATGTAATCATTTTATACCAAAAAATCAATATAAGAATCACTAAAAGAACATCTGGACTAGTACTAATTTGGTCGTTGTTGCTGTCAATGGTGAGAATCATGTTATAGCCTTAAAGATCCTAAATAGCTACTTTAAAGGTAGGGATTTGACTCTACCTATTTTATGCACATATTTGTTTATAAAGACATTAATTGGAACTTTTATTGGACTTGTAAATTAGCATATTGATGTATCATGATATTCATGTAATCATGTTGTCTCACCTTATTATGAAAGTTTAGCATCTAATGACGAGTGTTCCCAAATATTGATGTTTCCACTCTCCTCAAAAAAAAAATATCGATGTTTCCACAATGAATTTTAAGAAGTTATGCTGAACACGATTAGTACATCAATTATTGATCAAAATGTGAAAACTAAAATTGCACTAATGCTACAACTAGCAGTCAGGATTGTCCTTGACCAATATTACCCGAATTCCATGTGAATGATAAACTGAGGATGAATTTCGTAGGTTTCAATCAAGAAAAATAATAAATAGCTTGTTTTAGTCATAGGCCATAGCTCCATGTTCGTCCTCCAGTGATATTGAAGAATGGGCTTGTACATAATAATGTACGAAAACTTCTCAAGTAGATTTCAGTTTAACAGTGTTTATCTTGTTAGTTCTGAGCATCAAATTATATTTTGCATTCATAATGTTTTGAAAAGATTAAGTCACACTAGAGATATCGAAATAGTTATTACTTTCTTACATTTGCTTTCTTTTTCCCAAGTGATTTACTGATATGTACCACCCTGCATTCTTCCCATTCATGTTCTCTTTTTTGAACATTTACAGGACAAAAAGCTGCCATTTTTGGTTGTTTGTTGTTTGGTGAATTATGCAATTATGAATTTCACCAAATTAATTTCCCTACTTCCCTACATTTGCTTTCAGCTTTTTCTTTTTTTATTTTGTTTCTGTGGTGTGGAATTCTTATTAAAAGCAACATAAGTTTGCTTTACAATTAATCTTCAATATCATTCCATTAATATGTGATTATTTATAGTTTTTCATGAATAAAACTAACAGGTGAATATGTGATTCAAACTTCTTTTAACTAAGATTGAAGTTGGTTGAAGAATCAAAGTAGGGAGAGAATAGAGAGTTTTTGGTGGAGGAGAAAGAGAATAATCTAAGGATGCCAGTTCCTCTTGCTCCATATCCTACACCTCCAGTACCTTTCACTCCACCGGCCCCGCGCCCCCCACCCCCCCAAAGACCCCCCGTCGCCCCCCCGCCACACCCTAGCCCGGCCAAGACACCCCCCTGCTGCCCCCCCCCCTTGCCAGCCCCCACCGTCCCAGAAGCACCCCCCCGCCCGACCCCCACTGCTGCTCCCCCCACTACACCCCCAGCCATGCAACCCCCCGCTACACCCCCCAACCCCGCAACCCCCCCCCCGCGCCCATTTGTTTAGCCATTTGTTGTGTTGTAAGCTGCCATGCACTTACAACATCAACTAATTGAAAGTTATTCTTGTGGAGTGGGTCTGTCCAGCTTCTGCTTTATAGTACTTGCATAGATATAGTTTCACCTCCAAATTATAGCGATTTTGGTTTTATTTGTCAGGTTCTATCATCTCCAGAAAAGTTGCTTTTGAGGGATTTAGATGCTGATCTTGGTGGAGTTGTAATGTCTTCATGGCTATTCTTTGGTTGGTTTATTTTTTGATGGTTGTGATCCTGCTCATATATTGCAATTCGAATATTCGAGGGCAGCCTCGAACTAATGTAATTAAGTTATTATTTTCTCTATATTTGTGTAAAAAACATAATTTGTAATGAAAAATGATACTTTTATATATATAACTGCTTGGGAACATTTAGGACAAAAAAATGCAAAATTTTTTTTAATTTTTTATTTTTTTTGGATCACAAGAGCTGCGGTCGGGGCAATAACCGCAACCCTTGGTGGGTTAAGGGCTGCGGTTAAGGGCCAAAACCGCAACCCTTAACTCACCAAGGGCTGCGGTTTTGGCCCTTAACCGCAACCCTTAACCCACCAAGGGCTGCGGTTATTGCCTCGACCGCAGCCCTTAACGCTCTAAGGGCTAGGGTTAAAAAGGGCTGCGGTTTCTTAAATGCCAAGGGCTGCTAGTCTAATGGCTGCGGTCAAAAAACGCAGCCCTTGGGCCCCTTTTGACCGCAACCCTTGGGCTTTTTTCCTCTAGTGTACACAATGCTTCACGAAGATATAAACACATTACTCACTAAAACTTACAACATTACTCGCGAAGATACTCCAACTACGTACGCACACTACCATGCTTCACACAACGACGCAACCAGCACCCACTCGGTCTGCGGGGCAGACGTTTAATACAGAACATCAATCCTCATCAACGTATAATACAAAACGTCACTCATGCTCACATATTTCCAAAACCTTTCATACATAACTTATCTACCCTCACATATATATGCATATAATTGCAACTACAAGATTTACTATCAAACACCAAGAATTATACCAAACCCATGTCATGATATCAAGCCATTAAACACGACCTCCAGTAAGAATAACAACATAACATGAACCAGTTTTTTTTTCTCCACATAATTATCAACTCACAAGCTTTCATGTATGTCAAGTACAACATCGATAAAATGAAACTTCACCCACCCACATATCTTAGCATAAAATTACCCAGCTTAAATATTAAAACTAAATAATTCCTAAACGAATTCTAATCGTACTAGGTTCGGCGTTAGTTGCATGGGCCAACTGGAGGAGTGAAGCTAAGTCGTCTAGTTTCCGTCGTCGTGCGCCGGTTCGTCCTCCAAGTGATCACCTCATAGCAACCCCAACAAGAGCTTAGTAATCCCAAGATAAGAGTGAAGATATATTATGTGTTATATGTGAGAAAAGGGTGAATAAAAATGGTGATTCTTGGTGAGCAACAATGGTGGAAGAAGATGAAGGAAATGGTCACTTTTTTTCTCATTCAAGGAGGCCGAAAAGTTTGGGGGGGAATGAGCACCATATCCACGTCAGTTTACTGCCCCTAATAAGAGAATTAAAAGGGAAGGAAACCAAGCATAATTGATGGTATTTGATGTGGGTATTAAGAATGATTATGTGGGGGTTACAAGGGGTTATAAACCCTTCAAAATTCTCAAAAAAATCCTCATATTACTTCATAAAATCCCGCCAGCATTAATCGTGTAATATTTCGGACCCCTCTCGTTACATAAACAGTCCAAACGTGCGACGAGTCGATAAAATATAAAGCGTAACCTCAACCCTTATATTTAACTACCATAAAAATAAATAATATTTCATATAAATATAATAATAACATACACTAAATAAATATAGTTTTTTTTTGTTTAAAACAAGTTGACAAACTATAACTTATACGATATAATTATTTGTAGAATAAAATACTCAATTTTAGTGAAAAGAGATCAACTAAGTGAAAAATAAGCTCGAAAAATTAGGAGGGAATTCCATGGTGTTACACATAGTCCCTCCTAAATATCTTTTTAGGTAACACTGCCTAGATTCTAGCTTTTGTGAGGCATTTCATTTGTTTCACAACACATCTGACACTAGGAATACATTGCTGCCAGTAGCTAGAGTTCCTACTATGCCATATCAATGCAAGTATACCGTAGCCGTAAGTCCAAACTAACATTACTTGCCTTTGAAACTTGGATCTTCTTCCATTCTGAATGTTCCTGAGCAACTGCTGTAAATCAGTAGAACTTGATGAAATTCTAACCCACTCTTTAAAGTGCTTCAAACATTCACTGTTGTACTGACAGGTGAAAAACAAGTGCCCATGATCTTCCCTAAAATTATCACAAATCAAACACAAATCAATCTGACTTATCCCATACTGTGCTAACTTTGCAGTTGTTTGGAGCTTGGACTGCACGGCTAACAAAAGAATGAATCTATGTTTGGGAATAGATAACCTATTCCAAACAATTTTATCCCAAGTTACAGCTTGCTGCTCCCCAATAAGTTTGTAATATGCAGCTTTATTGGAATAAGTTGTCATACTACTAAGTTCAGTGTGTGAAAAAACTGCTTCAGTTGTTCTTTTACCATACAAATCCTCCTCCTATACCACCTTGCCCCTAATGTAGGCTCATACTGCCACCAATCTGCTCCTTTTAAATATACTGAATTGATCCATTTGATCCATACACCATCTTGCTTCGAGGCAATAGCCCAAACATATTTGCCCAAGCTCGCAATGTTCCAAACAATGATGTTTCTAAATCCCAGCCCCCTGCAAACTTCTGTGTGCACACCTGATCTCAGGCTATTATCCCAGGTTTAGAACAAATGTGCTGACCACTCCATAGGAATGCTCTACATATCTTGTTAATTTCAGTGAGCACACTTTTGGGAAGTATGAAAAATTGAGCCCAATAAACATGAAGACTAAGTAATACAGAGTTGACAAGTTGAACCCTGGCAGAATAGGAAAGATTCTTTGAGCTCCAAATTCTAATCCTTGCAGTAATTTTATCTATGAGAGCTTCACATTGACCAGCACTAATTTTCTTTGCACAGATAGGCACCCCAAGGTACCTAAAAGGTAAGGATTGCTGTGTGAATCCAGATGCCATAACAACTCTCTGAACATCCTCCTCTTGCATTCCACAGGTGTAAAAACCTGATTTATTTATGTTTGCTTTCAATCCAGAAGTGTCTGAAAACAATTTGAATGCCCTCAACATAAGGTGAATAGACACATAATCTCCTTTGCAGCACATAATCAACTCATCAGCAAAACACATATGTGTGAGTTTCATTTCTTTGCATCTAGGATGGAAATGAAATTGCTCTAATTCTCCAAGCTTTGTCAAAATCCTTGACAAATATTCCATGCAAATAACAAAGAGAAGGGGAGAAATAGGATCCCCTTGTCTCAATCCTCTAGAAGACTTAAAAAAGCCTTTCATGCTACCATTCAACATCAAGGAGAACATAGGAGTTGAGACACATTCCATAATGAGTGCAATAAATGAGGAAGGAAATCCCAAAGCTTGCATCATTTCATTAAGAAACTCCCAATTTACTGTATCATAAGCTTTTTGCAGATCTATCTTCATTAAGCAAGTAGGTTTCACCTGTTTTCTTCCATAATGCTTCACCATGTCTTGGATGACCATGATGTTGTGAGCTATGAATCTGCTATGCACAAATCCCCCCTGATTCTCCATGATTAAATCAGGCACTACTTCTCTCAATCTGCCACACAATACCTTGGTAACACATTTGTACAGTGTATTACAATAAGATATAGGCCTGAATTCTGTCACATTTTTAGGGCATTTTGTCTTTGGGACCAGTGTAATGACTGTGGTATTCAATGCTTTTAATATCTTTCCTCCTTGTAAAACATCTAACACATCATCAATAACCTCATCCCCCACAATAGACCACGTGTCTCTATAAAAGTATGTTCCAAATCCATCAGGTCCTGAAGCTTTATCTTCAGGGATTGAAAACAAGGTTTTCTTCACTTCTTCTCAGGTGTAAGGAGCTGTGAGAATAGCACTGTGTTCTTCAGTCACAAGAGGTCCCTCTTGAACCAAAGTTGTATTCACTTTCTTCCTACTCTGACCATCTAAACCCAACAATTTCTCATAGTACTTTAAAAAAGCATTAGAGACAGTTTCAGTTGAGTCATGCCATTCACCAAATTCATCAAATATACTATAAACTTGATTATTCAATCTTCTGGCTTTGATTCTTTGATGGAAGAGTTTGGTGTTTTCATCTCCATCCTTAACCCATGACATCTTGGCTTTCTGAGCTAAAAATTCCAAATAAGCAGTGTGCTTAAGATGAAATTCTTTGACTGCTTCTAACTCAACTTCTACATATAATTCTACCCCTGGATTCTCATGCATCAGTGACTGAGCTGCCAACATTCTCTGATGTGCATGAAGTTATGCTGCTTGTATATCAGAAAAAACCTTCCCTATTTAGCTCCTTTAAAGCTAGCTTCACACTATTAAGCTTCTGCATAATTTTATACATTTTTGTGCCATGTATATTGATATTCCAAGCACTACTCACTCTTGCTTCAAAATGTGGAGAGAGACTCCACATTGTATAGTATTTAAAAGGCTTTTTACCCTCTGTATCAGTAGGATAAATAGCTAAAACAGCAGGGGAGTGATCAAATTCTCCCTCACACTGGAAGCATACTTCAGCTGAAGGAAAAACATTTTGCCAATTCTGATTAGCCATGACTCTATCAAGCTTAGAAAAGACCCTAGCATTCCCTTGTTGCTTGTTATTCCAAGTAAAGAAGTGACCAGTACTCTTGATATCTTCCATTGCACATGCAATCATACACTCCCTTACATTCCTCATTTCAATCTCCCTTACATGAGAGCCAATTCTTTCATCAACATTCATCAGACAATTAAAATCCCCACACAACATCCTAGGATCAAGAGTGTGCAACAATTTCAAATCTTCCCACAACTCAATTCTTTTATTTCTTTCATTAAATGCATAAATCAAAGTGCAATAAAAGGCATTCCTACCACTAACAGGTTATAATAAACAATGAATCAATTGACTAGCAACTTTGATAATGTTTCCCTGAAAACTCCCAGGCTTCCAAGCTAAAAGAATCCTCCCTCCATCATGAAAGCTAGAATTGCTAGTGAAGCACCAACCTCTAAAAACTTTCTGATACAAGATCCCTAGATTCCTAGCTTTTATTTTAGTTTCCAAGAGGCTAACAACTCCAAAATCAAACTTGTGAATAAAGTTTTTCACATCAGTTTGCTTATTTGAGCTATTCAAACCACTCACATTCCAACAAAGTAACCTATCCATTCAAATCAGGAGGTTCTCCCCCTCCTTCCCTTCCTGTCACCTGTTGCTCTTGCTGCAATACTATACTTCCTGTATTCTGTCCTTCAATCCTTTCCAAAGCTTGAAAGTGGTTATGAGTATTCTGATCAATCTTAACCTCTACTAGTATACGAGCATATTGAAGTTTATCTCGGTTCCTAGTAGCATCATCTCTCTTAATTGGATAACCAAGTTGTGATACAATCTTGTGAAGAGATTTCTCTCTCCAGTATTTCAAATTCAGCCTCAATTGAACCCAAACTGGCAGTGTTTTAAGTTCCTCTTTCTCAAAATCAAGTTCTAATGACCATGGTTTCACAATCAATGGTTTTTTGTCGAAAAAATAGTGTCCTGCTAACACTCTGTCTCTCGAATCCATTGTTGTGAACCTTACAAGATATATACCCTTCTTCACCATAGCTACTTTATCCACCTTAAGTGATCTCCAGATCCTCCTTAAAAAACCTTCCATCACCTGAGCAGGAGGATTTGCTCCAACAACATAACATATCACTGATGAGTTCCAAAAATCAATGTCCTCCTGTATATCCTTGATACGCTCAAGTTATACGATGTTTTTGTGGTATTTTAGGTACACTTTGCTAGGGGATTTATTTGTAATTGTTAATGTTGCATGTAAATCGACCTTAGCGGAAGTTCGGAATTTTATATATTAATTATTGTTAAAGTTGTAAGTTCCGAGCTTTTGGAAGCATGAATGGTTCCACAACATCGTCTCACCAACCAAGCTCCGCCACAACCAAGCTCCAAGCAACCACATCGCAAGCATGCCCAGCATCGCAAGCCCAAGCACCGCATGCCTAGCAAGCTCGGCAGCATCGCCCAGCTCTCGCGCATGCTCGCACCTCCCAGCACAGCAGCTCGCACCTCGCGAGCTAGGTCGCCCCTCGCGACCTGCTTGCTCGCACCTCGCGAGATCCTTCGCACGGTGCGACCAGCCTTGCCCAGCCAAATGTGCGGTAGGCAGAGTATCCTTCGCACGGTGCGACCAGACTCGCACCTCGCGACCCCTAGGTCGGTCTAATTGTCGGCTAATTTTTGAGCTTTAGTATAAATACTAAACTTGATTTTTGGACCTAGGGGGGCAGCAGCCACAAGGAGAGGGAGTCTCCAAAACTCCACTCCTCTCTTGTTGTCTTCTCTTTTAGTTTTTATTTTCTAGTTTAGTTTTTGTAGATTTCAATTATGGGATCGGCTTATGCTATGCCGATTGTAGCTTGAACCGTTCTTGAACGAGATTAATATGGAGCTTCAAGCATTATTGTGAGATCTTTCCTCTCTATTTAGTTTCTTTGATTATGGTTTAATTTCTATGCTTGCTTTCTATGATTTTTGCATGATTATGCTAGGAACGTTACTAGTTTGATTGTGTAATTAATCTAATGCTAGATTTAAGAATAGAATCGGATTGTTTTATTCTTTTATCAATTGGTAGCAAACTAGGAAGTAACTTAGATGCAGATCGTCTTGGTTATTTCTTGGGGAAATTGAATCAACTGTTGAATGTTTATCGCTTGTATGACGTTAGCAGGTCTGTTGGTTCTCTGTGTTTATTGCTGCTATTGGATTGAACTTAGACGCGATCGGACTAGGTTATCCTTTAGTTAGGGTTTTATAGTCACGCTGATCGTGCTATTCAACTAAGAATAAGGAGAACACGAGATTAATTCTCGATAATAGATAATTATGGAAATAATTAGAGTGGAGGTTCAAGGATCGATAATGAATTGAAGTGGATGTTAATCGGATTCAAGATCTTCCCATATTGATTTCTCATCTTGTTTATATGCTAGTTAGTTGTAGTTTAGTTATAATCTACTTGAAACCCCCCTTTGTTATTATTATTAGGTTTCTCGGCCCTTAGCTTAATCTAGGTTTTGAATCACGCTAAGTATTAAACTCGTCCCTGTTTCCCTGTGGATACGACCCCTACTTCCATTATACTAGCTTAGTGTAAAAGAGAGAAGGAGAAATTTTATCTTTGGCCGGGTGCGGTGCACAACGACACATCCGCGCCCGCCCAATCTTCCATTCCAATATAAACAGGTTCAATTTCATGACTATCAGTCCTATTCTCAGTCAATTTATGATTACTAGTTTCCTCACCAATTTTAGGTTCAACATAATCATCCTCTAATTCATCATCTACAGCTGCACTATCAAATTGCTGTAATATCGGTACTTGAGGAGTTGATTTCACATCATTTCCTGATTGAACATTCCTACCACTATCATGAATGGATTGTAACCATTCATTGAAAGTGTGGTGAATGTCTGATTGTTGTTGCCATTGTTGTAATGAAGATTTTGGCGTCAAAATATCACCCAGTCCAAAATCGAGCGCTTCAATGCCCATAATTTTATCCATATATCTGGTTCTCAAAGCTTGAGAGTCCGAAGATGGACCTCTCACCTTCTCCTTCTGTTTTCCACGATAATTTCCTTGAGATTTCTCGCCTGAGGATCTTGCCATGGCGACGGCGCACGATATGACTATCGTGCACCGAGAGAAACTTGGGGAGAAAGTTTCTCAAGGTTACTCGAACACCTAGTTGATCATCCATATTATTATTATTTTTGTTATTTTTTTTTTTATTATTATTATTATCACTATTTTTTTATTATTTTTTATTATTTTTTATAGTATTATTATTTTATTATTTTTTTATATTATAATTATTTTATATTATTTTTATATATTATCTTTATTAGATCAGCTCTTTTGGACTTGTTTTCAGTTCAGTTTAGTTTCAAGCAGTCCAAAAGAACGGGGATTAGTGCACCATAAAGAACTGTGAAAACTGAAAGAAATCCATTTGATTACAGAGGAGAGAGAAAATGGCAGAAGAAGATACTGGACAGCATATCAAGGACAAGAAGGAAAAGCGATCGAAATGTTGATAAGTAGGATATTGGTGTACTATTGTATATACATATGCTGAGACGGATATAAGAAAATCTCACATGCATGACTATGTTTTTCTCCTGATGTATAAATCACAAATGATGGTCAAAGTGATATATATGAGTAATGTCAAAGTACCAAATGAGTAAATTAAAAAGAAACGGATAGAGTGCTTGTATAAATTTTTAAATTGACTAGCATATAAATCTAGTGGACTACACTATTTCATCGCCAATTGGTTTTAAAATGGGGATTCACTACACTTCTGTGTAATTAGACTCTTCTATGTTGAAATTTTGATTGTGTAGGCCCCTTGATCGATGAAGATTAGTAGTAGGTTTTTTATAAGACCTCCTTATTACAATAAAGTTATTGTAAGACAACCTCATTTTGGCCCTAAAATGTCATTGTTGAGCGAAAGTGGTCACAATCTACCACTAAAGAGTCACTTATAGTAGAAGTGAGTTCTTTAGCACAAAATATGTTGCCCTTCTCTTACCATTATAAGGTGATCTTATTTGACATTTTGTCATTGAAAATTTAGCAATTGGTGTGTGATGATGATGATCAAATTATTATGTTATAGTAATTCAAATATATAATATACTTAAATGATCGAATTACATATATATTCCTTCCTTTTAACTAACATATTTCTACACCAAATCAACACCAAATAGAAATTGATCACGTCAGTTGGTCTTCGATCATTCTCCATATGTAGGACACATAATGATATAGAGCATTACTCGAACCACCACCATTAGCTAACACTAGACTAAAGGTGTGTTTTCTGGAAATTGTTAAAAGACAAATGCAAAAAATACACTTGGTTTAGTTGGTGCAAAAGAAAGTATAAAAATTATACTTCGTATCTAGCTATATACTCAATATCCTTTCTATATAGTACGTGTTACACATTACTATCAAGTAGTAATACCTACTCTAGTGGTAACGTTTGTATCTCACAATGCAACATCAAGGTTGTGGGATCGAACCCACTAGAAGCACTTTTAGGGTGCAATGCCCTTATCTTTTGTGAGAGATTTCGATCGAATAATGCACTTCTCCTTACCAATTTTTTAAAAAAAGAATTACACATTACTGATTACACTAATGTTATGAACCTCATCTCCACCAAATGCTGTGTGAATATTAAAATACATTAAATCGTATCATTTCCACCACTATTGCAAAAGAATAGAAAAAACAAATGCTAGCTATGTGAAAATTAAAGAACATTAGAGTCTTATCTTTTCCATCCCTATTGCGAGAATAAAAAAATAATCCAGAAATTGATCATACTTCCTTAATAAATGTACTTCCTAAATTCATGTCAGTGCCACATTCCATGAAAGTGTTGAAATAAGAATGTTAAAGACTGAACTTCAGGAACTAAATCGTGAAAGCATTCTCATTCAAATGAACAGAATTCTCTTTCAAAAAATGAAATAACAGGATATAAAAAAACACGCCCCTCTCTCTCTTTTTCTCTCTCTCAAACCCTAGCCTCCCCAACCCTTTTTTCATCAATTAGGAGCTGCCATGGATGATTTCATCCATGGTAAGCCCCTTTTCACTCTTATTTTTAGTTTTTAGTTCATTTATTTCTTGTGTTTGTTGAATAAATTAGTCTCTCTCTATGAGATTTTTTCAAACCCTGTTATGGGGATTTTAGTCTCTGTTGTGGAGATCTCCTTCTCCCCTATGGGAGTTGTGAGTATGGTTTTTTTTGTTTTTAGGTATGAGAAATTGTTCTCATTGGTTGAAGTTCGAGACTCAACATGAAGGTATTGGAATCTCGAATACGATCAACATGGCTCGATCAAGAATGCTCTTCCCAAACTATGTCAGAATGATAGACTTCCTCATTAATAGTTGCTTGATTCAGCAAATACAAGGGGGCTGCGCTGTATTGCTCGATTTGGTTCATTGTAGTTTCTTCGAAGACGAATTTGATTTAACCTTGTTTGATTGTATCTTGTTTTTCTTTCATACCTATTGTAGATGTCATTTGGCCTTCAATTAATGAAATTGATCTCTTTAAAAAAAATGAAATAACAGAATATTGACTTTAAATAGGCTACAATATAAACCATACTTCCTAAAACTAAGAACTAACTCATGGTTAGTGGACTACTACCTAAAGTAGTGCCCCCACTACTCTTAGAATTAGGTAACTAAAAACACAACTTTGATTAGCTAGATTAAGGAAACTAATCTACACTGATACTTTGAAGCATTAATAACTTCAACAGAAAGAGTGATTATTCCTCGCTCTCCGTATATGATAATATGACAGCATAACGGACTTGTTATGACTTCTTTCTTCTGTACTTTCTTCTCCATTTACATCATTTTTCCATTAATTACCATCGATCATATAAAAAGGAAATGAGTGAAGAACATCAATTTAGTGATCAGAATCTTATTAATTACCATCGATAAATCTTGGGCGGCTCTCCGCAATAAGCCTGTTTCCACCATTGACAAAGGTCATGAGAGCCAGCATCTTTCTCAACAATCATATTCATAGTAACTGAAGCCGATGGAAATAGATGTGAAGCCTCACCATCTCTCCCTAATAATGCAGCTGACGCCATGCACGCAACCGATTTTTTAGTTGCAATCCTTTCAATCTCACCCATGCCCCATCTTTAGTTGACAAATAAGTATGGGATGATAGAAATTTTTGACAGGCACATGCGGAAGGTTAATGGACCAAATTTGTAATTTATGAATTTTTATTGATTGGAATAATTTGTTACAAACTTGGGGTAGATATATATGATATGTGATATGCAAAGTTCCATAAGAGAACTCTTGTTTATGAATGTGGTAGGAAGTACATATGACTTCACACTCCTACGTACAATGCTAACACATATTTATAGGAGTGGTATAACTTAATCTATAATATTCTACACTAATCTTATATGATCTAATAATATCTAATGCTAGATATTCTAGATTCTTCATTCCTATATTTTTCAATAATATGCCTTAATTACAATAGATATTTGTTTAGATAACTCTAGAATTTATCTTGATTTTTACACTAGATTTTTCTAGATTACTATTTCTAACACTCCCCCTTAATCTTGAAAAATCTGAAATGCATACTTGAAATGCTCTTGTTCATCTCCCCCATTCTTGTATCTTCTTGATCTCCCTTGCAATGCTCCAATTATGTGCACTTGTTTTGTGCTCTTGAGTCCCTTTAAATGCCTGATACGCTCAAGTTATACGGTGTTTATATTATATTTTGGGTGCTTTTTGCTAAGGGTCTTGATCATAATTGTTAACGTTTGCGTTTTATTTAGCTCTTAGCAGAAGTTCGGAATTTTGTATATTAATTAGAGTTAAAGTTGTAAATTCCGAGCTCCTAGAAGCATTAGTGTTTGGAACGACTCAACATCGTTATACTTGCCAAGCGTCGCCACATGTTCCCATCAAACTCCACCGCAAGCCCAAACCAAACCAGCATAGCAGCATCGCAAGCCCACACATCTCACGTCATGCCCAGCAAGCCCAAGCAGCACCGCACGCTCATCGCCCAGCTCGAAGCATCGTCGCCCAGCTCTCGCGCATGCTCGCCCAGCGCTCGAAGCACCGCACGCCCAGCAGCTCGCAGCTCGCACCTCGCGAGCTAGGTCGCACCTCGCGACCTGCTTGCTCGCGACTCGCGAGGTCCTTCGCACCTCGCGACCAGCTTTGCCCAGCCAAGTTTGCGGTAGACAGAGCACTCTTCGTACGGTGCGACCCCCTAGGTCGGTGTAATTGTCGGCTGATTTCTGAGCTTTAGTATAAATACTAAACTCTATTTTTGGACCTAGGGGGCAGCAGCCACAAGGAGAGGGAGTCTCCAAAACTCCACTCCTCTCTTGTTGTCTTCTCTTTTTAGTTTTTATTTTCTAGTTTAGTTTTTGTAGATTTCAATTATGGGATTGGCTTATGCTATGCCGATTGTAGCTTGAACCGTTCTTGAACGAGATTAATATGGAGCTTCAAGCATTATTGTGAGATCTTTCCTCTCTATTTAGTTTCTTTGATTATGGTTTAATTTCTATGATTGCTTTCTATGATTTTTGCATGATTATGCTAGGAACGTTACTAGTTTGATTGTGTAATTAATCTAATGCTAGGTTTAAGAATAGAATCGGATTGTTTTATTCTTTTATCAATTGGTAGCAAACTAGGGAGTAACTTAGATGCAGATCGTCTTGGTTATTTCTTGGGGAAATTGAATTAACTGTTGAATGTTTATCGCTTGTATGACGTTAGCGGTGTGCTTGGTTCTCTGTGTTTATTGCTGCTATTGGATTGAACTTAGACGCTATCGGACTAGGTTATCCTTTAGTTAGGGTTTTATAGTCACGCTGATCGTGCTATTCAACTAAGAATAAGGAGAATGCGAGATTAATTCTCAGCAATAGATAATCATTGAAATAATTAGAGTTGAGGTTCAAGGATCGATAATGAATTAAAGTGGATGTTAATCGGATTCAAGATCTTTCCATAATTGATTTCTCATCTTATTTATTTGCTAGTTAGTTTTAGTTTGTTTATAATCTACTTGAAAACCCCCTTTGTTATTATTATTAGGTTTCTCGGCCCTTAGCTTAATCTAGGTTTTGAATCCCGCTAAGTATTAAACTCGTCCCTGTTTCCCTGTGGATACGACCCCTACTTCCATTATACTAGCTTAGTGTAAAAGAGAGTAGGAGAAATTTTATCTTTGGCCGGGTGCGGTGCACAACGACACATCCGCGCCCGCCAATGCCCCTTGATGTTTACTCCTCCACTTTTATTTCCCTTGTGTTGTAGCATTGTGTTTGTTTGCTTGAATATTTGTTGATGAACTCCATGATCCTTGTTACCCTGCTTTAATTTTTGTCGGTATCTTGATTGTTGATCCGACATACAAGGTCTTCTTGCCTCAATTTGCATTTTGGGTCTTCGCCCATCCTATGCACTGCCGTCGGGTCTATTGCCCGTATTTTGCTTAGGTCTTGTGTTAGGGTCTAATGCCCTTTAATGCTCGGGTCTTTTGCCCGGTACATGATCGGGGTCTATTTCCTTGCCCCTGATGTATCTGGTTGACAATATTTTGTATATGTCACCCTGGTATGCATAGGGCTAGCGTATATTTGCCACCCATATGCTTGTAATGTTGTGGCTTTGTTAAGCCATCAACTTAATTTGGTTGGCATATTAGCCACCATGTGTATGTGCATGTGAAAAGTGTAATTTCATTTTGAAAAATGAAACATGGAGTAATTTTGAAATAGACATAATTTGGGAAGCATATACTCCCTCCGTCCCATATTATAGTGCCTCTTTCCTTATAGGGTGTCCCAAAATATAATGCTCGTTTCTACTTAAATACAACATTTATGCCCAAAATACCCTCATTGACATTTTTTTTCCCCATTATATCCTCATTGATTCCACATAAACTCAACCACACATTAATGATTTGGAATCTATTGACTCTCTTACCCAGGCAATATTACACGTTCCAACCCATGTTCACATACCCATACCCCACTGCATTTACCCCATTTTACCGTTACTTCCTCTCTCCTCTCTTCATTTTCTCTGTTCACACACCAAGAACATCCCCAAATTCTCTCTGTTCATATGGAAACCCTATTTTTTTTGCATTTTCTCTCTCTAAAAATGCATGAATGTCTTAAATTTGGCTCTAGTTTTCGGTGCAAAATTTGTGCATTTCTTGTTCAGATCTGTTTCAATCAATTAAATTCGGGTAAGGTATGAAGAATTCTCATTTTTTCGATGATCAAGTTGTGCTCACCATTTCAGATACAGAGGTATGTTTGTTTTTTACCAAAAAAAAGTTTTCTACCTTGTTTCGTATTCCAAACATATTTAAAGCCTACAAGATCTCTTTTTTTTTTCAGATCTGATTTTAGGGTTTCAACTTTTTCAATTGAAATTTCTCAGATCTGATAACAATACTTCCATATTTCGGTTTTCTAAAACAAAAAACACTTTTTGTTGCTCACTTTTAAAATGAGTTACGGATTTTCACATACTTCCAAAGATGATGTCCCAAGTGATACTTACTCATGTTCTGATTATCCAAATTGCGATTTGGGGCCGGATTGTCAAGGGATTCATAGCTACAGTGCTAGGTATCTTGAAAATGATACAAGTACTGAGGTGGTTGGTGAACAAAAAGATGATGTTGCATGCGAGAATCAGGTTACAGATGTGATTATAATCAGTGATGATCATGATGATTTGCTGGTTACAAAGAATGATGGTAAGGAAAAAAATGCTAAATCAAGTTCCCTTGTTGTTGATCATACTGTTGAGGCATTCACTACTGATCTAAGTGACGCAGAATCATGATGTTGAGGCGTGTAAGTGTCATCTAATGGGTTGCTAGGTATCGGTTTCGACTTATTTTTGCTGTTGTTGGTGTTTAATTTTGATGTTTTGAAGTTGTATTTCAATATTAATAATGTTGTTTGATTTCAACATGAATTTATGTGGATGATTATTTGTTCTAATGTGTTTTTTGAAGATTTTATGTTGATGTTTTGTGAATGTGTATATATTGTTATGTTGGATGATCTTATTGTGGGTGGCTTGAGTATAAATTTTGTCCCCTTATGGATTTTTGTATTGGTAAGTTTAAAAAAAAAATGTAATCAATGATGAGGATTCATTATTCATAACATATCAATTCTTATAACCAATTTTTGATCTTAACACTCTTAAGCCACCAGTTTGAAAAAACTGAAGAGGCATTTGAGTAGTTGTGGATTGAATTGAACAAGAGAATTGCATAATTGTTGAATGGGGACTCCTGAGATTACAATCACAACATGATCATCCAAATAATTTCATTACATTTTCACAATTTACTTCCTGTTTTTACTTTTTTTTTTGTTACTGTTTTTGTAACTTTCTGTTTCACAAATTATCTTCTGTGTTTGAACCACCAAACCTGTAACTAAACTGAAATTGAAAACTTAGCATTACTTAAACTTGAACTTAAACAACACAATTGAAATTACAAATAAACTGAAATAATCTGAAATTACAAACTCACTTGCATTCTACTGGACTAAAATTAAAAACTCACTTGCATTCTACTGGACTGAAAAAAAAACCTAAACTCCAACTGAACTTCCTAATTGATGTTTGAACTTGATGCCCCATTCATTACCTTCTCCCATGCTTCACTGACTGCCCACATAGGTGCAGTCACTTGATCTTCAAGCTTGCCCTCACTTTGCATTTTTTTCTTGTTGACATGTGGTATATCATAGTCATTCCCACCCCCACATTTTAAGATTTCATTCATCACAAATTGTAGAGAGTACCACACATTGCTAAGTGTTTTGTGATCAAGTTCATGGTATGCTTCATGGACAGCTTCCAACATCTTGTCCACATCTTGTGGCATTTTTTTGTGCATTAGGGACTGAATAGACCTGAAAAAACCCAAATCTAAGATGTTTAGATCTGGACTATTTGGTGGTTGTTGAAGTAGGATGAAAGTGAACCCATCTTGTTGATAAACTTGCTGCCATTCAGGGTCCTCCTGCGTAATGTGCGCTTTTGCATTGTCTTGTTGGATGAAAATTGTCTTTGGTCCACCATCATCTTGTGGCCATTTGGCTTTGATTGCTGGAATAATTTGTTCAATTAGCATTTGCCTTGTGGCTCTTTGATTCATAGATTCAACAGTTTTAGTAACCATAGTCCCCTTTGGCCTATTCTTTGAAGACCTCTTAGCAGCTTCTTGATAGGTAAATGGGAAAATCCCAATCTTACCATCAAAGGTACACTCACCATCTTCATTGTACCTTGGCCTACCAACCACAGCAGTGAACATTACCTTTGGTATGAATTTGCTTGAAGATGCAGCCCTATATTTGCCTCTTTCATTTTGTGCCAAGTACACCCTTTGTGATTTGTTTGATAAGTAGAACCACTTTTCATCCAAATGCACAAAGTCATACATTGGGTAATATTTTCTCATTGTCAATGGGTTGTCTCCCATTAACAATTTAAGTATCCACTCAAGTCTTGTCTTCTTGTTCGGCTCCTTTAAACCCGGGTGCAGGAGATTTGTGTGAGGCCTGATATGTCCCCTCTTTATCATCCTATGGACTGTGCTTTTGGAAACTTGAAGCATTGCTGCTAAGTCCCTAATACAGGATCTTTGGCCCATTGCCAAACTTGTGATGCTATCAATTGGTACTTGAATTCTTTTTCTGCCACACATGTGCATCTTGGTTAACACACTATCTCTCAGCATTGTTTCTGTGTGTTTCTTTGCTGAGTTCCAAATACCACTAACACATCTCACAGAAATATTGAATTCTGTGGAAGCTGCTTTGATTGAGCCATATTGCAAGTTCCCCTCCTTGGCTCTGTTCATCAGAAACAACAGCACTTTAAGCCTGCTGTCACTGCTGAGCCTGTTCCGCTTATGATGACTAACATTATTGAGTCCTTCTTGTGGTGCTGGTTGCTCTTGTGCTGCTGCATTCATGGTTGAATCAAATGGTTCAACATTGAGATCCAATGGGAAACCAACCGGATCTTCAAAGTCCCCATTATCATTACCAAGCACCATTTCTTCGTCCATGTATGGACACCAAGCATCGTTCAAATTCCAGTCTGAAGCCATGAAAAGAACAAGCAATGAAGCAGTGGATGGTTAAAGGTGTTTAATTTTTTTTTCTCTGTTTTTTTTCCTTTGCAAATTGATGGATGAAATGAGTAGAGAGTGTTGGTTCTGTATTTATAGTGGTTAGAACCCAACAGTCTTCAGTTTATGGAGGGAAAAACGAATTTTTTTCCTGCCTTGTTTTTGGATTAAGGGAGTAATCCATGTACTCTCAATTCTTGTAATCCTATTGGTTGAAGAAAAAAAATAAAGCAACATCATTGGTCAGTTTATGTTTATTTGGATTAAAGGAGTAATCCATGTACTCTCAATTCTTGTAATCCTATTGGTTGAAAAAAAATTGAAGCAATATCATTGGTTAGTTTATGTTTATTTGGATTGGTGCACAGTGTTAACATATTTTAGACTTTGGTTGAGCTGTATTAATGTAAACCAGCTAACAAAAAGAAGAAAAACTCTTCAAATTCTCGGCTGAACTTGTAATCAGCAATATCCAATCTTTTTCCTTTTTTTTTTAAAACAAATGCATTAATACAGTTGCAATTAACTTTGCAATGCAAGAGTTCCATTACCATAGATTCTATTCATCTTAAGAACCGCGTAAAAACGGAATCAGGCACTATAATATGGGACGGAGGGAGTAGTTACTTACTATGGATTTGGTGAAAAATTAGAGGAGACAGAATCTTCTGGCTCTGATACCATGATAGAAATTTTTGACAGGCGCATGCGGAAGGTTAATGGACCAAATTTGTAATTTATGAATTTTTATTTATTGGAATAATTTGTTACAAACTTGGGGGAGATATATATGATATGTGATATACAAGGTTCCATAAGAGAACTCTTGCTTATGAATGTGGTAGGAAGTACATATGACTCCACACTCCTACGTACAATGCTAACACATATTTATAGGAGTGGTATAACTTAATCTACAATATTCTACACTAATCTTATATGATCTAATAATATCTAATGCTAGATATTCTAGATTCTTCATTCCTATATTTTTCTATAATATGCCTTAATTACAATAAATATTTGTTTAGATAACTCTAGAATTTATCTTGATTTTTACACTAGATTTTTCTAGATTACTATTTCTAACATGGGATCCAAGAGTTGAGTAAGATAAACGGATCATAGTATCATACTATTCTGTTTTCTTACGAGCAAGTGAAACACCGGCTTTTACAAAACTTTGCATAAAACGTAGCCCGTCCTTAAATTTTTGACATTTGATTTTCTCCAAGGGTAATCTAAGGAATGGAGGGTGTTGGTGCAAAATCAATTGGTTGACTTTGCAAACAAGTCAATGCACACCCAGTAGTTTGGTACCAAATGTCACGGGAGACTTAGCCCCTGGGGGTTACCGGTTTTAATTAGATAAAACCATGCTAACGTACTTTGTTGCAATTTAATTTAGGATTAAACCACAACGCCTAATAAATTCAGGCGAAATGCAATAAATAGAGCAAACAATAATTAATCTATTAATTAAAGCACAACATTCCCATACATGCCACAAACTTTTAGGAAAGAATTTTACAACACATAGGGGGATAAGCCAGACTGGACAACTAAAGGGATGACACGAAGGGAGTTACCTCCATGGTTCCTTTCTTCAATCGGAGAATTACAGGACTCGTCGCCAGAATATGTTCTACGTCTAAGGACTAAACTATAACCCCAGAAGGGGGTTGGCTAGGCTAGAGCTAGGCTACGCTAAGAAAAGAGTAATTGCAAGCTGTTTTTGTGTTGTTGTTCTTTGCTTGATGATCGTTCTTTTATTTATAGAGAAGCATGATGCATAACTTCCGTGCTTGCTTGGAGGGAAAACATTTGAATCATTTTTGATTCAAATCTCAACCGTCTTCTGGCGCTGAATAACTGTGGCCTTGCACGTTCTTCCTTATGTGAATCCGTCTAATGATTGCTCTTTAACTACCTGCACTCTTATCATTCTTGACTTTCATCTCCTGATTGTCTTGGCAATCTTCTCCTATTGACTTTGACTTGTGTTGACTTTGTCCACTGGGCTTCATGCTCTTGTTGGGCTTTCATGTTAAGACGAAATTAAACCTTTTGAGGTCTAATACAATGTACCATAATAAATGTTATTGGGCATCTAAAAATGGTAGTAACAGAGGGTTAAAAAGATAAGTTTCGAGGTAATAACCTCTTTTAGCCATGTCCCTTCCTGTTTGTAATGCTATCGATGCACCTAAGGAATGCCCTGCCAACCATACATTTGTATGGTGTGTGCTTCCTATTATTCCTTCTACTGCTTTTAATGCAAGTTCGCACCGAGAGCTATGACTTAGCTCGTTTAGGGGAATCTTTGCATCCATATAAACGTCTCGTATAGCTGTTCTTGATTTGATCATCGTGCCCCTGATTGCAATTACATACTTAGGAGATGCATTCTAGTGGGCCATAAACTCAAAGACGGCTCCAAAAATGGAGGAATCTACTTCATCTTCAAGGAATTTGACGCATTTGAAATGAAAAGCTTCCCACCAAGTTGGGGCTATTTGCTTATCCTCTCTTCTATTTTCTTGCCTATCTATTTCTGCAACGCACACTCCTTTAATCAAACACGCCATAACTGATTTCTTGTGATTTGGTAGTGTCCTGCAATAAAGTTCTTGTAGATAAGTGAATAATGTTCAAAGCACTTCTTTGAAGTTGAGAAACATGCATGCAACACAATGAATCCAAATGCTATGGCCTATAATTTGTTTATGTCTCTCTTTGTCCTATTGGTTGATAATATTATGTTTTGAATTTTTAAGTAAAATGTGGTTGGTCATGCATATTAATAATAATAACATTAATAAGGTAAAGTGGTTCACAGGTTCTGGGAAGAATAATTCCTTCAAATACTCCATCCACTACACTCCTTAAATCTATTTGCTATTCTACCATATTCATATGCATAAAATATAACAAAAATCATAAAACTAACATTATTTTGCTCTGGGTTGGATTTATTTTCCCGCCAATGTCATTTCTATAAACAAAGGTGGTTGATTCATTAAAAACATTTTATTCCTAATGTAAATTATTGTATCATACGGTCAGGCCCGTCCCTGACATTTTGAAGGCCTTGGGCAAACTAAGAAAAATGGGCCCTCCCCAATGTCAACTACTATTCTTAACATATATTGACATATTAATGGTCAAAGTTCGGTTGAATATGGGTTTCTTAACTCATGAAATCTGGATTTATTTTAGCTTACAATTTATATAAGATACCCACTGGATTAATGGTTATATTTTTGTAACATGTCTTCCTAAATTAAATCATATATTGTTTCTTAAATTTATCACGTCGTCCTCTACATTGAGTTGTCAGTTGGAGTCTGGGTTTTGGATTACAAAATTGTGTAATCACTTTGGCCTTTTAGATTACTTTTAAATATTTTTCTGGGTTTGAATTATGAAAAAATAAAAAGGAAACAATAGAACCCCTCACTTTTTTAACAATTCCACTGTGACATTCGTGTGTTTTTTTTAACATCTAATATATTTAACTATCTTATTACTTTATTGATTCGTACATTTTTGTAAAATAGAATGTTTTGAATGTAATATACATTGAGATAAATTTAATAACATTTTATATTAACATTTGTTCTTATATATTAGTAACTTCATAGTCGAACTAGAGTCAAAGAACAATGTAAACATAAAAAGTGACAATTATATAAAATCGAAGGGGGTGTGAAACAGCAAAAGCGACATAGTTACTCTATATGAGAAGGAAAAAAAAAACCACTTACTAAAGATTAAGTAACTATATAAAATCACTGGAAACAAAAAAAAACCAAAAAAAAAAAAAAAAAGAAAATGAACCTATTTTAAAATCATTGAAAATAAAAGAAAACCAAAAAGGAAAAAAAAATTAGAAAGCAGCTTTACTTGGGATTTGAACCTGAGTGGATAAATACAATGTAATCCTTATGTCAATTACACCAAGGAGCTACACGCTATACTTGATAAATGTAATGCATGTAAATTATTCATCCGTAAATAGCAGATTGCAAAACAACAATTGGGCCTTTTCTCCCTGGGCCCTGGGCGGGCGCCCCTCCTGCCCAGGCTCAGGGACGGGCCTGCATACGGTATGAGTTTGACAGTCAAACCAATTGTTAGTTAAGCGAATGATAGATAGAAAGTTGGAGGAAGAAAGATTCATACAATATCATAGAAGCTAAAAAAAACTTCTATTTTAATTTTTTTGCAAAACACATAAAAATTTAATTTGTCTCACTCTTAAAGTTTGTCAGACCATTTGACCAAATGCCTCTTCTCTCAAATTTAACCCTAACTACATATTGTCAAAATTAAATAAAATTTAACAATAATCAGTTTTATCTATACTTGAAAGTAGAATTATAAGACAAAAAACAAAGAATCAAGAAGAATTACTAATTAACACCTGAAGTGATCAGGTAGTACAAACCACACGATCCAAAATCTTCGTCTTGAAACATTTCTCTCTATTCATCAAAAATCAATAATAATAATAATAATAATAATAATAATAATAATAATAATAATAAATCAATCACCAAGAAGAGGAGGTGCTAATAAGAGTGAGATATAGTGAAGTAGAGCTTGCTTTATAATTTGGAATGAATAGACTAGAGAGTTGGGGGACTTTATATATAGGTAGATGAGTTGACTTTTTGTGTGCTTCCAAATTTGGCCTTTTTGAATTAAAGTCAAAGGCATTAATGCCTCTGATTCTCCAACCATCTTAAAAGTGAGACAAGGTCACTTTCTTCTCACTTTATGCTCACTTGATTGCTGTTGATATGCTGATTGCATGCATGCATGCATGATGCATTGATGGCAAATGGGATGAAGTTTGAGCGGGTGTCCAAACCCATCAAACTTTAAAGCGTGTGGAAATGATAAAAAAAAAATAGTAGAAATAGTCTTCGATGATTTGAATATTAGTACTGTGAGTATTTTGAAGGTAAAAGCGAAAATGTTTCAAGTTGATATCGAGCCTGTACTCCACAATAAATGTGTGGGGTTTGGTGGCCCATATGCCATTAAGCCCACAATTTAACTGAGTACAATCTCATAATTATTTTAGTAATGCACAAAGATCACTAGAAATTAGGGATGGCAGTGGGGCGGGTCAGTAGGAGGCCCGCCCCATCCCCTTTAAGTGGGGTGGGGATGGGTCTAGGTTTGGTGGGGATGGGAATTAAAATCGTACCCGCAATGGGTTGTGGAGCGTGTGTGGATTTTATGTTATACCCGCCCCCATCCCCGCCCGCCCCGCCCTATCCCCGCCCTACCCCGCATATTTATTATTAAAATTCTATTTATATACTTATATTATTAATAATTTTATTTTGCAAAAAATAAATATGTGGGTATGACGCGGGTACAAAGCGGGTGCGGGTACCCATGCGGGGGTGGGCGGGGATGAAGTGGGTACGACGCGGTTGCGGGTACCCATGCGGGTGGTGGGGCGGGGATGGGTTTAAATACGTAACTGGTGGGGCGGGGATGGGTTTGGAATTTTCCCCCGCAATGGGTCGTGGGGCGGGGATGGGGATGTGAATTTTATGTGGGTGCGGGTGTGGAGGCACCATCCTCCGCACCCGCCCCGCCCAATTGCCATCCCTATTAGAAATTATGTCGATCGGTTTATTATATCGCATACCGTACCGTTGGTCAACGTATTGAAGCTAAAATTTGAGACTTTTTTCTTTTCTTTCGGGAAAATTTTCACGAGACTTCTTCCTTGTCAATGGCCGCAAAACAACATTCGACATGCTTCCTTTGTTTTATTTATTTGTTCTACTTTAGATTTTCACACTTGTTAATACACAAGTTTGACTATTAATAACTTACATTACTAATTAGTAAAAATTATGAACAGTTGATATTGTGAAAATATACATTAATATAAATTCGACAACATCTTATATTGTTATACTTATTTTAATAAATCGATTAGTAGAAGATTAAGGTAAAAATGGATTATGGAAATAGAGCATATGTCAAAGTAAAACAACCAAATTAAAACAGAGATTTCTAAATCATTTTTGCATCTTATATCTTTATTAGTTAATCTGTATCATCTCAATTCAGCAATTCCACATCATATTTATAAAAGTTCCTTAGTTGATTAACAAGAAGTAATTTAGTATTTGATCATTATTCCACTGTGGATGATCTACCCGTATTTGATAGCACAATCCTATCATATGGTGGATTTAAAAGCATTATCTTTTCCTTTCCTATTTATCTCTATTATAAGCACCATCCTGATTAGGCGTTAGGGGTGTTCATAATCGAGCACCCAGCAATCCAAGTACCCGCATTTGCAGGTAGTTGAAAACCCGGCTTGTAACCAGATCGGAAAAACCGGATACCCGGTTTGCGGGTATCCAAATTTTTCTCGTCAGGTCATAAGTCTCCTCTGTGTAGATTATGGTTGTTGATTCCCTCGTCATCATTAGGTCACTTTTGTTGCTTCTACATTTGATCTTGGGTCATCATACTATCCTTTATCGTTTGATACATGATTCAGATCCAGTTTCAGCGTTCGACTTTCTCTTGCTCCAATTGCGGGGGTGTGATAGAGAATATACACAGGATATTCTCTTCCTAAATTTTGGGTATATTTTTATGAAATATTATCTTTACGGATCTTGTCAGTTTCCTAGTCTCTATTATATAAGGAAAAGAGGAGCTATGGCGTCCCCCTATAAATTTACTTAATTGTCCATTAGTAAATCAATTACTATCAAAAAAGGGAAAACAAAGTCAAAATAGCATTAAAAATTAACTTAAGTTGTAACACCCCGACCCATACGGAGTCGAGCATATCGTCACCAATGCGCATCCAGGGCCAACAACTGTCCTCAATAACCAACACAAGTTCTTCCGGCGCATTTTGTCCTCACTCATGCGCACCCTGAGAAACTTCCCAGGAGGTCACCCATCCCAAGACTACTCCCAGCCAAGCACACTTAATTGTGGAGTAACTAAGGAAATAAGCTCCCTAAAAGAAAGATGCATCTTGTTGGAATGAGTAGCCTGTTAAATCCCTTTAAAGCAATCATGAGGGGTATTACATACACCTCCACTTGAGAACACCAACGCCCTCATTGTGCTTGAGGACTCCACATATTCAGCATACGGCCTGTGGGTCGCCCCAGCCTGGAAACTAATCACATATTCGACACGCAGCCGGTGATATAGCCCTAGAATCCTCCCCCACTAGGCGACAAACCATGGATTAATTTTCCACACAATCAGCACGCGGTCGTAGGGTTTATGTAATACCCCTCATGATTGCTTTAAAGAGATTTAGCAGGCTACTCATTCCAACAAGATGCATCTTTCTTTTAGGGAGCTCATTTCCTTAGTTACTCCACAGCTAAGCGTGCTTGGCTGGGAGTAGTCCATGGATGGGTGACCTCCTGGGAAGTTTCTCAGGGTGCGCATGAGTGAGGACAAAATGCGCCGAAAGAACTTGTGTTGGTTATTGAGGACAGTTGTTGGCCCTAGATGTGCATTGGTGACAATAGACTCGACCCCGGATGGGTCTGGTGTTACAAATGGTATCAGAGCAACCCTGCGACCGCGTGTTGGGGCGACCCTAAGGCCGTCAGGCCGAATATTCGGAGTCCTCGGGCGCCTAGTGGGGGAGGATTATGGGGATGCATTGTCATAAGGAGCGACCCAGAGGTCGTCAGACCGAATATCTGGAGTCTCCGGCGATCAGTCTTCAGGCTGGGGCGACCCACAGGCCATATGCCGAATATGTGGAGTCCTCAGGCGCAACGAAGGTGTTGCTGTTCTCAAGTGGGGGTGTATGTAATACCCCTCATGATTGCTTTAAAGGGATTTAGCAGGCTACTCATTCCAACAAGATGCATCTTTCTTTTTGGGAGCTCATTTCCTTAGTTACTCCACAGTTAAGCGTGCTTGGCTGGAAGTAGTCCAGGGATGGGTGACCTCCTGGGAAGTTTCTCAGGGTGCGCATGAGTGTGGACAAAATGCGCCGGAAGAACTTGTGTTGGTTATTGAGGACAGTTGTTGGCCCTGGATGCGCATTGGTGACGATATACTCGACTCCGTATGGGTCGGGTGTTACATAAGTGTTGAAGGCAATCAAGTTATAATTGAACCACCAAAAAAGAAACATTGAGTATAAGATTTAGTATATTTATGCTGAAAAAAGTAAAACAGAATATTACATCAATCAAATATCTTATCAATCAATTCACAAACACAATCCAGTAAATTAACAAAGTGAAATGATTTATTTAACATAAAAGACTATGTTAATACAACATAAGAAATCCTAAATTAATCCACTTAAAATTCTTTTATCATTCATCAAGTTTAATTTTTAAAACCTAAAAGAAAGAATAAGTAAAAAAAATTAATAAAAGAAGGGTTTAGTAATAGAGGCTTAAACTACGAACTATAGGCAAAAAAATGTCTAATATTCAAATATTTACCCCTGTTTATGCCCACAAAGGTTAGAACTTATGTCTGATAAAATAAAAAAGAAATAAGGCACGCATAGCGTGCATAATTTGCTAGTATGATTAGAATTATCATTGTAACCTGTAAATAGTGATCAATGGACTACAATAGGACCATGGAGTTGACATTATCTAATAGAAATTAAAACAGGCAAGTGTCGTTGACACCAACTCTGCTAATTCACTTGTTGCCAAAGGAAAATATTGTGTAGTGCTATCAGCATGATCATTTACATTTAAAAGTTATTGAATGAGTTATTGCAAATTGTTCGTTGTAAGTGTTTGCGGCTATGGGTCCATTTGATTCAACTTATCTTATCTTATCTTATCTTATTTTATCTTATCTTATCGTATCATATCGTATCTTATCTTATCTTATCTTATTTTATTTTATCTTATCTAACATCTTATTTAATCTGATCTTATCTAATCTGATCTTATCTTATTTTTTATGATATTCTGGCTACTAGTCAATGTTTATGGTGCTCATGCACCCAAGTCATAATGTATGGTATTGCGGCCAATTTTGCCTATTTTTCGAGATATTTAACAATACTTGTAACATATTTTTACAGGTAAAATTCAATACAACAAATGCCTATACTTTATCATTAATCACTTGGGTCATGTTTGAATAGTATACAAAATTAAGATCACTTGAAAATAGCTAAATATGGAACTGCCATGTGGCAAAATAACTTAAAATATAACACCTGTACAAACTTATTGTAAACTGCCACGTGGATAAAAGGTCTTTTATTCTTATATTTATATTCATGGGCTACAAAGTTTGTAAAATGTGATATACGCCTTATCCCCAATGGGCCTCCGACGGATTTTTTTCCCTTAATATAGAGCAAGAAGAACAAAAAAAACTCAATTATAATTGAATATATTTGAAAGAAGTATAGAGAAAGAGTGAGTAGTAAGTTGTATTTTTATATGGAAAAACTGAACCAAGATGAAAGATAAAATAAAGAACGAAAATTTTCATAAAACTACCTTTTATAACCAACTTTTTTAAAAAAACTACCTTTTTAAAATTCTCTTTCAAAAAACTACCTTATATAACAAATTTCTTTCAATATAATGTCATCTGACCATTAACGAGTTTTAACCACCAATAATGCGGTCACCACAAAATGCTTTTCTCTTCTCCCCTCTCGTTTCCCTCGTCTTTCCTCGCTACTCCACCGGCAGTAACCCTTAAGGCGACAGTCATTTAATGATTAATATTAACTGTAAACATAAAATGGTAGTATGTTTTGAAAGAAATTTGTTATATAAGGTAATTTTTTGAAAAAATAAAATTAAAAGGTAATTTTTTGAAAAATTCGGTTATAAAAGGTGTATATCATTTATTTTTCTTTTTTTGGCAGTAAAGGAAAAAGTATTATTACTTAGGAAACTTGTCAGCAATTACAGAACTAACAATCTCAGGAGGAACTTCCTCCAACCAAACTTGCATACAATCTATGGACTTGCATAACTTAGCTAACTTATGAGCAACTATATTTCCTTGCCTCTTTATATGATTGTAAGCTACGTTAGAGCACTTAGCTGCAAAAAGCCAAATATCTTGGACAACTTTACCAAAGGGCGAGCACTCCATTCGACCATCCTTCAAGTGAACGAACAACTTCATACTATCCACTTCCAATATCAAGTTTGAGAAACCCACTTACAGCGCAATTTGAACTCCTTGGCGAGCGCTTAAAGCTTCAGCAACATCCACATTATCAATTCCATCCAACTTCCCACACATAGCAACTACCACATCACCTTCAAAGTCTATAACCACCCATCTCATTCCAATCTTGTTGCCCTCAAACATGGTTGCATCTGTATTTACTTTGTACACTCCTTCTGTTGGAGCACTCCACTTCACATTTGCCCCAAAGGTTTTGTCTTTTGATGCTACGGCACTATTACACCTCTCATATTCAATGGTTCCCCTCACAGCTCTATCAACAACCTCCACGAACTCTCTTCTTTTTCCTTCAAACACCCAAGCATTTCTTCCAAGCCATATGTTCCAACACATCATCCATAGCAAAGCCCACCATTCATCTTCCATTCTGTTTCCACCTAAATTAGCTAACCACTGCCTAAACTTTCTGCTCTTTTCTGTCTCCACGTCAATTCTAAGGGGGGACATGTACCATGCACGTTGGCTTTCAGCACAATTCAGTAGCATATGCTCGATGGTCTCCGCATACTCTCCACACCGAGGGCACACAAGTGCCACATCCATTCCACGCTTCACAAGGTTAGCACGAACCGATAAACCATTATGTAAAATTTTCCATCCAAACAACTTAACTTTTGGTGGTACTTGAAGACTCCACAGTTTCTTCCACACAACATCTCGGTCACCAGTAGACCCACTAGGAAGCTTCTTGCGAGCATCAAGCAATTTCATGAAGTAGGCGATTTTTACAGAGTATTGGCCACTGGTTGTATGCTTCCACATCCAAGCATCTTCCATCGCATGAATCGGGATTGGGATTTTTTTAATCGCCTGCACTTCCCATGGATTAAACCATGACTCGAGCACCTCTCCTTTCCATCTCCTATCTTCAATAAGCTCACTAACAAGCTGCGGCACATCATCATTTTCGCCTCCAACACGCTGCTGGATTTTAGAATTTGGAGTGTTAGGGACCCATGGGTCACTCCAAATACATGTCTCCTTCCCATCTCCAATTACCCTACATGCTCCTTTCAACACAATATCCTTGATAGATATGATGGACTTCCAAGTGAAGCTTGCATTTGGGTTCACATTTGCCTCAAGAAATGATTTAGAGGGAAAGTACTTACCTTTGAGTACCCTCGCCATCAATGAGTCCGGCATGGAAAGCACACGCCAAGCTTGCTTGGCTAATAAGGCTCTATTGAAAACTTCAAAATTTCTAATGCCAAGCCCTCCCTCTTTTTTTGGTAAAAACATTTTCTCCCACGCTACCCACGCCATTTTTTTCTCTTCAACTTTTTGACCCCAAAAAAAACTTCGACGCATTTTCTCAATTCCATCAAGAATGCTCTTCGGGATACGGAAACATTACATAGCATAGGACGGGATTGCTTGGGCAACAACCTTGATTAAAACCTTTCTGCCTGCTTGGGATAAACATTTTCCTTTCAACTCTTTAAGCTTCTTCCAGACATGATCCTGAATTAATTGAAAAACTCGTTTCTTTGAGCTTCCTATATATAGAGAGAGACCCAAATATTTATCATGTCCCTCAACTGCCTTAAAAGCTAACTTCATCTGAAGCATATCAATCTTCTCCTGCTCTATGTTTCGGCTATAGGATATTTTCGATTTTTCCATAATCAGTTTCTGCCCAGAAGCAGTTTCATAAGTAGAAAGCACATCTAGAACATTCTCCACCTCTTCCTATGTGGCTCGTAAAGAGTAAACTATCATCTGCAAAAATGAGGTGAGAAATAGGACCAACTCTCCTCCCAATTTTGACTCCATGGATAAGTTTCTTTTTTTCAGCATCCCTAATAAGAGTTGACAGACCCTCCGCACACAACACAAACAAAAAGGGGGATAGAGGATCTCCTTGTCTGAGCCCTCTACTAGGCTTAAAACTCCTCGAAGGTTGGCCATTTACAAGCACTAAAAAGGTTGCCGAAGAAACACATTTCATCACCAGTTTTGTATAACAACTCGGGAAGCCCATTTTAAGCATCATACTCTCTATAAAACACCACTCAACACGGTTATAGGCCTTACTCATATCCAGTTTCAAACCCAAATACCCTTGCTTCCCTTTCTTTTTTTTCCTCAAAAGGTGAAAACATTCATACGCCACCAAAACGTTATCTGTAATCAATCTACCCGGCACAAAACCACTCTGACTATCATGAATCACCATAGGGAGCACTCTCTTCATTCTATTGGCCAACACTTTTAACACCAATTTGTAGATAACATTACACAGACTAATGGGACGGAAATCAACAGGAGACTCACATTGTTGTTTTTTAGGGATAAGAATAATTTGTGTCTGATTTACATCACCAATGTCATCAACATTATTAAGAAAATTCAGAATTTTATCAATAACATCATCGCCAATAATCTGCCAGAATGATTGATAGAACAAAGCATTCATACCATCAGGCCCAGGAGCCTTATCTGGGTGCATTTGGGAGAGGGCAAATGTTATCTCCTCACGCCGGAAAAGGCTCCTCGAGCATTCTACCCATATATGCGTTGATTAATGGTTCCACTAGATCCACCACTGGCGCCATATAACCTCCATTATTCGAACCAAAGAGTTGTTCAAAATAGTTGGCGAAATATTCTGTAATCTCCTCCTCTTCTTCAAAACAGTTTCCAGCAACATCTCTTATTTTTTGCACCCTATTTCGTTGTTCACGTTGATTTGCCTTTTGGTGAATGAAAGTCGTATTTTGTCTCCGCTTTCAATCCATGATTGGCGGCTTCTTTGGTGCCAATACACCTCTTCTCTCCGCTCCAACTCCTCCATTCGGGCATCAATACTTCTCATTCTATCCACCGTTTCAACCGTTGGTTCCTGCTCCATGAGCTCCTTCATTTGCTGTTGACAGAGACGAATTTCTTTGGCCGCATTTTCGAAAGTTTTCCTACTCCAACACGAGAGATTGCTTGTTGTGCGAGCCAAGTTTAACGTTGCATCTTCACCCTTATTCCAAGCGTTGAGCACTACATCCGCACTTTCATCTACACGTAACCACATAGCCTCAAAACGAAATCTTTTAGCTCTATTCCGTTTACCAGTTGGCTCTTGACATCCTTTAACACATAAAATCAGCGGCACATGATCAGATTTTCTTTTCGGCAAATGTGTTACATATGACCCCGAAAACTTGTTTTTCCATAGAGCATTCGCAAAGAAACGATCAAGTCGTTTTTATATGTTTGCCTCTCCTCCTCTATTATTTGTCCAAGTGAACTCGTAGCCCACATACCCAATATCAAAAAATTGGCAAACATCAACAGCGTTACGCAATATTTCGGTCTCATGCCATCATCATAAGATTAAAATCACCCCCATAAAGCCATGGAACCGTATTCGCCTTAGCAAGAGCCTCCATCAGAGCACCTGTTTTAAACTTATTTTCATCTTCCGGGAAGCCATAAATACCAGTGAATCTCCATTCATTACCATCTCCTTCACTCACAAGGACATCAATGTGATTTGGAGAAAAAGAAGTAAATTGAATATTGATTTCCTGCTTCCAAAATAGAGCCAGTCCTCCTTTTCTTCTCCTACCTTCTCCTTCACAATCAACCACAAGCATTCTATCTATTCTTAATTTCTTTCTAACATTCTCCATTTCATTATTTTTCAATTTTGTTTCCGATAAAAGCACAATATGGGGATTTTCGGAGGATAAAAGTCTCCTCAAAGCACTAACTGCAGAGGGGCTCCCCATCCCTCTACAGTTCCATGATAAGATGTGCATCATTGATCACCAAGAGCCCTTTCAGTGGGGCCCGCCACCTTTTCTTCAGCTAATTGTTTCTCACCCTCCCTCATTTGAGCTACGTCAACTCCAAATTTCTTAAAGATTCTCATTTTTTCCATTTCCATTTCATCTAACCCCATCACTAGCATGTTATCAAATCTTAGTTTTTGTTTTATTTTTTCCATCTCATAACGCTTTAACTTTGTCGCCGAAAGAAAGGCCACTTGGGGATTTTTAGGGATCACAAATAAGGCTCCCCAAAACCTCTGCAGTGCCACAGTAGGATATTCTTCATTGATCACCGAGAGCCCAATTTATGGGGCCCGCCACATATGGTTTTGCATTTTGTTGTGTTTCCATAGCCATGAGGGACACATCTACACTACTCTTCTTACCAGTGTCCATAGTGTCATTAAACCCACCCACAACATTAGCTTTTTTGTTTAGAGGTTCGCCCTCCATCATAGGACCATCATCGACTCTATCACGCTTGCCCGAGCTTAAGCTTTGTTCATCATTAACTATAGAAGAGTCACCAATCCCCTTCCTCTCCCTAGCCAACTTGTGCCATTTTTTATTAAAGGTGGTATTGCTCCTAGTCCCCACACTTAGTGAAGAGTGAGTAGGAAATTGATCTGTAGCATTAATTTTATGGTCTTTAGCTATCACATTCGAATCATACCCATGCTCCCCACCCTGTAGTATAAGATGATCATTTTCCCCATCATGTTCCATAGGTATTGCATTCGAAATTAAAGTCAACCCCAAGATTCCACTTTTCACAGGAGCTCCCATTCATAACAACGCATGAATCTGGATTAATCAACTGACTTTCATCCACTACAGAGGACTTCTCCTGGTTTTCTTGAGTGTCCAAGTGATTTTGTTCAACACTATGTACGATAACTGCATCATGGGATTGTGGTATTTTAGTTGACTTAGACGTTACACCCACTTGGAAACAACTATTAGTGGGATGGTCACTGCTGCAGGGGAACCGTGTACTCTCATCCACTAATTCACATCTATTCACACTTTTTGGGCAACAAAACTCTGTAATGCACGTACCCTGTAGTGGTATTACAAGTTGTGGATCAGCATAGCCTTCAACTACCACTACAAAAATCCGTGTTAATAACGACCGCCCTAATCAGTCGGTAATGAATGAAAAACGGTCGGTAATTTCATTACCGACCGCTTAACAGTCGGCACTGTTCCGTCGGTATATCGATGGTCGGTAATTTAAGAATACCGACCGTCTAGCGGTTAATAAAATTACCTACTGACTAGCGGTAGGTAAAATTGCATTTACCTACCGCTAGTCGGTCGGTAATTCTCAAGCAAAAAAATTTAAAAAAAATGAAACCAGTTATTCACTGGTTTCGAATTTCAAAATTTTTGTTGTTTTTGAAATTTAAATTTTAAAACAAACTCAAAAGAACATGTATCATCAGTGTATTCCATTTCTCTAACTTCCAGTAGAACAACATTTACAGTTGTTCATAACTTAGCATGAACAATTACACCAACAAATTGAAAAAAATAAAGATGAGTATAACTGATGCAATTGATAAATGTAATGTTTATATAAATCAGGGCAAAGCTATTCGATCCAACAAAAATTATAGATATGTAATCATACTATCTTAAAAAAAACTATTACAAAAGATGATAAGAATAATATTAAAAAAATCAAAGCAAAAGAATAGATGAATGAACTATATTATAAAGTTTCAAAAATCACCAAAATCTGAAAAAAGAAAAATCAAACTGTTCCTAAAATCTAGATCTAAACCTAGGCCATAGAATCAAATATGAAAACCTTGTATATTGGATTTTTCGCCGACAAGACCATTCTTCTTGCTTCACCACAAAGATTCGAGTATGCTCGGTCTTATCCTCATTCGATTCTTCGATTTGGTTCTTCGTCTGGAATTCTTCAAGTACGCCGACAAGAGTTACTTAATATGGGTTTATAAGGGTGAGGAGTAATAAAAAAGTGAAAATGATGAAGTGAGAGCAAGATGAGAACAAGTGAAAAACGAGAGTTAGAATGAGAAGCAGAGGAAGAATTAATCAAAGATGAGAGTTAGAGGAGGAGGGTAAGAAAAGAGGAGCAGAGGAGTAGTGAGACGGCGGAGATGTAAGTTAGATGAAGTTAGGGTTTTAATTTTTATATGGGCTACATTATGGGGGTAGAAAATGTTGGTCGCCTATTCCTAAAACAATTACCTACCGCAAAACGGTCGGTAATTCTTTTTGGCGGTAGGTAAATAACAACTGTCATTTAAGCAGTCGGTAATTTGTATAATACCTACCGATATTAGAGCGGTCGGTAAATTTCAGACGCTAAAGACGCGGATTCTTGTAGTGTACACAGGAGCCCCTGCATTGTTGGAGTTTGATTTTGTTAAAGAGCATCCATGAACCTACTCTGTCTTAGTCACAAAAAGAGCTTTTTTACTGGCTTTAATGGCTGCAATTTCTTCCTTATCTTGTTGTTTACCTTTAGTTGGGGGAGCCTTAATCCATTCTCCCCACCCCAACTCTTTGTCTCCGACATCGTCTGATGTATTGGTACAATGTTTATCACTATGTCCCATAACTCCACAGAGGTAGCAAAAGTGGGGAAGTCTTTCATATTTATATTCAATAGTCACCAGAGCGCCATCTTTTCGTTTAATCTGTTGTTTGCGTCGCAAAGGTTTATGAACATCTAAAAGTACTTTAACTCTACAAAAACAATCCAAACCCAGATCATCCGAATCAAGTTCTAGAACATTGCCTAGACACGAGGCAATAGCGCTAACATCGGCCACAGTGCGACAATTGAAAGGCAAATTATAAATTCGGACCCAAAAAGGTGAAGAATCAAGAGTAACATGTGAGGGTTGTTCATCACCACAAATTTCATTCAAAACCAGAAGTTTTTGCTCAAAGCACCAAGGTCTGCCAGAAAGTATCTTTTCTTTATCCTTCCAGTGGAAGAATTGGAAAACAAAAAGATTTTCTCCCATGGCCCTAATAACCATCTTCCGATTAAGAGACCATATTCGACTAAGGGTACGTTTCAGAGCATCAAAATTAACAGTTATATCACTAATAATTCTACCTACTAACATGAGGGAAGTTTTCTGGGTTGGCCTCCAAGGAGCCAACACCTCCCGAATCAACAATTTCATTTTCAGTTTCACAAATAGTTAGTTGTGAACATTTTTCACTTAGAGCATCATCCATGACCTACCGAGGGGTGGTGCGGCAAAGCGAGACCGTGCTGGGGGATACAACCACTCGCAAAGGTGGACAAGAGACCATCGAGCGTGGCCGGAGCAGCAGCAGATCGCACGAGGGCGGTGCGGCGGGGCAGGGCGATCTTGGGAAGAGCTCACTCACAGAGGGGGGAAGAGATACCGTCGTGCATGACAGAGGTGCCGCACGGAGTGCAGCGCTAGAGGTCGGAGTATCAGACCGCACGAGGGCGGTGACGAAAGGACCATGCAAGCTGAGGACTAAAACCCTAACTCTATCGCTGAGCAGGGGACTCTCTTTTCTGCGGTCTCCTAAAACTTTGTTAGAGAGACTAGAATTATTGTTGGAACAATAAGATAACTGTATATCATTTCATACTACCATCATTTTTGAAAAAACTTTTCATACTATCAATGAGTACCCGGTTCAGCTAAAAATGAAAAGAATCATTTCATTACTTATTAGAGTTATGGTATGTTTGGGGTTCTAGTATGTTTATAAAACAAAAGTATTCTGTATTTGTTAGTTTAGTAACTCATGTGTAGTTTCCTATTTCTAATATATTCAGGTTTATGGTTTCCTATAAACTCATGATGTAATTTAGTTAAAGGGGTGTGATTATGAGCTAATTATATTAAGAGTAGTATTTCTCCATCTTAACATGATAACTGATCATCTTTAGTTTTCCATCTCTAGTATGGAGTGCATTCATCATACACCCAGGTGTACCATGCACATGGTACACCCAAGGCTATTTTTTGCTTATTTGCTCATTTGGAGCTCTACCTATTATGTAATTATGCTCATTTGGAGGTTTCAAATGAGCAATAAGCAAAAAAAATAGCATTGGGTGTACCATGCTTATGGTACACCGGGTGTATGACAATGGCGGAGCCAGCTAGGGGCATGGGGGTGCACGTGCACCCCCAAATCAGGAGAAAATATTTCGTGTAAAAAGTGAAACATGCGCTCCATGCATCTTACTGCGCTTCACGCAATGACATTGCGCTTCACGCAACAACATTGCACCCCGCGCTTCTCCTCTTGCGCGCCACGTATGAACTCTGCGCGCCATGTAATATCTCTGGGCTCTACGCATTGAGTCTGCGCTCCACGCACTGCCTCTGAGCTCCACACAATCCCTCGGCGCTCCACACATTCCCTTCGAGCGCGAGCTTCGCTCCCCATGCATGCTTGATTTTCGGTGTTTAATTTTATGTGTCTACAGTTGTGCACCCCCGAATTTAAATGCTCTGCCACTGGTGTATGATAAAAAAATCCCCTCTATTATGTAGAGGTTTGTGGTTTCCTACATAACACATGATGTAATTTAGTTACTAGGGTGTGATTATCAGTTAATATTACATTAATACTGAGTGTAGTATTTCCCCATCTTGACTTTACCTTATATTTGAGATGCGGGTCATCGGGTCGGCATGTTGGTTTTTACAAGTCGATTTTCTTGAACACTCCTAACCCTAGTGATTCCTCATACACCCTCCTTTGAATACTCTTAATAAAGTCCCTCACGTACTCAACTTTCAATTTCTCCCTTACCCGAAGAATTGCTAATAACGGATTCAAATAGTATGCAAAGATGATGACAAAGTATAACAAAATCAATGCTTTGTCGTCAAACTTAATTTCAATCGAAGATAATTGGCTCTTAATTGAGTTAAACTCATCAATGAGTTCGATGGTAGTATCGCCATTAATTATCTATAGCTTATCAAACAAATAAAGCATTAGATATACATTGTTCATAATCAAGATTTTTATAATATACTCCCTCTGGTCTTTATTAGTTTACCCGTTTCTTTTGCACAGAGTTTTAGGAGAAATAAGTGTGGTAGTTATATTTTTACATTTTTTTTGGGGTAGAGGAAGTAGTATGTTGGTTAGACTCTTTGTTGTTTTCTTGTCTTTCACATCGAAGGCCATACTCTTTGCAAGGCAATCGAACAACTCAAAGTAGTTGCCGGTCTAATACCTTCTAATTCTCCCCTTCATCGACTTTTCCTTCTCTTTACCAATATGATATATATATAGTGGTACTTCTGATACAAATAGTCTTGATGTGCATTTTCTAAAAGTCAAAATCCTTTCCATCAAACTTCTTTATCCTCAATTCTCAATTCTCCACTTTTGTAAACTCACCAAAGATCGAAAATTCGAACTTTCACCAATAAAAAGAACCCAATATTTGACTTTATCAACAAAGATTGAGATTGTAAGCACCAAATCAAAACTTTTATCTAATACCAATTTTTGGTTTAATATCTAGCTAAACTTTAGTAGTGAAATTAAGCAAGTAATAAGTAAATCAAATATGAAAGAAAAAGCAAACAATCCAAGAGACAAACGACAAAGGAAATCAATAAAGAATTTTTGAATTTAAGTGTGAGCTCGAGCTTTAGGAGAATATCCACTAATAATGCACAATGGAGCAATGGAGAAGATGAAAATGATTACAAACTCTTAAGCAGAGATCTCATTCTAAGGCTTTCCTCTAAGCTTCTTTTTTTTTTCCTCTAAGCTTCTCTAAAACCGTATACTATGGATTTAGAGTATGTGAATATCATAAAAAAGTTAGGGCTTGGGGATATTTATATTGTAAATACCAATACATACTAAGTCAATGAAAATTACATGTATCACCAAGAAATTGGGCAAAAGACCCGTCTTGTCTAGACATGTATCTTTCCATTGTATGAGTAATATATAGCCTAAGTGACCGAATAAACTTCATGCACGCAAGAGTACACTTAGGCAGGCGCCTGTCCTCCACGCCTTAATGTATTGAACTAATTCCAGAAGCCCCCAAAAACTTAATTGTGTGATTCGAATAATTGGATATAACTAAACATGTATTAGACTAAGTGGCCGAAACCAGTGGTGGATCCAGGAATTTGACAATGGTTGGTCACACTAACGCAAATCCTCACTACAACCAATGATCAAATCATAAAGTTCCAAAAGCAATAAATATTCATTCTTTTAGCAAAAAAAAAGACTTGAAATATCCCTCGTATTAATCCTTTTCATTCTGAAAATTAAATTAATAATTCGAATGACATTAAGCAAGTCAATTGAAAAGGTCATCCAATATGTACATCATACATCATCATTCAAAACAATGAAACTAACAAAACCAATTTTCAAAGACAGCACATTAAGCATCAACTGATCTGCTTCTCATCTGATACACCATCATCTGATACACCCTTCGGAGAAACTTGGCACTTAGTCATATTCCATGAAGAAGGATAGGCCTAAAGTTTTTACATCAAAATAGGTCTTAAAATTAGTAACAATTCTAGCACACAGACTAAATAAAATCTCCTTTGCTACTTTAATATCCCCTTTAATATTTCTTCATTTTTCCTTCTTGATTTTACATTGTGAGCAAAATGTTCTAAAAACATGATACGCAAGAAAATATTTCTTAAAGTTGTATAATCTAAATGCGTAATTAACTTATCCAACAGAATGCACTCAACTTACCTTGAGAAGTTGAGATTCCCAGGTTCATTCCTTGCTTAAAGCTTGGAGGAACTTTCTCAGTTGGACCACCCTCAAGAACCTCATGTTTTCAATCACCCTTCAAAGCACCATCAGGTACAACCCTCGGCAAAGATTTTTTCCCCAATACGATTGCTGTGAACAGCTGATTGAAATCAATAATAGAAGGAAGAGGGCTCAAAGATCTCATAGAATGAAAGAGAGAAAGGGGATGATTAATCCTGTGAAACCCTAACTTGCATTCATGTCTCACAGATTGTAGGAACAATTGACGGTCATCAACATCATGATTTGTAGCAGAATTTGTATAATTTTGACAAGAAAATAAAGATTGTAAATGGAAAATGGAAGGAGAGAAAGGAAGAAGAATACCAGAAGAATGAACAAGTCGAATTGGAGAAGAAGATAGGAGAGAATCTTCGATTGCAGCACTTTTGCTCCTCAACATCATCTCTCTTTACTCAATAGTCAACACCCATTTTCAGGGTCGCGTTTAAACATTCTGGGTAAAAAAATCATGATTTTTGCATTTTCAATCAGTCACACAGTGGGGATGTACTAACTACTAACGATCTTTATCGATCACCGACCGTCTCCTTGAAATACATGAAATCACCAACTTTTCCATTTTGAATCACCAACACGATTTTTTCCCCAAATTTTAGGGTTTTGAATGATAATTTTTTGTCTCTGAAAAAGGTAAAATGGGTATCAATCGGTAGATCAAGACGAGATGATCATTTTAGTTGAAGATTTGAAAGAAAAAGGAGGTTTATGTAAAAGAATTCAAGAATTTTATTTGATGAGGACCTTGAGGTTAGAGGAGAGAGGAAGAGACGTGAGATTGAGGAACAAACATTGAGGTTTGTTTTGTCAGTGAAGGAGAGAGAAAATTTTGAATTTTTTTCCCCAAATTAATGGTTGGTCACGTGACTAACTGTGACCATGAATAGATCCGCCACTGTGTGTACTTATGTAAAGAAGACACGGGAGAGGAAAATCATATCTCTTTATATTATTAAGTTGCAAGTTTGGAAAGGAATTTGACTTAAATGGAGTTATCTGGGCTTCATGAACGAAAAATGTAATTCTAATAGTTAATTGATAGTGCCACTAGGTTTAATAAAGAAAAGACTACTGTATCAGGTAATAGGTATATATTTTAGGCCATTTCCTGAACTGACCATTACGTTTGCACACTTGTTTCACGTGCCTCCAACTTGTGAAAAGAGTAATTAAATTGAACAACTTGGAGACGACATTTTACAGGTAAAGAGTCCTATATAATTACATACCGCACGACACATTTTCTTTCAAAATTTCCATTTGTAACCTTACACTACAAATACAAAATTTCAATAAAGAAGTTAATGAAGAAAAAACATGCATATATAATAAATATATATTAAAAAACTTCGAGCCTTCTTTTCTCTCGGCGTAGGATAAGAGACCCTCTCTTATCGTGCGCGGTAGCCATGGCAGGAAAATCCACGGCGAAAGCGAAGAAATCACACGGGAAATCTGGCAATCAGAAGAAGAAGAATGGACCTTCGAGTCCAATTTCGGGACAAAAGAACAAATTATTGGCGGAGCTTCATGGTGTAGCAACAATGGAAATTCAAACCCCTGAGTTTGAGGAACCATTATCACCAAAGAGTTCTTTGAAAGAATTGCAAACTCAATTAAGGGAGAAAGCGCAATTGTCGGAGTGGTTAAAAATTATGAAGAAGACGCAAACTCGTCTGGAAGCCATTGATGGAGGTAATTTTCAAACTCGTACCCTGTTGCCTGAATTTGAAAATGTCCAATTGAATGATTCAATTGATACTGGGAATGTGATTGATAATGGAAATACAATTAAAATTGATTTAGAAGATGTTCAAGAAGAAATTGACTACTGGAATTCATCTATTATCTGTTATGTGTTGGGGGCTAACCCGCCATTTCCGGTTATGGATGGGTTCTTGCGACGAATCTGGGCAAAGAAAGGGGTAGAAAAGGTAGTTGCAGTACAGAAAGGAATATTCATAATTAGATTTTATAATCTGGAACAAAGAGATGAAATCTTGAATGAAGATTTCCAGTTTTTTGATAGAAAACCTCTTATAGTGAAGAAATGGAATTCTGAGATGAATATTCAGAAAGAAGTTGTGAAAATTGTGCCCATTTGGATTCAATTGCCACTTCTTGATCTGAAATATTGGGGGGAGAAGTGTCTATTCAAGTTAGTGGCAGGAATTGGGAAACCTTTGAAGTTAGATCAGGCTACTAATAAGAAGGATCATCTGCAATATGCTAGAATAATGGTTGAAGCCAGGATTAATTAGGATTTCCCTAATTACATAATTTTAAGAATGAAAAAGGCATGATAATGACACAATCTGTGAAGTATGAGTGGAAACCAATTCAATGTGAAAGATGTAAAGCAATTGGTCACCTATTGAATGATTACAAGATACAACAGCAGAAGGGGGTTAATAAGCAATGGGTGAAAAAACAAAAGAAGGTTGTGGTGGATAGAGATGGGTTCCAATTGGTGGCATCTCAGGGTAAAAAGAACCAGATTGAACTTGTGACTGAAGTTGTTCCTGTAGGAAACTCTTTTGCAGCATTGGGGGAGAATGATAATGAGGAGACTGAGGTTAGGGAGATGCAGAATACTCTCAATATGGAGAAGCAGACAGATGTTGTGGAGGTGCAGATTGCACAAAATGGGGTTGAACATGGTGAGGGGGGAACCCCCTACCATGAATGGATAATATTGTGAGCTGGAATGTAAGGGGATTAAACAACAAGAGGAAGCAAGCTGAAGTGAGGAACTTTCTAGTGACTCACAACATAAAGTTGTTTGGTCTCCTTGAAACAAAGATAAAAGCTCCTTCACATGGAGACTTTTATCTTAATGTTTGCCCTGGTTGGTGTATTACTTCTAATAACCAATGGCATGGTAATGGCAGGATTGTTTTGGGTTGGCAACCTAGTGGTTTTCATGTAAATGTGCTGGTTTGTACAAGCCAGCTAATTCATACAGAAGTGGGAGTGAGAAATGGTGGGAAAAAGTTTAAATGCACTTTTACTTATGGTTTCAATGAGAGAAATGGAAGAGAGGAGCTGTGGAAGGATGTTAAAGACCTTGCTATTACTGATGATCCCTGGATCATTCTTGGAGATTTTAATGCTCTTATGAGCATTGATCACAGAATTGGGCAGCCAGTGAGAATTAGAGAAACAGTTGACATGAGAGCTTGTATGGATCATTGTGGCATGCTGGAAGTCAAAGTTTGTGGGCAATTTTATACCTGGAATAATAAGCAGGAGGGCATTGACAGGGTATTTTGTAAGTTGGATAGGGTTCTTGGGAATGATAGATGGATAAGTGAGTGGCCTCACACTGAAGTTACCATTCTCCTTGAGGGAGAATTTGATCATTGTCCCCTGGTGATCAGATCTTTTGTGAATGAATCAAAAAGAAAACATTTTAGATTCTTCAATATGTGGTGCAAAGCTGATCAGTTTCATGATATAGTCACTCATGGCTGGCAAAATTCCATTCAAGGCACTAAAATGTACCAGATAGTGGGGAAATTGAAAGCTTTGAAACAAGAGCTTAAAAAGTACGGGAAATTGAAAGCTTTGAAACAAGAGCTTAAAAAGTTAAATGCTTCCCGGTTTGGTGATGTTTCTGAGCAGAATGTGGTCAAATACAATAAGATGATTGATGTGCAACAAGCCTTACATAATAATCCTGAATATTTGAGCCTTAGAGCTCAGGAAAAGGAAGCTAGGGAGGAGTATGTTCAAGCTCATAAGAATTATACTCAATTTTTGAGTCAAAAAGCTAAAATTAGGTGGCTTAATGAAGGTGATGACAACACCAAACTCTTATCAGAGTGTAAAGCTTAGAAGAATTTAAAACAGGATTAACACAATAAGAAAAGAGGATGGTACTTGGGCAACTAATTCTAATGAAGTGGCAACTGCTTTTTTAGAGTTTTACAATGGGCTGCTGGGAAGTGCAGGGTTAGTGAGAAAGGTGGAGACTGCTATTATAGCTAAAGGGAAAATTCTGAATGAGATGCAACAACAGGCTTTGTCCCTTGATTTTAGTGCAGAGGAAATAAAGGTTGTTGTGTTCTCTATTCCTGATGACAAGTCTCCAGGACTGGATGGGTACTCAAGTTGTTTTTTTAAGCAAACTTGGGACATAGTAGGCAGGGATATAGTGGATGCTGTGAAGGATTTCTTTAGAAGTGGAAAGATGCTTAAGGAAATCAATGTTACAGCTATAACTTTGATTCCTAAAAGAAAATGTCCTGCTTCAGTGGGTGATTTTAGACCCATAGCTTGCTGCTCTGTGTTGTACAAAACTATTACAAAGTTGATCTGCACAAGGATGAGTGGTGTGTTACCTGAGGTTGTCTCTCAAACACAAGGGGCTTTTATAACAGGCAGAAATATTATAAGCAGCATCTTGCTCTGCCAGGATTTAGTGAAGAGATTTGGGAGAAATAATAATCAAGTCAAAGGCTTGTTAATGAAGGTAGATCTCAAAAAAGCCTATGACTCAGTTGAATGGAGCTTTGTGCATGATTTGTTAGCAGCTTTGCACTTCCCTGAACATTTTATTAAGTGTGTGATGGAGTATATTACAACTCCTAAATTTACACTTTTTATAAATGGGGGAGCACAGAAGGTTTTTTTGCTGCAAAGAGGGGTCTCAGACAGGGAGATCCCATGTCTCCTCTGATTTTTGTTCGATCTATGCATAGACACTTAACTAGGATCCTAGCATATATTGGGGAGTTGGATGAATTTAAGTTCTTCACTGGGTGTGGTAACTTGAAAGTGAATCATCTGAGTTTTGCAGATGACTTACTTTTATTCTGTAAAGGAGAGGCAAAATCAGCCTATCTCCTTTTGCAGGGGCTTAAGTTATTTTCTGAGACCTCTAGGTTGCAAGTCAACAAGCATAATTCTGCTATCTACTGTACTACTATGGAAGAGAATGAAGTTGCAAGAATTGAGCAATTTTCAGGGTTCATCAAAGAAAATCTTCCATTCAGGTATCTTAGGGTACCAATAAGTTCAAGGAAGTTAAAAGCTGCTGATTGTGATCTGCTCATTGACAAGATGACAAGCAAAATAAGATCATGGAGTACTAGGAACCTGTCCTATGCAGGCATAGTTCAGTTAATAAACTCAGTTCTGCTTAGTGTCCATAGCTATTGGGCACAAATTTTCCTCCTTCCTGGTGCTGTTTTGAGGAAGATAAATTCTATTTGCAGAAGTTATCTATGGTTTGGTACAGCCGTTGGGGATAAAAATGGGAATGTTAAATGGGATGATATGTGCAGGAATAAGAAAGATGGTGGTGTAAGCTTCGAAAACACTATTGCTTGGAACAAAGCTCGTCTTTGGAAAGCTTATCTGGCACATAGGATGCCAGAAGGATGATTTGTGGGTCAAGTGGGTTCATGTTGTCTATGTGAAGAATAGGTCTTGGTGGGATTTTCAAGCCCCATCAGGTGCTAGTTGGGTAATCAAATATCTTTGCAAGGTTAAAAATGAGCTCCTTCAGACTGGTATGTCACAGTGGAGTATGAATCATAGGTATTCCATTAAAAATGTGTATAATATGCTGCTAGAGGTGAGACCTGCTGCAACTTGGACTTCAGGGGTTTGGAACAGAATGAATCTGCCCAAACATAAGTTCATTATGTGGTTAGGGGTTGGACAAGCTGTTCTTATATAATGTCAGCCTAGACAATGTGTGTTGTTTGTGTGGCAGGGCAGAGGAGACACATAATCATATCTTCTTTGAATGTGAGTTCAGTAAACAACTGCTTATGAAGCTTCTTGAGTGGATTGGTGTGAGATTCTGGCAACGGAATCTGACTCAATGGATAAACTGGGTCAGAAGAAGATATACACGAACAAAGATGAGAAAGCATGTGTTGTATGCAGTACTTGCTGCTTCTGTATAACAGATTTGAATGACAAAAAATGAAGCTTTGTGGCAGGCCAAAGTTAGCAGAAGAGATAGTGTAATTAAGAATATAAAATGTATAGTGAAGAATAGAATTTAGTTTTGTTATTCTAGTAAATGGAGTAATAGAGATTGTGAATGAATAGGATGTTTGTAAATGATGTATAGGTTCTTTTTGGCCTCTTGTGGCCTGTTTGTTGTTCTGCCCTTCCATTAAGGGTTAGGTTGTTCTTGTTTTTTTTGGAAATGCAATATACTTACTTACCAAAAATAATAAAAAAAACATGCATATATTTGTAGATGGGATTTCTAAAGAAAACACGGGTTACAAAGAATCATAGGACTCTTAACTTTCGTAATACTGTCTCAAAAATTGTTAAATTTATTTTCCTTTTACAAGTTAGGAGTTACCCAATAGACTGAGACAGGCATGCAAACCCAGTGATCATTTCAATGTAGCCTAAAATACAAACTTATGTCATATAACTAAAAAATTCTACACACACAGAGGCGGATATGTACACGAGAACTTCTCTCTAAAAGTAAACAAACAGAGAGCATCTCTCACTAGAGATTAAACCAAAAACCAAATCTCTATCCAGCTGCTTCTAACGACATCAGTAAGATACTTCTAAACTATTTCAAACCAAATATTTATCCAGTTGCTTCTCACACCATCAGTAAGCTCGTTCTAAACAAAATCAATTTCTCCTCTTTTACAAAACCCTTCCCTTTTCTCAAAAACCCTCAGCCGAACCTAGTTTCTTCTCCAAAATCATTTCCTCTCCTCACCTGCTTCTAAAATCATCCCTCCTCAAAAACATGAAACAAAATCTCACATGCATATATGACTATGTTGATAAGGGGACAGCAGCAGTAGGATTAACTATTAAGGACGGACGAGGAAAATCGATAGTGATGCTGATAGCGGGACATTGGTGTATTATATCGCTGCTGTTTTCGCAACTCCACCTTTTTCTCTCTTATTCTCTCCAATGTCTTCCTCGTCATCCTCTGCTTCCTGGCCATCCTCGGCCTCCTCTTCCGCCAGACGCCACTTCAACATTTCGTCTGTATTATGTTCAATTTTTTCTTTATGAATTTGAATGCTATGCCCATTTCATTTGTGTTTTCAACGGGTTATCTTCATGTGCTACAACTTTGTCTCTTTTAGTCTCGACACTTTGATTTTTACGTGTATATATCGATACATATATTGAGAAGAATCGCATGACAATGTTTTTCATTATGTGTAAATTACAAGCGATAATGGTTAAAGTGATATATGTGAAGAATAGTGACAGAGTACAAAATAAGTAGATATATAGAAAATAAACTGAAATCCATCTTTTTGTACAGTTAAAAAATAAAAATACAAATGCTAGCTACGTAACACCATGTTTGGGGTATTATAAGCTATGTGAAAATTAAAGAACATTACGCACTTATATTTTCCATCACTATTACAAGAATAAAAAAAATAATTCAGTAATTGAATACCTTAAGAAATGTACATCCTAAAATTCACGTCAGTATCCATTGTCTCTAAACATGTATTATCCTTCATCAATTCGCCTTACCACCATCATCATTTTAGATGTGGTATTGAGTGGTACAAAGGAAAAAAATGAAGAAAATCACATCTTCAATGATAAAAAATGTGTTGGAACACAAGGTGACACTCAAGAAGGGCGGGGTTGAATTGATTGGCTAAAACTGATCGATTTTCGTAAAAACACTCTTATGGCACAGTGCCGTGCACTGTGTTATTCACTCGTAAATTCTCCGATTAATGTTTTTGCTCGAACGAAATTGTATCAAACAATAAAACAATGAAATCAAATAATAAGACACAGGAATTTAACGTGGTTCAATCTCACCTCTGAGATCTACGTCCACACAAACTACTCTTTTATTATTTGAATCGTAAAATACCAAACCCTTGATACAATTCGATTCCCCCACTACTAACTCTAGTAGTGCTCCCCAACACTTAACCCTAAGTGTTGCTACTCTCTATAATATGAAAGATTACAGAAAGAAAAGATCCTCAAAGGCGTGCTTCTTATTCAAGCAAATTAGAGGACAATTACAAACGTTGTTTAGTTTCCTAATCTGACTAGAACTCTGTGCTATACTCTGTGCCTTAGGAAACTGTTTTCAGCTCTTAATATCTCCGATTTTTCTCTCTGAAAACGCGAGTTATAAAACTGAGTTGCAATCCCTTATATATCTTGGTGAACTGAATAAAAATCCTTCTCCAAGATATATTATCTTTTGAACAATTTTTATTCCTAAAATAAAGGGATAAAATTCTTTTCCTATTCAAAAACCAATTTTATCTTTTATAAAAACTTGATTTTCCTTTTCCTTATAGGATAAGGATTTCTCCATATCTTATATTAACTAGATCAACTCTTAAATCAGTTTTTTTATTAAACAAACTTTATCATATTGAAAAATCAGTTTTTCTCCTTCTTATCAAAATTCTTTAAAAACGTTTTATGATTTTTACCGAAAAAAACTTTTATCTTTTATATACAAAACGTTTTATCAAAATCAGTTTTTATAAAATCCTTTTTTATTTTAAAACTAAACTTCCTTTTTATATAGATATATAAAATTAACATAATTATTTATTTCCTTAACTCTAAGAAAATAATAATTATCCTAATTTTATATTTCTATACTTGGCACATAATATATCATCTAGTTCTAGCATATTACATTTTGCATATAGTAACTAAACTTGGAATTCAATATAAACTTGGACTTCAATCTTGATTCTTCACTTCTTCAAAGTCTTCATTTATTTATTCCTTTCTCAACCATCTGTCACAAACTTTCATACTATAACATATTATATTATTTTTCATCATCAAAACTTAACATGCACATGCACAACAAATTCCCCCTTTTTGATGATGACAAACACTCAATATAATATTATTAAGTAATCACTTTTTCCCCCTCAAAATATGCACCATTAATCACATAAGGGAAAATAGCATAACATCATTCACAAGTAACATGGTAACCAAGATAACCAATTATTCATTAGTCTAAGTATTATACCCATCTTCCCCCTTTTGACATTATCAAAAAGGAGAGCATCAACATGTTTAGCGAGACAAAGTGATATATAGTCAGCAAAATAATGCAAGTAGCTCAAGCAATAAATACTAAGGATGCTGGTGCTATGTCATAATCCAATTCACAACCCGAAGTCATTAAGCAAAAAATAATCCAACTCACAATCTGAAATTATGAAGCAAGAAATAATCATGAAGGATCATGGGTGATAGCTAAGAAAGTAAGATAAAGAAAGGTAATGCAAACTTGAAGATTTGAAATGGCAATTGGCTCAACAAGTGCTTAAACCTTTCTTTAATGATTTTCAACTTCCGCAAATAAGCATCATAGAACTTTCTTCACTGTGGCACTGTGTGTGTTTCTGTGCTAGTGAACAATCTATTCCCTTCCAAATATAACTAATCTTCGGAATACCGGAATCCAAAATAATGATCTTCAAAACTTTGATAATTTTCTTCACATTTGAATTGAACTCTAGGACTTATCTAAAATAAGTGTCTTACTCTCCTTTTCTTTTCTTTTCTTTTCTTTTTTTTTTTTTTTTTTAATGAAGGAAAAGCAGACCATACAATATTACTAGAGTCAATCAATAAGAGATCAAAGATAATAAGTTAATTCGGACCTCATTTTCTTTTTGATGCATCTCCTGGCACTGTGCCTTGCACAGTGTGAATCAGTACTTTTCATTCTTTCACGTATTTGTGTTTCATTCCAACTTTTTCATGTTCCCCCTTAATTGATGCGTCTTTTTCTTCCATCATCTTATCAAGATGTTCTTGCCCCATAAATTATCATTAATCAAGATTAAAAGCACTTGTTGAACTTTGGATCAATTCAATGGGTGAAGAAAAGATAATAATAGGGAAATGATGATAAGGTGAGACATATGAAAGAAAGAAATGATGAGACACGAATGTCAAACTCATAAATAGAAAATCAGAATATCGGGATAAAGATCAAGCTTGCCATAGGAGAAAGAATTAGCATTTCATAGCTCAATAACTCGGCAACTTAGGATCATATAGCTCATTAGTTCGACAACTTAGGATCATGACATTAGGACAGCATCATTAGACCAATACGAGTCCTTTTTATACCAAGTAGACTTTTTCTCACAGTGTTTCACAAAGACATGCACTCCTACTCCAATTAACATATTTAAATGAGGACAACAAGCATAATACTCAACTAATTTCCAGAAATTAATCCCAAAACCACAAATTATCTTGTAAAATATTCATGTTTGAAATTCAACAGAATTACCATGATCACACAATTGGGATATGCTTAACAAATTTTTTTCAAACCACTTACCAACATCACATTCTATATGGAGTGTGTTAGGGATTTGCCGACGTTTGTCAATACCAAATATTTCTCCCTTTTTGTTGTCGCCAAATGTAACACACCCTCCATGGTAGGCTACTAGTGAGAGTCATTGAGATTTATCACTAATCATATGTCTTGAGCAGCCATTGTCGAGATACCATAGGCTGCGTCCTCTCACGTTTGCCTGCATAAAGATCACTTGTTAGTTTTAGGAACCCAGATCTGCTTGGGTCCCTTTGTCTTTCGTTGAGCTTCTAACAAGTCTTTTCTAACCCATAGTTGAGTTACATACTTTACATTTTTCGCAACACTCTTTTTCTTGACATTACAATTATCCATAAGATGTCCATTCTTTCCACAGAAGTTGCAAATCAAATATTCAGGTAGATCGACATATTTTCTTTTACGAAAGTCTCTTTCAAAATTTTTGGCATTGTGCCTTACATTGTGCCTCTGGTCTGTATATCCTAAACCAATTCTGTTTCGATTGCTAGGTGTACTAGACAAATAATCGAGAGCTTTTAGACCATACGACCACTTTTCATACATTTTTCGAGCAATAGTCAATTGTGATTCCAAGAATTCAACAGAAGTATTTAGATCACTATTTCTTTTTCTCGAAATTTCTAATTCTCTCTTAACTTTATCAAGTTCTTCACTTATCTTAGCATCACTAGGCAGCATTAGTGGAACAATTCTTGATTTCTGTCTTGAATTCTTTAGTTCAACTAACTCATGATTTAGCGATTCAATTTGCTTTTCAAGACTCGATTTTTACGCTTCTAACACGGTGTATGGCCTTTGTGTCATTTACGATTTCGTTAGCAAGAGACTTTTCGTATCTTAGAGCGTTTATCTCAGTATCTTTCTCTTCAATAATTTTTTCAAGTTCATCACTCTTCTTCATCAGTTCTTTACAGTCCTTTAATAAATCCTTATATTCCAATTCCAACCCAATCTTTTGCTTAGTTAAATTTTTCACTTCCTTTTTCATGATTGAAAAATCATCATTCATTTCTTGACAATCATCAATGATATTTCCAAGCAAAGTAACAAGTTGGTTTTTTGAAAGAAGATGTATTGAAGGTTTTAGAGAAAGAAGACTTACCTCACTATCTTCAGTTTCATCTTGGGAGTTCGAACTTTTCGCCATTAGACACAAGTGAGAGTCGTCCTGGCACTGTGCCCTTCTCTGTGATGTCTGTACAGCATTCAGACATAATTTTTCTTCATGGCACTGTGCCTCTGACTGTTCTTCATCAGAATCCGAATCTCCCCAAACGGCAGCAATCATTGCTTTCTTGAACTCCTTCTTTGTTTGATCCCTTTTTTCTTTAGGCTTCTCATCATTCCATAAGGGACATTCCTTTATCCTGTGATTTAACTCTCCACACTTGAAACAACCCGAATTAGTAGCACTTTTCTTAAAGTTAGATGTAGTGCTCTTACCTTTGAAATTTTCATCTTTTCTAGGATTGTTATGTTTGTTCTTTTTGAGAAAATTTTAAAATCTTCTAGTAAGAAAATCAATATCATCATCACTATCACTATTTTCAATTTCCAATTCAGTTCTCAAGGCTATACCTTTACTTTTTGGTTCATTATTTTTAGAATCTAAGACAAGTTCATGAGTCATTAATGATCCAATAAGTTGTTCTAGTGAAAGTTTAGTCAAATCTTTAGCTTCTTGAATAGCGGTTATTTTTGGGAGCCATCGATTTGTTAAACTTCTTAACACCTTTCTCACTAAATCTTCAGAAATATATGTTTTGCCTAGAGAACGTAATTCATTAGTGATTAGTGTAAATCTAGTGAACATCTCTTTAATAGATTCGTCCTTATTCATAGTAAACAATTCATATTGTTGGACAAGCAAATCTATTCTAGATTATTTTACCTCATTCGTACCTTCGTGGGCCAACTCCAGCGTGTCCCATATTTCTTTTGCTGTAGTACAAGCCGAGATCCTTGAGTATTCATCAGGTCCAATTCCATATTGGAGAATACTCATAGCTTTGAAGTTTTTTTCAGCTTTTGCATAGTCGACTGAATTGTAGTCATCTTCATCTTTGTCGACCATATTTCCTTCAGCATCTTTGATTTGGATAAGGATTGGTCCTTTTCTTATGACTTTCCAGCATTCATAATCCGATCCTTGGATGTAGATCCTCATCCTAGCCTTCCACCATCCATAGTCTTTTCCGTTAAAAATTGGGCACTTTGTGTGTCTATTTCGAGAGTCATCTTGCATGTTCATGACTTCTATTCTCTAGGGATGAGCCTTTCGAGAATAGCCTGCTCTGATACCACTTGTTGGAATACAAGGTGACACTCAAGAAGGGCGGGGTTGAATTGATTGGCTAAAACTGACCGATTTTCGCAAAAAACACTCTTATGGCACAGTGCCGTGCACTGTGTTATTCACTCGTAAATTCTCCGATTAATGTTTTTGCTCGAACGAAATTGTATCAAACAATAAAACAATGAAATCAAATAATAAGACACAGGAATTTAACGTGGTTCAATCTCACCTCTGAGATCTACGTCCACACAAACTACTCTTTTATTATTTGAATCGTAAAATACCAAACCCTTGATACAATTCGATTCCCCCACTACTAACTCTAGTAGTGCTCCCCAACTTAACCCTAAGTGTTGCTACTCTCTATAATATGAAAGATTACAGAAAGAAAATATCCTCAAAGGCGTGCTTCTTATTCAAGCAAATTAGAGGACAATTACAAACGTTGTTTAGTTTCCTAATCTGACTAGAACTCTGTGCTATACTCTGTGCCTTAGGAAACTGTTTTCAGCTCTTAATATCTCCGATTTTTCTCTCTGAAAATGCGAGTTATAAAACTGAGTTGCAATCCCTTATATATCTTGGTGAACTGAATAAAAATCCTTCTCCAAGATATATTATCTTTTGAACAATTTTTATTCCTAAAATAAAGGGATAAAATTCTTTTCCTATTCAAAAACCAATTTTATCTTTTATAAAAAACTGATTTTCCTTTTCCTTATAGGATAAGGATTTCTCCATATCTTATATTAACTAGATCAACTCTTAAATCAGTTTTTTTATTAAACAAACTTTATCATATTGAAAAATCAGTTTTTCTCCTTCTTATCAAAATTCTTTAAAAACGTTTTATGATTTTTACCGAAAAAAACTTTTATCTTTTATATACAAAACGTTTTATCAAAATCAGTTATTATAAAATCCTTTTTTATTTTAAAACTAAACTTCCTTTTTTTATAGATATATAAAATTAACATAATTATTTATTTCCTTAACTCTAAGAAAATAATAATTATCCTAATTTTATATTTCTATACTTGGCACATAATATATCATCTAGTTCTAGCATATTACATTTTGCATATAGTAACTAAACTTGGAATTCAATATAAACTTGGACTTCAATCTTGATTCTTCACTTCTTCAAAGTCTTCATTTATGTATTCCTTTCTCAACCATCTGTCACAAACTTTCATACTATAACATATTATATTATTTTTCATCATCAAAACTTAACATGCACATGCACAACAAAATGAGATTCCATGATTACCATGATAATAAGCAGGGATTTCCCCAACAAATTACACAAGCTTTCATTATTTCCTGCTAAAAAGTCACTTCAACTACTATATTGATAAGACGTAGACTCCCAACAAGAACGTTGCTCCCACCATTGACGGAGGCCATGAGCTACGAAGGAACCATGCTTCGTAGCACTCATGTTCGTATTCTCGGTAACAACAGCCGATGGGATTAGATGTGAAGCCTCACCATCTCCCCCTAATACATCTAAAACCATGCACAAAACCGAAGTTTTGGTTGCATTCGTTTCAATCTTACCCATCCACCATCTTTCCATCTTCTCTCGATATTCGAAATAAGCCAAAATACCCACAACAAATAATGTCTTCTCGATTCACAAATAAGTTTGGGATCCAAGAGTTGAGTGAAGTAAAAGGATCACCTTCTTCTGTTTTCTTTAAAAAAAAGAGATAAACCAGCTTTTAAAACACTATGTGAAATATGTGCCTCGTTCCTAACGAGTCGATGATTGAATTAATATCTCGGCAGATGATCTAGGGTATGGAAGGTTAAAAAGATAAGTTTCAATGTGACAACCATTTTTGGCCAGGTCTCTTCCTATTTGTAATGCTATCGATGCACCTAAGGAATGCCCTGCCAACCATACATTTGAAAGGTTTGTGCTTCTTATTATGTCTTTTACTACTTTTAATGCAATTTCGCACCGAGAGCTATGACTTAGCTCGTTTAGGGCAATCTTTGCATCCAAATAGACGTCTCGTATCCCGGTTTTTGGTTTGATCATCGTACCCGGGAAAGCAATTACATACTTAGGAGATGCATTTTGATGTGCCATAAACTCAAAGATGGCCCCAAAAATGGAGGAATCTGCTTCGTCTATAAAGAATTTGGTGCATTTGAAATGAAAAGCTTCCCACCAAGCTGGGGCTAATGCATTATTTCCTGTTCTATTTTGTTGTCTATCACTTTCCGTAATGTACACTCCTTTAACCAAACTAGCCAATACTGCTGTCTTATGCGCTGGTATTCTCCTGCGATAAATGAAGTTCTTGTAGATAAGTGAATAATGTTCAAAGCACTTCTTTGGAGTTAATTAGGAAACATGCATGCAGAACAATGAATCCAAATCTTATGTCCTATAATTTATTGGAATAATGGAAACTAATGATCCAACTTTTGCCACTTCTGCTGAAAACAATCCCACCTCTTTAAAATTTGAAAACAATCCCACCTTTGACCCCCATCTTCTCAAAACAAGCATTTTTACCTCCAACCTGTTTAACAGGTTATATTTTTATTTTTTGTCCTTTAATCTCTCTCTTCCCACTCTCTCTTTCCACCTTACATCCTTCTTTCATGGCAGCCCCTCCATCACCATCATGGGCACCACCACCACCCCATGCCGCCTCCATCACCACCATGGGGACCACCACCACCCCTGCCGCCTCCACACCACCATAACACCCACATCAAAAAAAACCCATCCACCCCGAAAACCCCCTACCCGGAATCCTCCACCTCGAAATTTTAACAATAATCAATGCATTCATTATAAATTTCACAGTAAGTGAGCTAAAAATCACATATCCTATGCGATTAATAACATCAAAATGCATTGAAAGAAATAACATAGGTGGTGTGGGTGGGGTGGGTGGGGGAGGATTACCTGTTAAAAGGGAGGTTAACTTATTTTTTCCGGTTACTAAATGAAAAAGGCCTGTTTTGAGAAGATGGGGGTCAAATGTGGGATTGTTTCCAAATTTCGAAGAGGTGGGATTGTTTTCAGCAGAAGTGGCAAAGGTGGGGTTATTAGTTTCCAGTTTTCCTATATTTGGGGACAACATGCATATGTCTGGCCTTTTGCTTATGGGTTGATAAATTTATGTTTGAATTTTTAAGTAAAATTAAATGTGTTAGGTCATGCATATTAATAATAATGACATTAATAAGGTAAAGTGATACACAAGTTATGGGAAAGAATAATTTCAATTCCTTGCTCCAAAAATCTATTACTTGAATATCATTCTATGAATAAAGGTGCTTGATTCATTAGTAGCATTATATATATTCCTAATGCAAATTATTGTATCATATGGTCTGAGTTTGACGATCAGACAAAAGTATCGATTAAGAGAAGAATAGATAGAAAGTTGGACTCAGAAAGATTCACATAAAAGACCTTAAAAGTTGTAAAAATAAAATCCTTCTATTTATAGCAATACATAAAAGTAATTTTTAAGTTTGTTAGACCATCTGGCCAAATGAGTCGTCCCTCAAATTTGACAAAAACCGCATATTATCAAAACAAAACTAATTTTAACAATAATTAGTTTACCACTTCTACATGAAAATAGAACTATTAAACAAAGAGTATAGAAGAATTACCAATCAAAATCTGAAGTGAGGTGGTCAGGACCACTCGATCCAAAATCTTCGTTTTGAACCATTTCTCTCTATTCTTCAAAAACCAATAATAATAATGATAATAATAATGAACAACCAAGACAAATGACCAAGAAGAGGAGGTGCTAAGAGTGAGATATATAGTGAAGTAGAGCTTGCTTTATAATTTGGAATGCATAGACTGGAGAGTTAGGGGACTTTATATATAAGTAGATCAGTAGAATAGTTGACTTTTTATGCTTCCAATTTTTTGCCTATTTGATGAGGTCGTCTCTTTCTTCTAACTCTATGCATGATGCATCGAAGGCAAATGGGATGAAGTTGGAGCTAGTCTCCAAACCCATCAAACTTTAAAGCGTGTGGAAATGGATCAAAAATTGTAGAAATAGTCCATGATGATTTGAGCATATAGTATTGTGTAACTGTGGGTATTAAAGGCAAAAGAGAAAATGTTTCAAGTTGATATCGAGCCTTTACTCTACAATAAATATGTTAGGTTTGGTGGCTCGTATGTCATTAAGCTCACTGTTACCACCATTTTTAGATGTCAAGTAACATTTATTATGGTACATTGAATTGGACCTCAAAAGGTTTAATTTTACTTTAATATAAAGGCCCAACATGAATATAAAGTCCATTAAGCGAAGTCAACGAAAGTCAAAGTCAACGAAAGAAGAACTTCAAGACCATCAGGAGATGAAAGTCAAGAGCAGTAAAAGGACAAACAGGTAGAGAACAATCATAAGCGGTTCAACATGAAGAGGAACGTGCACAAAAAGGGTTACAGTTATTCAGCGCCAGAAAGAGATTTGAATCAAATATGATTCAAACATTTTCCCTCCTTAGCACATATGGAAGTTACATATTACGTTTCTCTATAAATAGAGAAACCATCATCAAGCAAACAACAACGAACAACACAATCAAACTGCATTTCTTCTTTTCTTAGCGTAGCCTAGCCAACCCCCTTCTGGGGTTATAGTTTAGTTCTCTAGACGTAGAACATGTTCTAGCACCAAGATCTCTAATTCTCCAATTGAAGCAAGGAACCATGGAGGTAACAGCCTTCGTGTCTTCCCTTTTGTTGTCCAGCCTGGCTTATCCTTTTGTGTGTTGTAAAATCTTTCTTAAAGTTTGTGGCATGTATGGGAATATTATTCTTTAATTAATTAAAAGATTAATTATTATTTGCTCTATTTATTGCGTTTCGCCTGAATTTAATAGGCGTTGTAGTTTAATCATTAATTAAATTGCAACAAAGTATGTTAGCAAGGTTTTATCTAATTAAAACCGGTAACCCCTAGGGACTAAGCCTCCCAAGGCATTCAGTATCAAACTATTGGATGTGCATTAACTTGTTTGCAAGGTCTACGAACTGATTTTGCACCAGCAAGTTTTTTGGCGACCACAGTGAGAGAAGAAGATTCATAATTATATTGTGAAGTTTCTTCTTCGTACTTTCGAAAACTGACTGTAAAAAGCGGTTGTTTTTATTAAAATGCCGGAAACACGTTCTAAGAAGAATAAGGAAGTTGCTCAGGGTGAACCAAGTTTCCACAACATGGAAACTAGTTCTTCAATTCCTCCAGAAACAAGGATGCATGGTAACAATAGTGAACCAATTGATCATAATCATGAAGAGTCAGTTGAAGATACCCCACAAAGGGATAACTCATCTCCAAGTAGTACTGGTCGTGGACTTATACACCAAATGTATGGAAAGTTCACGGAGGTAGTAAAGAATTTGCTATTAGAAGCCAGAGAGAGTCAGAGACAATAATTTGACTCTAACTACAGAACTCTAGCCCATGAGTCTGCCAGAGTCTTCACGGATATTCTCCAAAGGATAAGTGAAGAGAATAGATAAATTAACTTTAGGTAAATTGATAGAATAAGTGTAGATATCAATGATACTATGAGTGCAACTTTCACGGCAATGTCCAAGTCTCTTGCTACTGAAGTAGTGACTCGCCTAGAATCACTAGTCGAAAAACATTATCAGTTAAATGAGAAACTAGTTAAGGCCTTAGCAGAGGTCCCATTAGATAGAGCGAGGGGAAGTTGTGGCACAACGCCAGACGTTCCTCCAATTGGTTACCCTCCAAGGGTACATTTCTCCCATCCTGAAAGTAGAGATCCACTTATCTCAAGCGATCCACAAATTTCCTCCCATGTGCATCAAACAAGGGCAATACCCTTGAGCCATGGAGAGGGTAATCATGGAAATCCTAAGAGATGTGATAGAATGGCAGCGGGCGTGGAGCTAGGCTGGCACCAGGCTTCAGGACATCATCAACCTTCGCTTTCCATGGGTGGTGGACAAGTTGGTGACAACACACACCAATTTGAACCATCACAAGGAGGACAGAGGCAGGGTACTTTCGTTGCAAACAACAATAGTACACCATATGCATACACGCCTCCTAACCAACCAACTATGGCTGGTATTCCTTCTACACCTTATACTTATATGCCTCCTAACCAACCAAATATGGCTGGTATGCCTCATTATGGGAATATTCCAGGGTATGGTCAGCTCCAAACTCCATTTGCCCAAGCAACTGGTACTTATCATCAGGGGATGCCCATAAATGGACATACATTCCCACCACAAATGGTACAAGGGGCAGCCAATCCTACTTTTATGCACAACCAGGAGATCCCTATTGGAGGTTATCAAAATCAACCTTTCAATCCTAATCCTAACCCTGCATATGATCCTGCAGGAAACATGGGGTATGGGAATATGGGACACCTAGGAAGGCATCAGGATCCATTGGCAGTACAGGTTGAGGCACTAGTCCAAAAATTAGTAGGGGATACCTCTAGGAGAAATCAGAGGTAAATAGGTCAAAAACCTTACCCTGAGTGGATTGATAGAGCAAATCCATTTCCTAGAACGTTTAAAATGCCTGACTTCACCTTGTTTTCTAGAAATGATAGAGTTTCCGCTGAAGACCACTTAGTTAGGTTCAATTGTCAGTGTAGAGAGGCAGCTGACAATGAATTCTTAAAACTTAGAATGTTCTCCATGTCTCTTACTGAGACTGCTTTTTGGTGGTACACTAATTTACCACCCAATTCTATCCATTCCTGGCAAGATATGCAGGTGCAATTTACAAATCATTTTGCAAGCACTGAGCCAGGAGTGACTTTAAGCAATCTGGCCAGAATCCAACAGAAGTTAGGGGAGTCTGTGGAAGACTACCTATCTAGATTCAAAATGGCCAAGATCACGTGTCATGTTAGCATTCCTGAAAGGGAGTTTATACAAATGGCTCAAAAGGGAATGCTAATTCAGTTTAGGAAGAGGTTTGATGGTCATGCCTTTGGCGATTTTGTTAAAATTAGCAGAATTGGCTGTAAGGTATGAAAGGAACCTACAAGCTGAAAGTGCAGCAAGACACCAAAGTTTCTTTGCTCATAATGAGGTGCCCTTCCACTTTAAACTGCACAAGAAGTGGACGTGGCAGAAATCATTCAGGGAATACCATATAAATGTTCTGCTTTAGAGAAGAAAGAATTTCTGGCGCCAAAGGATATGAAATCTGGACAAAAGATGACATATACTTTTGATGCCAAGAAAGCTAATTCTATCTTTGACTGGTTATTATCTAACAAAAAGATAAAATTGGTAGGGAGACATAAAGTAAGAACTGATGAAGAAGTTAAGGGAAAAAAATACTGTAAATGGCATGATGCAGTAACTCATGATACTTCTGAATGCATTGTTTTTAGAAACAAAATCCAAGATGAAATTGATAAGAAAAATATCATGTTTCCTGATGATGAAGATGTGAATGTAGTTAGAATGGATCCATTTGAACTATTATGTAGTATGGTATAGGCTAATAATGCATTTACTGTCACCTTACAGGCATCTCAAGCTACTGAAGTTGGCAACCAGCTCTTCAACAGATTGCTCGATGAAGGAATAATCTTGGTTATGCCAAAAATAGCCACTGAGGAAGGGTTGGAAGATATGTGCAGATGGCACATGAATGGATCACATACAACAGACCAGTGCCAAGTATTTAAAGGATTCCTAACTAAACAATTAACTCTCAAAAGATTGATTGTTTCAGAGATGGAACTACATGCTATGGAGCTAGAAAAATATAAGGCCAACTTAGCCAAAGCTAAAGCGCCTGCTAAGTCCAACCCAACTCCAAACCTGGAGATGCATGAGGAAAGAGCCAAAACCTATAAGGAGGCTGCTCAGAAATTCCCATTGCAGACTAGGCCTATAAAAGGGTTGAAGGCTCTAAGGAATGGAATGTGCTCACAGTGTGCAGACAGACTAACTTTTAAAATGGTTAAAGCTCAGATCATTCCAAATGATCCTACCTATGTGCCTGCTTATCAGCGTCCGTTCCAGAAGAGGTCCAGAAGTCATGGACCAAGAAAACATGACAGCCCCAGTTCACGCCCTTCTTCAAAAGGAAAGGAATGGGAGCCAAGTCAAACTCATATGCTCAAAATTCTTAAAAGAAGGGTTAAGTCCCATGGGGACCAATGGGGGTTTAAAATCAAACCAGTAGTTAGGACATTGCCACTACAAGATGTTCAAAACTTACCTAAAAGTAGGACATCAAAAATGAAGGAGCTAAGTGCAAAAGCTGCTGCACCAAGGGCTCAAATTAGCACTCAAAATGTGCAAGAGTCCCTGATTGCAAACATAAGAATAGATGAAGAGGCGCTACAAGCTGGTATTACTAAATTGTTACCTCTAGAAGAGGAACAATGGGGTACATCATCTACAAAGAATGATGGCCAGCAGCCTCAAGGAGATGACTCTCTTATGAAAGAGATACTAGGAAATTGCTTTAATGAGGACTATGATTCAGAGTTTGGATCTGAGGATTTGGACTTATTGGTGTCAGATAGTGATTTAATGTTGGATGGAGGAGACCCACTGATGAATGAACCTCAAACAGAAATGGGAGAGGGCCAAAACATGCAGTGTAATGTGGTCATGCTACCAACAAAGTTTAAAAAGTCAGAAGACCAATCAGAATTCCAGACCAATACCACATCATGGGCAGATGAAGTTGACAAGGAAGAAAGGGCAGGTAAATTTAAAATTACTTCTTCTCAAAGCTTGTCATCTTATTTAAATGCACCTCATAAGAAAGTGCCTAACAAGACATCTCTAAAAGCTAACCTAGAGAAGTTAATCATAGATAAAATCTTTAGGTCAATTGATGTTGATAATAAGCACACTAAAGCTTTAATTCTAAATGTTGATTTTGAGGGAGTTCGTTTAGGCAAAGTATTGGTAGACACTGGAGCTACTGTTAATATTAGAAAGGATTTGCATAATATACAAATCAACAAGACTAGGAAAAACTAGAAAGGATTTGCATAATATACAAATCAACAGAACTGGTTTTTCTGGTTTATCAGAAAAAAGTGGAAGGAATGGCTATCTCAAAGATAAGGGTAGGAACTAAGACTACCTATACTGGTTTCTTCATAGTCGAAAATGGTACTAATTATAATGCCATATTAGGAAGAGATTGGTTACATCATAACTATGCTATTCCATCATCACTCCATCAAATCTTAATCTTATGGAATGGTGACACTTATGAAATAGTTCAAGCAGATGAGGAAGTTTGTCTAATTACATCTCCTGATTCTGTTTTTATTAGGGACTCTCTAAAGTCAGTTCCTACTATCAAAATTGAGGTTGCTCTACAACTTGAGTCACAAACTCACCAAGAGATAGAAGACTCGGGTGCAATTCTCATTGAAGAAGTCGAGGACGTCCTAGAAGTTGAAGACATTCAATCAAAATATGAATATGTTCAACAGGCGCCAGACTATGATCAACCCTTAGCTCTTATTAGCTTATAGAGTTAGGATGTATTTTTCTTATTAAAAGTTTATTATGATTATAAACCAAGAAGAATGATGTAAGGGGTTTACCCCTATTGTTGATCAAGTTATGAAAGATTTAGTGTTTAGAAAATACCAAGAGGATTTTCTTATAAACTCTAATGCATGTTGCTCAACTTTATATGAAACTGAATCCTTCGACGAGGAGGATGAGAAAGTATGGGATAAAAGTGAGGATATTAAGCAGGAAGTTCATGATCCACTAGAGGAAATAAATTTAGGGGACGATGAAAATACACGTGTCACTTACATAAGTAAGCTCCTCACTAACCAAGAAAAACAGGAAATAATAGAAATCTAAAAGAATTTAAGGATTGTTTCGCTTGGGAACATCATGAAATGCCTGGCATTGATCGCAAATAGTAGAACATAAACTACCTATCAAGGAAGGATTTAAGTCTGTGGCACAAAGTCCTAGAAAACTAGCGCCTGAACTGACAGAGCCTATACAAGAGGAAATAGACAAACTCCTCAAGGTAAAGTTCATAAGGCCTTGCCAATATGCTGACTGGATATCCAATATAGTTCCAATAGTTAAGAAAAATGGCAAAATACGAATCTGCATTGACTTTAGGGATCTGAATAAAGCTACACCTAAAGATCAATACCCCATGCCAGTGGCTGATCTCCTAATAGATGCAGCATTAAGATATGAATATATATCTTCTATGGATGGGTACGCAGGGTATCACCATTTAAGGATTGCACATGAAGACTGTAACAAAACAGCCTTCAGATGTCCAAAGTCATTAGGCTTGTTTGAATATGTGGCCATGCCATTTGGATTAAAAAATGCTGGAGCCACATACCAACGAGTAATGGACGCAATCTTTAAGGACATGATTGGTAAGATCATGGAAATCTATGTGGATGACATACTTGTAAAGTCAAATGAATTTTTAAGACATAAAGAACATTTGGTTAAGTCATTCACTAGAATGAGAGAGTATCACCTGAAAATGAATCCACTCAAATGTGCATTTGGAGTTAAAGCTAGTAACTTTTTAGAATTCCTCATTCACAAAAATGGAATGGAAATTGACCAGAACAAGGCAAAGGCAATATTGGTAGCCAAGCCACCTTCTAATAAGAAGGAATTGCAAAGATTCCTTGGACAGGTCAATTATGTTTGGAGATTCATGGCTAATTTAGCTGGGAAAACTAAAAAGTTTTCACCTTTGCTAAGACTAAAACATGAATCAGAATTTAAATGGGAGGAAGAACATCAAAAAGCTTTTGACCAGATCAAGCAAGATTTGGCAAATCCCCCTGTGTTGATTCCTCCAAGGCAAAATGGAAAACCACTAAGACTGTATATGTCTGCTTGTGAAGATTCCATTAGTAGTCTCTTTACTCAAGAAAATGAGAAAGGGCATGAGCAAGCAATATTCTACCTAAGTAGAATCCTACATGATACAGAAAAAAGGTATACCATGGCAGAAAAATGGTGTTTGTGTTTATATGATGCATCAATTAAACTCATACATTATTTCATGGCTTTCACAATAGAAGTAGTATCTCCAACAGATGTCATAAAATATATGATATCACAACCTTTCATAAAAGGAAGATTAAGCAAATGGAGTTTACATTTACTATAATTCGACCTCATATATGTGCCACAAAAGGCAGTCAAAGGTCAGGCTCTAGCTAATTTCTTAGCAACCCATCCTTGATGTGACTCAGGAATCATTGATGAAGACATCCTTCCATGGGTCTTATTCTTTGATGGATCCAACACTAGAGAAACAGCAGGAGCTGGATATATATTTTACCTCCTAGTGGGATCCCAACTAAGCTAGCAGTAACCCTAAAGGGTCCATGTACCAACAATAGAGCTGAGTATGAAGCTTTATTAATTGGATTGGAGATGTTGGTAGAATTTGGAGCAAAGAGAGCAAAGATATATGGAGATTTCCAGTTGGTCATTTGCCAAATGAATGAGGAATTCAAGAGTATATCATCAGTATCACATGAATGTGGAAAGAAAGCACAGAAGTTGTCTAAACAATTTAAAGAAATTACTTTCATACACATTCCCAGAGAAGAAAACAAAGTAGCAGATCAGCTGTCCCAAATAGCTTCTGCTAGAGAGGAAGTACCTTCACAAAATGAAGATATCCTTCTCCAAGAGAAGATCCTAGAGCCTCTCAATGAAATTGATAAGGAAATATCAGAAAATATATTGGAAGTCTACAGAATTTCAATATTAAGAGAGGAAAAGGATTGGAGGGATGAAATTATTCATTATCTCCAGAACCCAACTGGAACAAAGGTGCTAAATAGAATCAAAATGGCAGCAACTAAGTTTTGTATACAGTTTGGTGAACTGCATAGAAAGGATCCAGAAGGATTACTTCTAAAATGTGTGGATGCTGGAGAAGCTCTAACCCCTTATGGCATAAATTGACCAAGGGCTATGTAATGCTCATCAAAATGGCCTAAAATGAGATGGATGTTGCACGAACATGGTTTTTATTGGCCCACTATGAGAAAGGATTGTATAAATTATGCTAAAGGTTGCAAAAGATGTCAGAAGTTTGGACCTATCAGTAGAGCACCAGCTTCAGAACTTAAGTACATTATTAAACCTTGGCCCTTCAGAGGATGGGCAGTAGATGTCATAGGAGAAATCAATCTTGCATCCTCTAAGAAGCATTCATACATCCTAGTGGTGACTGACTACTTCACCAAATGGGTGGAGGCTCAGGCTTTCAACAAGATCAATACCCAGGTTGTAATAAATTTCTTGGAAGAAAAAATCTTTACAAGATTTGGAATTCCAGAAACTATCACCTTTGATCAAGCCACAATCTTTAGGAATCCTGGCCAACTGGATTATCTTAATCAATTTGGGATTACTAAGTTGCATTCAACACCTTACTATGCTCAAGCAAATGGTCAGGCTGAAGCTACCAATAAGATAATAGTAAAAGGGATCTCAAAACTCATAGATAATAACCCAAGAAAATGGGATGAGTTGTTATATGCCATATGGGCCTACAGGACCTCTAAAAGGGAAGCAACAGGAGTTACTCCTTTTAACTTAGTTTATGGACACACTCCAGTGATCCCAGCTGAAGTGAATGTAAGATCATCAAGGGTAGCCCAACAAATGGGATTATCAGGAGATGATTATTCACATGCAATGAACCTTGAAATCATGGATGCTCTAGAGGTTAAGGAAGAAGCTTTAGCCAAAATGAGAATTCAAAAGGAAAAAGTTGCTAGCGTCTACAACAAAAAGGTAGTGCCTAAAGAATTCCAGGAGAATGATAAGATTTGGAAAATGTTTCTGCCAGAAGCAGCTTACAAAGATCCACAATTAGGGAAATGGTCACCTAAGTGGCAAGGTCTCTTTATCATTCATAAGAAAATGTCTGGAAATGCATATATATTAAAGGATATAGATGGCAATATAAGAGAGAGCCTTGAATGGCAAATTTCTAAAGAAATATCATCTGTCTATATGGGAACAACATGACCCTGAGTTTCAACAAAAACATGCAGAATTGTTTCAAACAGCAAGGGATCATTAAAATTACAACATTAATAATAATGTTATGTCTTAGACATTCCAACATTGTCTAACAGTTAAACTAAGGTTTTTAATGGCTGACCAAGCATTACGAAGCTTTTCCTTCTGAAGGATTGAGCTTTGCTGTACAACCATTTCTTTGAACATCTCTTGCCTCAAATTGGCAAGCTTGGTTCGCCCTTGGTGTAGCTTCTTCTCTTCAATATCAATGGAGTTTTGGAGTGAAGACTTTTCAGTGATAATGTTGATCTCCTCTTTATTGATCTCAGCCAGACGGTTATGTAGAGATTGCCTTTCCTCAGAAATTAAAGGAGCTTCAGCTTCTGATCAAAAGAATTCACGGAATCTTGCTTGGATCTGTTTACTGAAGTTTTTGAAGAATTTGGCTTGAGCTTCCAAAGAAGTTTCCTCTTCCTAAAGTTTTTGAGCTAAGAACTTGGGAGATTGAATTCTTGATTCAGCATTGCATTGTTGAAGAAGAAGAGTCTCTTTGACATAATCAAGGCAGGGTATCCAATACTCAAAACCTTGAGAAATCAGGGATTCCAAGATCTGCTTAAGAATTTGTGCAGAAGCCTGATCATAAGGGTTGTCTGTTAAGGTCAAGCAGAGATCCCAGATTTTGTCTTCTTATTTTATGTGTTCAGGAGACTCATCATTGGAAGAGTGATCACTGCTAGCAGAGGCAGGTTGATATCTCACAATAATGGTTGTTTACACATTAACCTCTTTCCCTCCATCAGACTCTTTCATCACACTTGCTTCTTTAGTGCTTCCCTCTGCATCATAAAGAAGAGAAGCCAAGTTAGCAAGAGAGTGAAGTCTGGTATCATGAGGACATGGACTCATATAGAGGAAGTCTAAAATGAATTCATGAGGAAAGAAAGGCAGACCAGTCGCAGAAGTAGATGGTGAAGTTGATGAAGAACCTTTGCACACAGAGGTGATCACAAGCTCAGTACTGCTCCGTAAAGGTGTGACCTCTAAAGGAACAATATCTTTTGGAGCTCCACTTCCAGTAATAGAAGATAATGCCTCAACATTTGTTGAATCAGCATTTGAGCTTGGAACTTCAACATCTAAAGGATTTGGCTCCAAGGGATCTTCATTAAACTGATGAAATAAATCCTCATCAGGAGATTCCACATGGAGATGATCAGATTCTTCCAACTGAGGGGCAGTACTTTCGTCCAAAAGGATTCTCCAATTAGGGGGCAACATCACTTAAAGGAAAAGTGTGATGATTGATGACAGATTCATCAACAGAATCACTCTTTGAATTTAATTCTGGGTCAGCTGCCTTGGAAGTATCTCCTGAAGGATGAATGGCAGAGCCAGGAGGTGATAACTTCTCAGAAGAAGGATCACTGGTAGTCTTGGGCTCAATGTCATCAGGACCAAAAGGACCTGGGATTAAATAATCAGTATTCCAATTAAAAAGTGAAACTCCTTATAAAAAGAGTAAAAGTGATGTTCATACTTGCTTTGACTCCTTGGAGTTTTCTTTTGAAAATTTGAGATATGGTCTTATCATCATCTTCATCAGAGGAGATGATATACTGCACTATCTCTACAGGAGCTTCCAACTTAGGACGTTTTCTGCTGGAATGTCGCAATGGTTTGGAGGCATAGAGGCAGCTATAGTCTCTCTTTTTGGGAGCTTTCTTGATAGGGTCAGTTTGATCCACTGGTCCCATAGTCTGCATGTCCTTGGAAGCAGAGAGACAATTGTAATCCCTCTTCCTTGCAGCTCTCTTGAAAAGGTCAATCTGTTCCATTAGGCCCATGGATTGGATGTCCTCCACAGTTTGGACATCTCCATAGGAAGCCCCCTGATCATAAGCAGCATCATCTTCGTCCTCTGAAGAGGTATGAGGTTAAACCCTTTTGTCTATGGTGTTCCAATAGAGCTTGTCATATCTAGAATCTGTTGTCATACCATCTGGCACTCTTAGCTTCTTCTTGCCAGCTTTCGCTAAAAGTCAAAAGAAGACACAAGGAAGACTTAGTAATGTTCATTCCTACTGAAAGTTACAAAAAAACTGAGGAAAGAAATTACTTACAGCCTAAGAAGAGTTGATTCTCAAAGTTCGTCAAAGCTTCAGAACATGTTGAGTTGTTTGGGAATACATGATCCCACCACAGATGGAAGCCTCGAACAACTTTAGTGATCCACTTCCAAGGAGAAATGGACATGGAATTAAGGCTGAGAGTTTTACTCTGAAGGACTTTACCTTCTTCAAAACGACCCCGTGAAGTCCAAGGATCATTGCGGGTTAAAAAGTAAGGTATAGCTAGTGGTTGGACTACTCCAAATTGTCTGACTACCAGCTATGGATTGTAGGCCTCAAAGCCAAAATACTCAGGTTCAGCAGCTACTAAATCCCTAGACCTAAGAACACTACTCCAAAAGTTCCCACTCCCTAAGGAACTAGAGTGGATGTTAAGGGATTGTAGCCAAGCAGGTACTGCTTGATGGCGACAAGTTTCATTTTCAACAGAAACAGCCATCTTACCTGGGAAAATGTTCCAGCTACCAGGATTGGACTTAAAAACCAAGAAGTACAAGAAAATCAAGCTTGGATGCCAAACCTCATCTGGAGATACAAGATTGAAGCTGACCTCACCATAACAGCTGCAATCATCAAGACTAGAAAGGAACAAAAGGGGATCAAAAGAAAGATCCCCCTCCTCTGAACCCTTAGATGCTTTAAAAGTAGAAGAGGGATTAAGAACCATCAGACAAGGTAAATATATATGGCCCCAACAAGTCAAGAGCCATAGGGGTCCAAATCCCTTGTCAATAGAGAATATGGGGGACTCAGAGGTATGAATTCCAAAACCTTTGAAGGATTCTCTACTCCTAAAAAGACATCTATAAAGTTGTCCTAATAGAACAGGAGCCAAAGCTACATCTTCAGAAGTAGAGGAGATGTTAACAGCTAGAGATAGCCATAATGTTACTACTCCTCCAGCTCTAGACATCATTAATTTGGAAAATGCAAAAGTAAGTTAAAGTACTTCCTCTTCAGAGTAACTTCCTCACTAGTATCCTTATCGATGAAGAAATTAACAAATTTCTGAAAGCCACATTTGCTAGCACTAGCAGAAGGACTAGCAATTTGGCGAAAGGTTGATAAACATCGACTATACAGCTGGTTATGTTCTTTAACATGGTGAAAGATGGGAAGTTCAATTCCATATTTACTCGTTGGAGAAGTCCCGGGCAGTAATGAAGGTAATATCAGCTAATGTTACAGTCATTGGTCCCCATCATAACAAGAAGCAATTGATGACAGGGTCCCAACAAGCTAATAAAGCAGTGGACATTGCCCCATCAAAGGGAATGGTTTCATAAGAAGCTAGTCTCAAGCAGGGCAATATTTTATTCTTGGACCATTCACTAGTGGAAAAAACTCCTTGTGCTACTTGTTAAGTGCTCCGGTTGATTAGTCAACCGGAGCCCTTGATGTCAAGTGCTCCGATGGACTAATCAACCGGAGCACTTGTGAATAAGTGCTCCGCTTAATCAACTGGAGCACTTGTGAATAACTGCTCCAATATACACGTAATGAAACTCACTTGCAGTCTTTTTTTTTTTTAATTAATTTCCCTCATTTTCTCACGCCTCTCTATCTGTTCTCTCTCTCGCTCTTTCCAACTGGTTCTCTTTCTCTCTCTTCCCTCTTCACTGTCAATCTCTCATCTCCTTCCAGACTCATTTTCCCTCGCTACCACCAAAACGCCAACAACCCCCATTTCTACCCTCCTCCTCCTTGTACACAGCCTCAGTCGCTTTTAGTGTCGGGATCGTTCAAAGAAGGCAAGACTTCATCCCGTAGTAGACGCCCGTCTCGCCGTCCCAGTCTCGATGCTGATGACTTCTTAAACCTCCTGCACGGCTCGGATACGGTCAAGGTTGAGTTAAATCGCCTTGAGAATGAAGTCAGAGGTCAATTGTCATGCTAATTTTCGATCTTTAATTCTCATCGTCTTTCCAATTTTGTGTTGTTTGATTTATGAAATCCGGTTTCGCCTTTTTACAGATAAGGATAGGTAACTTGCGAAGCCATGCGGAGATCGAGCATTGAGGTTGTCTGAACGTCTCAGAGAGAAGGTTGTTGAAGAGGTTCATTTTTTTAATTTTTTGTTTTCTTTTTATATGTTAATGTGCAATAAATCTGCTATGTTTAGTAATCTTCGTCCGCTTTTTGAGTGAGATCTCATCTCTACAACACATAACCAAGCATACATATATGGAATGTTACATGATTATATGCTGTAAAGACCTGTTGCATTGTAATTATCATAGTGTTATCGTGGGAAGCCAGGTGGGAAGTTGTTATCTTTGCAACTCTGTTATGAGAGATTGGTGGCGAGCACCGGAAATATGACAGAGGTGTGGGATTACGAATGGGAATTTGGTTTGTCCTTCGTGCCATAGAGATGTACAGCTTAAATTAGAGCTATGTGGATTGTTAGGAGTGATTGATAGATGTTAATGTTGGAACTTTTAGAATTGAAAAATTGTTTTGCAGGTTTTTTTTTTGCCATAATTCGTTCGGTGATTGGTATGCTTTGTTGATGAGAATAAAGAAATCATTTCGTTAATCTATTATAGCTCTTAAAGCTAATATTCAACATGTTAATACTCTGTAATATTTCATCTTTTCTCTTTTCGTATTATATCTTTTTAGTAATTTATTCAAAATTTAACTTGTTTACATATATAGGCTTTATATTGTGAAATAGAGGGAATATATTGGAGAATGTTGTTTAGGGTCAGAAATTACATTAATGATTTGGTTTTATGGCTTTCACTCCTACTTCTTTTTAGTTATTTTGGTCATTTGGTTAGCCTAAGTATAGGTTGCAACTCTTCTTACATACATACACTGAAATTTATTACTACTATCACTTATTACCATCTTTCAAATGGGTGCTAAATATTTTGTGAGACCTACAGATTTAACAAGACTTTGCACAACAAAATGACGAATGACATTGAATCTCATGTATAGATTCATGGAATTTTTTCGTATCTGAAGTTGTTAATTTGTCAGCTAATTGTGAATGAGTCATGGTAATTCATTGTTTGCATTGTGAAGAATTTAAAAATGCTTGTTTTGTGCTATGAAAATTGACTAAGATGGAAAATTAATTCATCCTTTTTAGCTATATGTGTAAATGCACTGTACAAAACTAGAAGTAATTTGTCACATGCTTGCTTAGGTTGAAAATATCTCAACTTTATTGCGGTATGTAAAAGGTAATTTTTTTTAATCGAACTAAACCTTATTATACTACAGTATTACTTACTTATGGTTTCCTGTTTAGTTATTTGAGTTATAATCTATGCAATATTATATTTATGTGTTATAACAATCTGCACATTTTGTTATTTGCAACAGAGATGAAGAATACTTTAAAAGGGTAGTGAAGGTGAAGCCAAAAGATGCCGAGGCACATAACAAATACGCGAATTTCTTGTGGCAAGGAACGACTTATGAGCTGCTGAAGAGACCTTTTTAGAGGCAATTCCCGCCGATCCTAGTAACTCTTACTATACTGCTAATTATGCCCATTTCCTCTGGAACATTGGTGGTGAAGACACGTGTTTTCCTCTTGATGACTCTCTTGGGTGTACCTGCAGCTTAATGCTATCACATTTTCGTGTCCGTTTTGGTTTTCACCTGGTGCAAAATCATTGATTGACAGAATGTTTTCACCTATAAAGAGTTTTCCTGGTAATATTCTTTATTATTTACCATCATTTTGTGGTCTTAGACTCTTAGTATATTAACTGTATATATTAACTATTGTAGCTTCTATTATAGCATATTTATAGCTTCTATTGTAGTGTCCTTTATAAGGATTTAGCCCCTGAGTTTTATGTTCAATTGGCTGGTCTCTTGATAGCCATGGAATATAATTGGTGCCAACTTCTGCTTCTTAATGGCTTTCCAATATAAGTGGCAACTGGAGAAATGTGCTCTAGTTTACGTTTAAAAACTTTTTGAATCCCTTACTATCAACCGACCTCCTGGCCTCAAAATTCTATCTACTTCTGCGTTTACCGAGACAATGTTGCACCTGGTACCAGGAAAAGAAAATACTATTAGGGAAGGATGTGTTTAGCTAACAAACACATTAGGGAAGAATGCAAAGTTTTGTCACTTGTTATGTGCATTATACTAAAATGATAGGCTTATTTTTATATATTACTAACATAGGGCCCTTAATGCTAGTTAGGGGTGAAGCTAAGCAGGGAGGGATGGGGAGGCCTCTTCAGCCTATTTTTTGCTAAGCTCCCCACCCCCCCTATTTTAGGATATAAACAAAGATCTAGATGTAATTGTGTAACTAAACTTGGATCAACGGTACCTAGGCCTGTGTGGCTATGTGCTGGGGTTCGAATCCCATCATTACTAAATGCTCTATTTTTGTACTTATTCTATTCCTTCACTCGGTATCTTAAAAGACACTTATAACCCAGTTTTAGGAAGTTTGAATGCATTACACAATTCTTCAAGCACAAGATTTAAATTAAACTCAGAAATGGTCTAACTTCATAGCATCTCGTTGTCGTTTCATGACATAAAATCTTAAGTGTTTTCTCCCCTCCCCACTCCCCCCTCCTTATGATTAATTTCCCTCATTCCAAAATGCTTTTATGTCTTGTTTACTTTGGAAATTGCAGATCCGATCCTCGCCTGAGATGTCTTTGTTAGTTGTTCTTGCTTGAGTTGGCTTTGGGTGTCTTGCCCATGTCACAGTATCCTACTGCCCCGTTCCTACACTATAATCCTATAAAAGGTTTGTTGTTCTTAAGTTGATCTTTGCATGAGATGTGCGCATTTGGATACAAAGCTCCTCTCATATGTATGGTAGCTATTCTAGATGACCTGAAGAGTACATTAAGTAGACACGAGGGCTATGATCTTAGCATAAACTTTCACGTCTCTATTAGACTTAGATGCTTGTTATCCCTCGTAAACTGTTTGGCGCTTGGCCATGTTGAAGGAGAGAAACAATAGTCAGTCAGCAGGTTTAATATAAATGTGTTGCAGCTTAGTTTTAGGTGGCTTGAAGAATGCAGGACCTGGGACAGATTTACATATACCCTCTTGTAATGATTGGAGCTACTAGGATGCATGCTTCTAATATTTCATATGACGTTTTTTCTCTTATCAACCGGAGCACTTGACATTTTTTAACATATGAAATTCACAAGTGCTCCGGTTTTTAATACAACCAGAGCACTTGTAAATATAAGTGCTCCGGTTTTCAACCGGAGCACTTGATAAATACTCAAGTGCTCGTATGGCGTCTGCTACGTACGGGTCAAATACGGAGCACTTGTACGAGTTTTAACCGGAGCACTTGATGTTTTATCCACTAGTGATTTGTTATGAAAAGGTTTCATGTGCAGAAACCAGGCTCTTGCATTCACTCCTGAAATCCAACCCTTAAAAGGCTTGCTGGTTAAAGGCCAATGTAAATGTTGGAGAGATTTTGGGGCAAATGGAAGTGTTCTAGGTTTATTATCCTCTAAGATAATGTGGTCCAAGAACGGGTAACACTGTTGCTCTAAGATAATTTGGCGCTTTGGTTTTTGAATCTTGAAAGGAAAACAAGGATCAATAGTGGCAATTCTATCCACTAAAGGAGTATTAGAGTCAGTGCTTTTGTTTACATATATACCAGAACACTTGAGACTTATAAGTCCCAATGTTCACTCTAATGGCGTTGCATAATTGGCGAGCTGCCTCAGATTGCATGGCATCACGTTTTTTAGCAAGCGCTTCACGAATCTCATCTTCACGAACTCTTTCAGTAGACATGGTGAATTGAAGTTTGGTGATGCTTGTGAATTCGTAAAGAAATGTATTAAAATGGTCTGAAAGATCTTAAATTTTCCTAAAATCCTTGAAAAAAGGCATTAATGGGGAAGACGATTAAAATGGAACAATCAAAGAAGAAAACACGTGCAGAATGCATGGTATGTTTCATTTTGGGTCATGTTTCATTGGGCCATGTTAAGGCCTAGTTTTAACAAATTAAAACGTAAGGTCCTGAAGTCATATTAAAAAGGCCCATTTCCAAAGGGTGCGTGACTTAAAAGCCCATTTCAAGGGGTGTGTTGTTTAGAAACTCATTTCAAAGGGTATGTAACTCTTTAATTTTCAAGAGACAGTAAAAAATTTCCTTATAAAAAGGGGGTAAATGTAATAATCTTGACACACTACTCATCTCTTGAAATAAAAAACCCCAAAACCTTCCATCTCCCAAAAGACCTTCTCCAAAAAATCTTCTTCTCCAGAAATGGACGCCCTTCAACCTTCCGCCGAGTCTTGCATTACTGGGACTCAAGAGGTCAACCCTCAAGTGGTTGACTAGCCCTTCGTCCCTCCTCCAGAAATACCAGAAGAGAGAGAAGAGGAAGAGGAGGAAGAAGATGAAGAAGAAGAAGATGATGAGCGTACTCCTCCACCATCAGACAAATCTGATGATGATGAGGAGGATGAGGATGAAGATGACGATGAGCCTCCTGCCCAAAGGAGGAGGGTTAGGGAGGAGCATTTCCCTGAGGAAACCTCCATCGGTGAAGATCGTTTTTACCCTCCTAGAGATGGCTCCAGTGATCACTAGTAGAATAAATGCTTATTGCTGCGGCCATTAAGTGGCCTATTGCGGTGGTTTTGGCCACGCAGCAATAAAGGGCGCAGCAATAGGTAATTAATCTATTGCTGCGGTTTTTGACCGCAGCAATAGGCCAAGCTATTGCTGCGGTTCCTGGCAAAAACCGCAGCAATATGTTACACCTATTGCTGCGGTTTCTAGCCAAAACCGCAGCAATAGGTTATTTTTTTAATATTAAATATACAGGTCTATTGCTGCGGTTTCTTCCCAAAACCGCAGCAATAGATGCATAGCAGGGTAAAAAAAAAAAATTTTTTTTTTCATTTCTCAAAGTATAAAATTTTTGTATTATAATATAAACAATCCATTGCATGCTAAAACAAATTCATTCACCACATTCATATCAAAATCGAAATTACAAAGTCATGAACCCTAACATCAAATTCATTCCAAAAAATAAAAAACCCTAACGAAACAAAACCAACGACATTTAGAAAGTAAACAATCATATCTGGTTTCAAATTCATTCTCCAGATCTGACATTTAGAAAATAAAAATAATAAAAAAAAGGTTAAAAAAAACGAAACAAACCAACGAAAACTACATATCCAAAATTACCAACACTAAATCTGATTCAATTCTACTACTACAGTCGGGCTCCGAATGGCGGGCTTCGAGCGGCGAGCTTCTAACGGCGGGACTTCTAACGGCGGGCTTCGAACGACAAACGCCGGGCTTCGTACGGCCGACGAAGAACTCTCGACGGAGTGAATGAACCGATCATTCACAAAAAACCGCCACATCCGACGAAGAAGAACTCTCGACGGATGTCAATGAACCGCTACAGCCGGCAGATTCGAGGAGGAGTAAGTGTGAGACTCGACGGTTTGAGTGTGAGACTCAGCGAAAGTGGAATTAAACGAAGGGGAAGAGAAGATTGCGATGGTGGAGACTCAGCGAAACCGCAGTCGAGGTTTACCATGAGAGAGGACCGGCGATTAGAGAGGAAGAGATGAAGAAGACCGGCGATTGCGAAGATCGGTTTAGCATGAGAGAGGGAGGAGTGCGTGAGATGTGAGGGAGAAATGAGGGAGAAGGAGATCTACCATGAGAGAGAGGGAGGAGTGCGTGAGATGTGAGGGAGAAATAAGAGTGTGAGGGTCTGAGGGAGGCGCCCACTTATGTTAGATTTAGGGTTTTTTTTAGGGTTTCCTTTTTATTGCTGCGGTTTTTTTAAAAACCGCAGCAATAGATTAAAATATTAATATTTTAATCTATTGCTGCGGTTTTTTAAAGAAACCGCAGCAATAGATTTCGGTCAAATTAGTCAAATAATTTTGAAAATCTCCCGTTGACATTTATTGCTACGGTTTTCGGCCGAAACCGCAGCAATATGGTTATTTTATATTTTACCTTTTCTTTTTACGTGATATATTGCTGCGTATGGATAAAACCGCAGCAATACCACCGCAGCAATAAGCAATTATTCTACTAGTGGATGATGCTGCTGGAGACGATGATGGCGCCTCTATAGAGGACTCTGACGCCTACAAGCCACGGTCTCCAAGGGATTAAATATAGGCCTAGGATTTAGAATTCAAAAATTCTAAATAGATTGTAATTTTTATTTTAATATAAAAATTTCAGTCCTAGGTTGTAAATTTTTTTTATTAATGAAATTTAAATTTCCTACATTTGGTCCAAATTTTCATTATTTTATCTTATGTTTGCATTTTTATTTATTTTGCTCAATCAAAATTGTGTAAATTAATATGTTATTCAAAAATAAACTGTCAAATCAAACAATGCAAACTCTACGGCTAAAATTAAATGGGAGAAAAATGAGGTGTCTCTTGGGATACTAAAACTCTTAAAATGTATTAATGAGATGGAAAAAATTACTTCAAAAAGTAATAATTACCGTTCAACTTCACACGCCACTAATGGCAAACTCCAGAAGTGATATGACGACACATTAGGGGTTAATGGGCAGACCCATTCTTAACCACTAGGGCCTTAACTTGAGATGGTTAAAGTTGGTTACAAAGATACGTGATAAAGTTATCTAAGAAGATAACATCAAACGCTTCATTTATCCCTAACAAATAGGCATGACAGTTATGCTAATGGTATTATAAATACGTTATGTTAACTCCTAAGTTTGTTCACTCCTAATACTTTGTTTATTATCCAAAAAACAAAAATTCTTGAGTATGGCTAATCAACAAATCGCTCCATTACTCTTTCCTGGAGAATGTTGGAGGCACCGATTCAATAGAGACATCACACAAGAAGATTCGGAAGAATTCAAAGAAGAGGAAATGAAACAATGGCAATCCAAAATCATAAAGCTCTTTGGAAGGGATCCTAAGGTCCAATCTAGGGAGTTAAAGGAGCAAGGGCACAGCGCTACTATCATGGGAAGAGATATAGATTTCCTAGCGCTGAACTTGTGGCCAAAGATGGACAAGGGGGAGTTATTGAGACTCCTAAGCGTCTGCAAAGCGTGGGGAGGATGTATTGCAAAACAATACTTTCCCCCGGAACTCACCTTGAAATACAATAGGTCTATAATCTGTGAGGGTAGCCTGGGTGTATTCAACAGAAAGTACAGAGTAATCCAAGTGGATGAGAATATGAGTTTCAAAAAACTCATACAGTACAAGTGCACTTGTCTCTTGTGGCAAGAACGCTTAGGGGAAGGAGGCATCCCTATACTCCCAGAAGATTACTCGGATGATGATGACCCTGATGTTGATGAAGATGAGGAACCACAAATCACCATCAGTTTCACCCATCTCCGCGCTTAATAGATCAAGCAATATTTAAAATGTTTCAGTAATTCTAGTAATAGTGCATATTTTGGATCCTACCTAAGAAATTATGTAACTATTTGAATTTATTGAATAAATATCTTTCTAAAGATGTTTCGTGGTTAAGCAATATTATTTCACCAATGAAGTAATTTTTGTTTTGTCATTTCTCCTTATCTCCAGATCACAGTAAAAATTGTGAAATTAAAAATCATTGTTCATAAAATAAGCAATGAACCCAAGGAATTAATTTTAGGCACAAATGCCTAAGAAACAGTATATAAGTTTATCAACAAATTGATAACTTTAAAATAAATGATAATCAGCGGAAAGTCAACAAACTTCTCCAAAAAGGGGTCAAAGTACTCAATTACTCACTGATCCCACAAGTTATTACGAAAATAACCGCTGAAAAAATGGGCTAGTTATTTAAAGGGACCTAGCCATAGCATACTAGCATCACATTTTCATTTCAAAAAATCAAAATGAATAACGAGGCATATGCAAACATAACAGTTGAGTTTGATGATGATTGTTTCAATCATCGTTTTGCCCTCAACAGCATAGAAGAAGATAAGGGAGCTTTCATCACAAATGAGAAAGCCAGATGGACAGAGAAAATGGCAAGGGTGTTTGGCGATGAACCCATAGTGGAGCCAAGAGATCTGGAGCTAGTAGGATCAAGCGCTGCTAAGATTGGTTTTGATATAGACTTCTTGTCTACCCATATATGGCATAAATTGGAAGAGGGTCACAAGACAAACTGCTAACAGTTTGCAAAAGATGAGGCAAGGAGGTCTCTACTATCTTCAACTTCCCAAGACCTAAGAGGATGAACTGGGCATATGCCAAGAGTCTAGTTCTTTCTTGTACCCAATCCTCCCTCAAAGTGGTGAGAATGGAAGAAGGTCAAGATGAGCACCAAGGAAGAAAAGTACACTTTAAGTGTATGTGCGGACTGTGGCAGCTATTGGCCCAAGAACATTTCCTTTCCTGGATGTATATTGCATTAATCACTAGTGGAATAAAGTTCAACCGCTGCGGTCAAAACCGGGCTTACCGCTGCGATTTTTGGCCGCAACGGTTGGATTAGCAGCGGTAGACAAATTTTAGCTGCTGCGGTTCCGGACCGCATCAGTTAATTATTTACCGCTGCGGTTTTGTCCCAAGACCGCAACGGTTAATCTATTAACTGCTGCGGTTCTGACCCTAAACCGCAGCGGTAAATGATAAACTGCTGCGGTTTTGGGTCAAAACCGCATCGATTAACCACCCCAAAAACCAAAAAAAAAAATTTTTTTTTGCATTTTTTCATTATTAATCAATAGAAAATCAATAATATATATCAATAATCATTTTATTAAGCATATTATGCTCAATTGAAGCATAAGTATAAATAATTAGATACATAAGAATATTTACTATAATCTAGAACCATTTTCATTAAGCACAATGAGAAAGAGTCTTTAATCCATCCAGATTTTGCTAGAACACTTGGAACTGATATGTCCCCAAGACCTAAACCCATCAGTAACCCCCCATCCAAATAAACGCCGCTTTGCTTCTTAACACACCTGCAGAAAGATCGAACAGCACAAAATTACAACTTCGATTTAATCTGACATAACACAAAGTCCTATCATATAGAGAACAGTACTGACATACAAGCTGAAATGTCCAGTGTCCTATATATACTCATCTGAAATGTCGAGAAATATAATGGTTTAGTTGTGCTTAACAATCACTAGCTAGAAGGAACAAGGTGAGTTAACAATAGTAGTTTTCTTTAGGCTTTTAGTGGAATGTCTAGATGGAGATTAATGGTAGAAATGAGACATAAGACATAAGAAGTATTACGGCTATGTTTGATGCCTCTCATAGGTTGATGAAATAATATATAGTGGTGGAGGATGGAAATATAATGTTGCATTTGGTGGAAATATGCCGTGGAGTTATGCCAGACTCAAGGATATCACTCCTCTTTTATAGAGGTAGCTAGTAGGTAGTTACTATCTTCTTGCTAGTGGCACACCTTATGCTCCTTGTTTTTCTCCAAGTACTCCTTGATACTCTCAACTTCTTTGACCTTGCTTACCAAGTATTATATTTCACATGTGCTCATTAACTTTGCTAAGTAAGTGGAGATAATTATTCCCCAGCATAACAAACTACCTTGCGTTGACCACATTACCTTTGACCACGTAAAATGATCCATAACATTTAACTTGTTCTTTATGAATTTGAATGCTAGGGCCATCACGAGATGTCAAAGAAAGGTGTTCTGTCAACAAGGTCGTTTGTGATGTCAAAGCATGGAGTTTTTGATGGAAAGACCTTTCAAAGTGTCTGATTGTGTGTGTCGTTAGGCTATTGACATGATGTCATATAGTAAATGTCATTTTGTTTTGGTATATCTGAGTCGTTGCATATCTTTGTTGTGTGTTATGCAAATGTATGTTTGTAAGTATGTATGTTTGTAGGTACCTTTAATGTTTGGAGCCATCTGCAATATTAATTGCCATGAAGGGCTAAATTGCCACTTCCAATTAATTATGCATGGCTTGTTGTATGTATGTACGTATGTATATGACTTTTCCATCGTGACTAGAGGTTTAGTTTTAAAACTAAACGTTGTCATCCAGGATATGTCGTCAAATGTAGGGTCCTTATGTTTGTATGAATGTGGTGACGTCTCTTGATATCTTATTTGCTTAGTCTGCATAACAACAAAAACGAGGCGGTCGTTGATTTCACCAACGACCCTCGACCCTTGGATATTTAAGTTAGTATGATAACAAAGCATAGATCATACATTAAAATAAATCTGATTAAAATCAATATGGGATGTACTCATGAGTTATATGATGTAAATAAAATTATTAGATGAAACGAATAAGAGTAGAATGCAGTCAATAAAAACGATCAAAGTTTGAAAACATCTCACTTAAAGTTCACCCTTGTGCTCCAAACCTAGAGACAAGACATGACGTCTGACATCGGATATTTGACGTCTGACACATGAACATAGATATCTGACACGTGGATTTCAATGTCTAACACTTGCACATTATCGTCGTCGACATCTGAACGTTGACTTTGTTGATGTCTGAACTTTGATAATGTTGACGTCTAACACATGGACCTTGACTTCAGGAACCTAAAGTTTGATATTCGACACCTGCACGACGACGTCATTGACATCGGGCACCTGAATTTTGATGTCTGACAGCTGACGATTGGTTGTTGGCAGTTGACGTTTGAGAGCTGATGGTTGAAGGATGACAACTAATACTCGGTGTCTTAGGTCAAGAGACATATATACAACTTACTCATGTTGCGTGCTTGGATATCTCCTGCGAGATATAACTTCGACAGTGTCCTAACTATATATGTAATATATTATACATCATGGTTAAATATGTATTATGCGTAAAGAGATAATTTCAATTGTTGAATAATAAGTGATGTAGAAGATAAGTAGGAAATGAAATTAAAAATCAAGAAGGTTAGAAGTCACTTATAGATAATGTAGTGTCTGGAGTACTTTGTCGGTGTGCTTAGTTAAATTTCTCATTACAAAGTGTTGACGTCAAGTGCACTAGCTGCTCGATTCTACGTCACAAGACTTGATAGCAGTTGGATCATTGTTTAACACTTATCGCTGTCGTCTTTATCGTTACGGGGCACCTCGTCGTCAACCCTTTCTTTGCTGTCATGATTGTCATCACGCATGTCGTCGTCATACATGGCTTGGACGTCAGTACTGCTGTCACTTAATCTGACGTCGGCAACGTTGTTATCGCTGCTCCAGATGTCAGCTACGTCGAGACGTGTCGTTGCTGCGTCCAGTAGTCTTCAATCTATACTTTATAGAAAAACTTATATGCCAATGACGTTAGTTTATGAAAAGTAACACTAATCGATTAGTTATTCGTTAATATTGAAGAGTCGACAACTAAACATGTTGTCATCCAGGTGCAATGAAAAGTTTTGATCATATGTACTCTTAACATAACATTTAGGCTACGATGACAACAGAAGGAGTAATGTGTAGAAAGAATAATAAAACATACCTAGGTATCGTTGTAAACGATAATAATTTATAACTTACCATTGTATAAATCTTGTCGAGGTGGTGTCAGCCCCCAATGTTGCCTCCGATGTTTCCTTGGAATCTTCTTTGTGTTGTGTTTGACGTCAGACATCTTCTGGTCACCATTTAGCTCATTGAATAATCGAATCCATGTGGCATTGCTTGTTGTATTATGTTGGTGTCGATAATTGCTTGTGGCGTTAGGGCACTTGATGAAAGTCCTCACGTATGGGTGTGATGTCGAATGGGTTAGATCTAAGTTCATGCGTCATCTTGCCAAGTTTTTCCTTTAGGTATTCCATCCTTGGGATTTTTGACTGCTCTTGCAGGATCCTGCAAAAGTCGTAAGAAAACAAGTTGTCTTAAGTAAGTATATCTGAAAATTTCGTACCTTGCCATTCTATTCTTATTGCTCGATGTCTCGAGACTTTCCGGCATCACCATGATGACATCTAAAATTCCATACGTCATTACTTAGTCGAGATGTTTAACTTCTTTAATGCGTAATTTATCTTGACGTCAATCCCCTTGACGCCTACATCTAAGGCTGGCATTGTATCTGTATTCAAACTCTATACACATAATCATTAGTTACTTCCAAAGTTATGACGATAAAGTTGTGGTATCACATCATAAATTTAAATTTTAAAGTCACAATAGATGTATATACTATCGCGTCCCCATGTGGCGACTTCAGGACAAAGTAAATGTCTTAAACTGTTACACTTGAAGTTTTGTCTTCATGTGGTGTCCGCACTTCTTTGTTGACAGCAACAATGTCAAGCATCATCTCCTAGCATAGTAGCTTCTTGAGGTTTGGACTGAAGTCAGCCACAAAATTAATGAAGTTTGCGACTTTTATGATGTCTCTCGATGGAAATTGATAATGTGATGAAATAGACTTCATTCTTCCTAACAACTCAAGTTATCTCAAAATAAACTTGAATGTATGGTTAGTCATTATTGAATTGGAGAGATTTGTAATAGTACCATTATGTTAAATTATAATTAACTAAAGCTAGCTAACACATGCGATCTTAAAGAGGCGTATATACCTGATTTTCATATTCAGTAGAAGACTTACTTTTTTTTAAAGATCGTCACCAAGCCACCTTCATTGGTTGATGATTGACACTAACATGACGTCGTTGCTGCCGACCAAGATTACCTGCTGACGACGGACACTAAGGTAACTTCGTCATGGCTGCCGACCAACATATTTTGTTGACGACGGGCGCTAAGGTGACGTCGCTGCTCATGACCAGCACTGAGGCATCGTCACCGTTGAATAACACTTCGACGACGTCCCTACTTGAATATCACCAAGCGACGTCAGTATTGGGTTGACGTCGGACTGCACATGACGGCTGGTTTTATGTTGACGTGATCTCGTATAACGTCGACAACTCATTTGTTTCATGATATTAACAGCTTTCTTCAACTTCTTGAATAAGTCATCGTCGTAATGTCCCCCATTTGGTGTCTGAATGCTTCGCAGGACTATTCCTTTCTCGTGTTGGACCTATTCTCTCAAATCAAAGATCGTTAGTTTGCAACAATACTTTTATACACATACCTTAATTCGATATAATGACTTTCCTCCTTTTGATCGTCAAATGTGACGTTTGGCAGTTGATTTCAGAGTAAATTTACATGAGTGTCAATGACATGCATTGCATCGCCTTTTCATTTGTTGTTTCCTGGATGCCATCAAGTGCGGCGTTATTTTGATGACCCTGCGATCGAAGTTTGGACTTAAGTCAACCACAAAATCTGGTGTCATTAGAACAATAACTTATTGTCGTCCTTTCGTGGATTCTGACGTTCCAACCGTCTTAGGTTATGACTGATACGCCGTCACAACGGTCTACAACCGGCGTCGCGTCGCGTCACGATCTGGTGTCGCGTATGAAACTGGCATCACATCCGGAATCAGCGTCGTGCCTTGATCCGATGTTGCGTCGGTAACTGGTATCGCATCTGGAATCGGCGTCGCGTCATCACAGCTCTGGTGCTACGTCGACATACAAGTGAAGTCACACCACAATTGCTAATGATGTGCTCGACAATGGATGTAAAAGGACCCTTCTTTTTCCATTAAGGACAATCATTGGAAGTAACCTTGTCAAAGCTTCATGACACCAAGGAAAACAGTTAGTAGTATTAAATCATAATTGATATTACTATACAATTTTGATGTCATCAAGGGATGATTGTTGACATTCTATGTTAGCTTAGGTAGATACAATCACTAGTACAAAAATGTCAATTTGCGTCTGCTGATTTGCGTCGAATAGTAGGGTAAACGACGCAAATAGATAATTTGCGTCGGTTTCCATTAAGAACGCGACGCAGATTAACTAAAGCAAGATTTCATAAATCACATTTGCATCGTACCTTACGGCCCATCCGACGTAAATGAGTGATTTACGTCGACTCTTGTCTGTCAACCGACGCAGATAATAAGTAAACATATTCACAAACTTTAGTGATTTGCGTCGAACGTAGGTTAGGTGCGATGCAAATAGTTTTACATATAAAAGATAAAACATTCACAGAAGTTTCAGTTTGCATTGAACGTTTGTTGGGTGCGATGCAAATCACTTTACATATATAAAACAAACTTTCTTTAACCTAGATTCAAACTCTCTCTCCTCAACCTTTTTAGTTGTCTTCTCTATTTCAAACCCTCCTCACTGTCATTCTTTTGCCTACCACTACCACGTCTCCCCCACGAGTTCGACCGACAAACTTCTCCACCAACACGCAAAAGTCTTCAATTTTCCTTCAATTTTCTCCCTCAAATTTTCTCTCTCCTAGGGTTTACAATCACCAAACTTAACCCCTCCAATGGAGTGTCTCCGCTCAGATGTATTCTGAATTTTACATCCACATTGGAGTTTTGCAACAATGGCGCCGCCTGAGTTCTCTCCTCGCGAAACCTCCGGCGCCGGCCTGAGTTTTACATGTGCGAAGTCGAGTGAAGCATCAAGGCTAGTGATTTTTTTTACATTAGTTGACTTTTTTTATAGATCTAGTGTGTACTTCAAAACTCCACAAGCATCAAGGTTGAAGAAAATGGCGATGTGCTGAATTTCTGTAATTTCCATTACTTTTTGATAATTGTTGAATTTTTTTTTTCTTCTTCTAATGTATCTAAAAAAATTGTTGTATATTTTGTTTTTTAGATCTGGGAACTTAGGGGAATTTTTCTCCATTTGATTTGTTAGTTTAATCTTTGGTGGTATAAAAGATTATATTAGTTGATTTTTTTTGCTGGTTCTGTTTTGGTCCAGTATTTATTGTTCCATTTTGATAGCTTATTATCTTAAACTTGGCATGCAAATTTGCTTTTCATTTGTGTTAATATAATGAGAAATCTGCTTGTTATCATCCATTTTTGTTATCATTTTCGTTCATTTGAATGTCATATTTGCAAACTCAATTTGGTGTAATGAGTTGTTGTTGATGAGGGTAATTAATATTTTTTTTGATAAAAAAAATGGTATTTACGTCGCATGTTGCGGCAAGGTCCGGCGTAGAAGATACAATATGTGTCGCATGTGGACATGGGTCCGACGCACATCACGCCTAGCAACACAACCAAAATCAGTTGTTGGGGTGGTTTTTATGCCGGCGGTGGTCGAGGAGGAGGAGCAAGTGGTAGAGAAAGAGGGAGAGAGTGAGGAGAGATAGGAGGACAACGATGAAGGGAGAGGGGAGTAGGGTGCGGTGGGAGGATGAGGAAGGAAGGGAGAGATAGAGAGATAAGATGTTGGCTGGAAAAGTGGATAGAGAGGTGGTGGTGATGGTGGTGGTGGTGGTGGGGTGGATGAGTAGTGTAGAAAGGGAGAAAGGGTTATGTTGGGGAAGAAGAAGATATCACGTTCTGGGTGCCAAAAAAATTTGGGTGAAAAAAAGAAAATTTGAGAAAAGGGGGAAAAATTGATAGAAATTAATAAAATAATAAGATTCCCCGTCGCCGGTGAGAAATTGGAGCTCCGACGTCATTTATGGTACGCGTTGCACCCAGGCCCATAGTTGGCGGTGTTTTGGCTACTAGTCTTAGTTCAGGGTGCTGGGTGCACCCGCGCCATAGTTTGAGGTGTTGAGGCCAATTTTGCCTAATAATAATAATAATAATAATAATAATAATAATAATAATAATAATAATAATAATAACAATTTGGAATGTGAAGTAGAGCTTGCTTTATAATTTGGAATGCATAGACTGAAGAGTTGGAGGACTTTATATATAGGTAGATGAGTAGACTGTTTTTATGCTTTCAATTTTTGCCTTTTTGAATTCTCCAACCATCTTAAGTGTGAGACAAGGTCATGCACTTTCTTCTAACTTTATGCTCGGTTGCTCACTTTATTCCTATTGATATGCTGATGCATGCATGCATCGAAGGCAAATGGGATGAAGTTGGAGCGAGTCTCCAAACCCATCAAACTTTAAAGCGTGCGTAACTGGATCAAAAATTGTAGAAATAGTCCGTGATGATTTGAGTATATAGTACTGTCAACTGTGGGTACTTTAAAGGCAAAAGAGAAAATGTTTCAAGTTGATATCGAGTCTTTACTACACAATAAATGTGTTAGGTTTGGTGGTCCATATGCCATTAAGCCCACAATTTAACTGAGTACAATCTCATAATTATTTTAGTAATGCACAAAGATCATTAGAAATTATGTCGATCGGTTTAGTATTATATGGACATTGGACATTGCTACACCTACCCACCAACAAGTCTTTATCAATGGTGGGTAGTCTACTCGGTGGGTAGATAAAGTTTTTTCCGTATTATATCGCATAGGGTGGGTCAACGTATTGAAGCTAAAATTTTCATGAGACTTTTTTTTTTCATTAGGGGAAAATTTTCATGAGACTTCTTCCTTGTCAATGGCCGAAAAACAACACACATGCTTCCTTTGTTTTATTTATTTGTTCTACTAAAATTTTCACACTTATTAATACACAACTTTGACTATTAATAACTTATATTACCAATTAGTAAAAATTACAAAAGTTGATATTGTAAAAAAAAATATGCATTGATACAAATTTGACAGCATCTTATATTATAGTAATACTTATTTTTATAGATTAGTAAAAGATTAAGGTCAAAATGGATTATAGGATTAGTACGAACGTCAAAGTATAACAACTAAATTAAAACAGAGATTTCTAAATCACTTTTGCATCTCATATCTTAATAATTGGTTAATCCATATCATCTTAATTAATTTAGAAATTCCCTCTTTTATGATAGTTCCTTAGTTAATTAACAAAAAAGAAATTAGTATTTAATCATTATTCCCCTGTGGATGATCTACCCATATTTGGCAGCACTATCCTACGATATGGTGAATTTTTTAAAGCATTCTCTTTTCCTTTCCTAATTAGCTCTATTATAAGCACCACCCTGATTAGGGGTATTCATAACTAGGAACCCGAACATGCGAATATCCACATTTGCGGGTAGTTAAAAACTTGGCCCGTGACCCAACTCGGAAAAACCAAGTACCAGATTTGCACGTACTCGATTTTTCATGGTCACATCATAAGGTACCTTGGAAATAATATATCGAAATTATCTCAGCCAAGTGCGCGCTGACACCAACACTGTTAAGTGTTAATTCACTTGTTGTCAAAGGCATATATTATGTAGTGCTATACTGCTATAAGCATGATCATTTACCGTCAAGATAGAGTTATTGCAGAGGCGGGGCTCAGCCTGCGCGGCGCGCGCGACCGCACATGGCCCCCTAAAAGTAAGGGCCCCAAAATTATTCCATATGTATTATCAGTTGTTATGATATGCTAACAGAGAAAAGTGGGTTGGATCAGTGGTAAGTAACTAGTAAATGAAATGGCCCAACCTTGCTAAGGTCAAGGGTTCAAATATTTTAGCAAATAGTAATGTGTTTATGATTTTTTTTTTTTTAAAGGGTTGTAATTTACAACTTTCCACATCCCACTTCATGTTTCCTAGTTTCCCTCAGTTCATCCTTTCATCTTCACTCAGCAATTCCCACGACAGCCATTAATACTTCATCTTCCAATTTTCATACAAATTTCTCCAAAATCCATATTTTCATTAATTAGTCCGTTAATTTTCAATTTTCGAACAACTACACTTTTTTTGTCAATTTTCAATATTTTGAGTTCATAAAATCATCTTTTAGTAAAAAAAAAAAAAGAGAATTTAAGGGCTCCTTGTCAACAATTCGCACAGGGCCTCCAATATGCTAGCCCCGGCCGTGAGTTATTGACTGAGCTATTGCAAATTGTTCATTGTAAGTGTTTGCTGCTAAGTTTGAACAATAGAATTTAGGACTAAGCTTTGGAGATATGGCATTAAACTCGATATATAATTATTAAGGTATTAAGCCACATGTGAGCATTCTCACTTTGAAGAAAGAGAATGAGAGAGAGGATGACTAACAAATAAGCTTGACCGGTTACTCCTACTAATACCAATTGATTTTAGGATAGAATCCTGTCAAGCTTGTATATGGTCAAACTCTGCTCCGACATGGGCTTGTGTGTTAGGCTCATCAATGAAGTTTACTATTGTAATCCTGGCCTAATAAAGTGAAAAATTGTTTGGGGCTTGTACCCCCAATAATATTGTTTGCCCAGTAAGTTGAATTTGTGAACCATGTAATCATGCACTGTCAATTGTAATTTCGTGATGAGTGATTCTATTTTTTTATTGGACTTGATCTGTAAAAAATTTCAACCAAACTGCTATTGTTTAAAGTTTTCTGTTGGACTTCTCTTTAGACAAACAGCTTGTACAGAGCAATTTTAAATTAGTTTAATGCTGCTTATTTTATTTGATAACTCATTAACGGGTTTTCGGGTACCCGGTATGTTAAAAAATCGGCCAAAAATTGACTCTATTCACGCCATTTTTATCGGGTTGGGTACTCGGCCTATGGAAAAAATCATTTCATTACCTATTAGAGTTATGTTAAGATTATGATATATTTTTGAGGTTCTCGTATGTTTAACAAATTTCCTATATAAACCCATGATGTAATTTAGTAATTACGGTGTGTGTAGGCGTGTTTTTATTGCCTACACGGGATGAGTGCATATTTGACTACCTCATTATAAAGGTTTTGTTTTGAAATACGTTTTGAAAGAAAGAAGTCGTCAATAAGTCATTAGAGGAAGACTCTTAAACCTAATTGGATATTGGCAAATCATATGGACAACTTAGGGACTTATCCAATGTAGATTTCCCCGTCATGACTGCATAATTGATCAATGAATCAACGATTGAGTTCAGGGGTGAGGGTACGAATATGATCAGGAATCAAATTCACCCATTGATGGCTTCTACTTAATACGATTCATGTCAACATTTATGCAATTAAACAACCACATAATATGTTAATGCAATCTAAAAATTAATCTATGTTGGTTTATTAAACACCTAAAAGACGAATTTTTGGTGACATATTATTTAAGTAATCAAATTACTGAAAACCTAATCCAATTGTTCAAATTATCTGGATTCAGTGTTGGAACATTTATTTAGGTCTTTGATTAACAAAAATAAACATGTGTGGTGATGAATGCATTAAACATGTTAGCATGCATATAAATATGAATATATAGAAAAGAAATAAAAAGATTATAGATTAGTGAAGAATATACAAGAGAGCGTGAATTCCTTTTAAGATCTACATTATGACAAATAGATTGTTAGTAACAAAGGAAATAAATTGGAATCGACCCTCAGGAATAATATCTTTGTCACCTGGGTCTTATGTAACGATCTGCAAGAGGAGCAATCTTTAATCTTTTTTTTTTTTTGACAGGAATCTTCAATCTTGAATCTTGAATGGAGTTTGAATGTAAATCAATGGAGTTTAATGTGTTTCAATGTAAATCAATGGAGTTTAATGTGTTTGAATGTAATATGTGTTTGAGTGTTAGATTGTATGTATGATAATATATGTGTTGTTAAGTATGTTAAAGGGTTGAAAGCGTATTATGAAGTATTGAAATCGTATTATCAAGAGTGTGAAGTATTGTAAGCGTATATGAAAATCATTTGTCGAAACATAAGTATTTGTAGGAGAAAGGAAGTCGAGAATCACGCGGAGATAAAAACACAAACCAATGCACTGGGCGCAAGCATGTTGCATCCCGCGCATGGGCCATGTGCTCGGCTCATCACTATATGCTTGGCGCATGGGTCATGCGCTTGACGCAACCTCTTTGCATCGACGCAGGCTCATATTGCGTTGCTTCGTTTTGTAAACTGCATCTATGTTGCGTCAACGCACCACAGTGCGCTTGATGCAACACATATGTGCACGGATTTGGCTCGTTTGGAAATTCTTTTTAATCTTTGATGAAATTTTATCTTTTGAAATCTGAAATCAGCTATTTTTAGGAATAAAAATCTGATTTTCATAATATCCTTTAGAAAAATAATTTTCCAGAATAATTAATAAGAATATTCAAAATATAATTAATTATCGGGAAAAATTAATTGGGCCTTAAAATTGGGCTTGGTTTAAATAAATAAACTTTATATTTTCAAAACGTTTTTGGGCTTAGCTTGTTGAATTGTTTTTCCTTTGAACCGGACCAATTAGGACGACGTATATTTCATCATTGGGTGCTACATGGGGAGACATGATTTATGTCTATAGTGTGGTTATGAGTTAATAATATTGAGAGTAGTATTTCTCCCTCTTAATATGGTAACTAATGTTTAGTTTCCTATTTCTATTATATTTAGGTTTGTAGTTTCCTATATAAACCCATGATGTAATTCAGTTATTAATCCATTTTTGAGATGTTGGTCATCGAGTCGGCATGTCGGGTTTTAATCCGCAGATTGGGTTTTCTTTAATACCTCTAACCCTGATGATTCCTCATACTCCCTCATTTGAATACTCAATAAAGTCCCTCACATACTCAACTTTCATTTTCTTCTTACCCGAAGAATTGCTAACAGCGGATACAAATAGTATCCAAAGATAATGACAAATATAACAAAATTAATGCTTTGACTTCATCATCAAATAAAACTTGATTAAAATCTAAGATAATTGGTTATTAATTGAGTTAAAATCATCAATGAGTTCGATGGTAATATCAACATCAATCATCTCTTAATCAAACAAATAACGGATTAGATATACCTTGTTCATAGTCAAATGATTTTCATAATATACATGCTTAAAACTCCCTCTTTCCTAAAATAAATGCAACAATAATTTAACTTTTTTATTATTTAAATGATTCACTTTAACCATAATTTATAATATAGAAAAATAAAGTTAGTATATAATATATTCTTAGATTTATCTCAATGTATTATATTGTCAACATATCTACTTCTCATAATTTTTATTTATTATTAAGTAAATATATTGATGGTCAAAATTGTGCATTGATAAGTATGGTAGTCAAATTTTTGCATTTAATTTGGGGCAGAGGAAGTAGTATGTTGGTCAAACTCTTCATTGTTTTCTTGTCTTTGACGTTAAAGGCCACACTCTTTGCAAGTGGCAATCGAACAACTAAAAGTAGTTGCCGGTCTAATACCTTCTAATTCTCTCCTTCAGTAGTGTATCCGGAATTTTCAAATCGGGGGTACCGTGACTAATTAAATAAACTTACCGCAATCAAAACTGATCCAATTCATAAATTAGAAGCAAAATCAACATATTCAACAACATAGATAAAATGTAGACTTCCATATAATTGCAGTAAGGCTGCTCTTGTTAAACAATTAGGCAACTAGTCAACTTCTTCACAACAATTAGGAACACAAGTCACAAACTGACCCAATTCGGCAATTCATACATTCATGATTCAACACTAGCACATCACACAAAGTTCAATTGTTCAAAAATCAAAAGTACAATCACTCAATCACAACAAAGATAATCCAATTACTGAATTACATGTTTTCCCTCAAAAAAAAAGTAAGTAGATGAATTAACAGTTAACTTACCGCAATCCGGCAGCGCCGCAGTCGGCGTTTCCAGGCAGCAGCAGCAGCAGCAGCGGCGACTCGGCGAGCGGGCGAGTGTGGGACTGGTTCACTGGGGCGGCAGACCTCTCTTTTTCGGCAGAAATCCGGCAGCGGCGGAACTCCGGGCGGCAGTCGCGGGCTCGCGGCAGATCAAGTCTGAGAAAGTGAGAAGTGAGAAAATGAGGATAGAGAAAGTGAGACTTCACGCTTTTTCTGATACTAGCTGTTGGCCCGTGCGCTATCGCGCACGGTCCCCCAAGGTAGTAAAAATTAATTAATCAATTAATAGTTTAATTATTTTAGCGAAATTATATCAATTGACATTGATTAATGTTATTTTAGTTTATATTTGTGAATTAAAACATATTGTTTAAGACTTTATGTTATTCGTAACTAACAAATCCTAAGTGCATCATTGTCTTACTATAGCTAATGCTTGTTGGAGGAAGAGGTCGTAACTCAGTGGTGTATCCCCATGAATTTCTGGACTTTGCTAGGGTTTGAATTCTCATCCCAACAATAAGTCAGGGGAATTTCTCTTGTCGATCTTTAGGCATGTTGCCTTCTGGTTGTTAAACCTTATACCCAGTCTATATTATTTAATGCATTTATTAGATTAATACACAATTGCAGTAAAAAAACACTTTTGAGATCGTCTCACATAATCTACAATTGGATTCCTTGTTGAATCAAAATATACTTTCAATTAGCTGAAAAGCTACTTGCTCATACTTATTTCCAGAAAAATAATAGTAAAATCATTATACATACTTCCTTGTTTTTAAAAAAACAATATTTATTATTTTTAATCAAAATATATCCTCTATTTTTTATAGCAATAACAAATCAACATAAAATCAATATTCTCTATTTGCAATCTCCAATTTATAATATAAAATTATACACATGCATGAATAGTGAGAGTAAACGATGACAACACGTAGTTGCATAAATAACATTTAGATAATACTGGAAAATTCATTCATAAATCTTGTCCGAAATATTTCTTAAACATTAGCTTCAAGATCAGAATCTTGCTACTTGACAATGAAGACGTTGGACCAATGATCAGTTGCGCATGTTGCTTGCAATAATCCCGGGAAAAAACTTTATTTTATCATAAAACGACTTAAAGTACATATATCTAAGTTAGGTAACTTTAATGAACCCAATCTAATATTTGTTCTATTTCACTTTTAGTATAATAGGATTAGGTTATCTATTATAGAATTTTACCCCTTTCCTTATTTAGCATGAGACAAGTCTTTCTATATTATTATATTTACCATAAAGTCAGATTCCTTCTCTTGGCCCACACAAAACCTTCAATTAAGTGTCGAACCCTTTCCCTATTGCTTTCCCTTCTATGAACCGCCTAAAATGTGTCCTTAAACTTTGTGCCAAAAAAATGGGTAAACAAATAAAAGGAAAGGAGTCATTCTTAGCTAATGTGATTTTTATCCACAATAATGTGTTGCAAGTGACTCAAATATACCCACAAACAGAATCACATATTTGTGTTACTCTAGTTCTCAATCTATCCCTTATCTTTTTCCCTATCCTCTTCTTCCTTTTTATCCCTCTCTACTTTTGTGAGGTGCATCACTTATTCGTTTTACTCTAATTTTTTATTAGTGAAAATCATACTTCAAAAACCAATATCTTAAAAGTGCTTTATCTTTTCCTCTTTCTCCCTCTCTCTGTATACCACTTGCTCACCCTATACATCATTGTTATTGTTTACGGTCTCAAAATTTTTAATAAACCCTCCTATGCTACTCCCTAATAGATTAAGTTGTACTAAAGGAATCGTATTTCGCAAATTGATGTCTTTGTTGAACCCTCTTTCTTTTTCTCCCCCTCCCCTTTCATCCTGCTTATTTCTCCAACTATCTTAAGAATACTCTCTTTCTATCCCAATGCCTTTCTTAATTTAGTGCATCTCATAATTCTCATAATTCTATGCTACCCTCCTTCCCCAAGATAGTATCTAGGATAATATATTAAATTGAGTTTATATTTATTTTGTCGAGCAATTCTAAAGAGTAATTCATATTGCAACCAGGTACAATAAATCAAATCATGACATTAGGAAAACCCATGAATTTACAACCCTTCGACACAACTACCTTTACAAACATATTAGCAAAATGCAGTCTTATTTTTGGTTACAAACATGCATTATACAGGAGTATGAATGAGAACAAAAATCTAGGTTTAAAAAAATCAGTCTGGCTGCCAGATTCAGGCTTTTCCAATTAAGCTAAATTGAAAGCATACCTTAATAAAAACATTTAAAACAAGCATGGGTCGCAAATATCCTCCAAGGGAATATGAACATAGTCTATGAGCCTCATTTCTACCTTACTTCAATTTGAAATTCTTATTTCAAGCACCAACCTCAAACTTTTGGGTTCTCGTTGATCTTTACCCCAACCTCAAATACTTTTAAATTTCTCGCTTTATATGGATCAAATACATCAACATTTTCAGATTACCAAAGTTCTAAAGCAATTAAGGGGGTAAAAAGGAAATTTCATTTGTCACTTTATAAGGATCATATACATCAACATTTTAGACTGTCAAAGTCTTAAAGTAATCATGAAAGTAAAAAGAAACAAACAAAGGTGGCAAAAATTTGTAAGAACAAAACTCAATTATTTAAATTTTACTCATCTCAAGTTCGCATTTCCTTCAAAAAAAAGCTAGAAAAAAAATAACCTAAGAAAATCTAGAACAAAAGACAGAAACAGAGATATGTAGATAAAAAGGAGGTTCTAATAATAAACCAAAATAAATCATGAAAATCATAATTTAAAAAATAGCAATCAACTCCATTTTCACAATGAGACCAGAAATTCGGCATAAACAAAATCAATATTTGAGCAACAAAAGAATATTTTAAAAAATAGATAAAAACTAAAAACAACAGATTCAGCAGCTACAATCTCAAATGGAAGATCGGTCGATCGAAAGCACAAGCTCTAAATTAGTAAAATTATGAGAAAACTACCTCAATTTCACCAGATCTGAGGAAGAATTGGGAGTTGATGAGTTAGGGTTTCTGATTTGATTGCCATTGTTGGTGCAGTGTTAGTGTTGTTGCACAGGAGAGAAAGAAGAATAGCTGCCAAAAGTAAGGCGTGGCAAAGCAAGGGGAGGCATAACCATAGTCCAACCTAATTGTATTAAACATGCTTAACAAAAAGGTGCGCTTGTAAGTGGATAGTGGAAAAGTGTATTGGTATTATTTAGAACAGTTGTATGTGTCATGTATAGGAATACATTGTACAATGAAACTATTAGAAAAAAGATCGCTGACATCGAATAATAATGGCTTTGTACAATTGGCCTCTGCTTTTGAAACAATGGATAATGTAGTTTTTTTTTTTTTTTTTTGAGGGGTGGATAATGTAGTTAATAGTAGTAAATTAGGTAATTGTTGGAATTAGCTCACCTGGATGACTTAATAGTTCTAAGCTACTATATTAATCGGTAAAATGATTTAAGGCTCCATTATCATAATGTAAATAATAATTTTTTTTAGTTTCAATGTAAGTATCAGACTCTCGTAATTGGTCCTTGTCCCTATATTATTTTCTAAAATTTTCTCTAAAAATGCTCTTTTTCTCCTCCCTCCTCAACCTCATCACCTTCTCGCTCTTCTTCCTGCCCTGTTTTACCTCCAACTCCCCTTCTACTATCTTGGAAATTTTGGAAAGTCTGATGCTATTTATACTCCATGAAAGGGCTTTTAAAAATGCACTTTATCTCTTCCTTCCTCCCCTCAACCTCACATCCCCCTTCTAAATTATCCTCTCTTTTGTCCTTATTTCACTCACAAATTAAGTAAATAGTAAGATTTTGGAGAGCATATATCATTAGAATAAGGTGAAATAGAAAGTATTTGTAAAGCTGATTCCCCTCCTGTATACCCTTGTCACATTAGAAAGTTTCATCCTACTTCATCTTTCCATCCTCTCGCTTTCTCCTCCCTTCCTCTTCTAGTACTCTCCTCCCTTTTGTCTTTTTTGAACTCGTAAATTAATAGCAAGATTTCAGTAAGCCCATATAATTAGACTAAGATGAAAGAGAAAGTATTAGTAAGGCTAATTTCCCTCCTATATACCCTTATCCATGTACATATACATCCCGATATTTACTAATTGTGATTTCTTCATGATGATTTAAGATTTCAATTCAACAGCTTCAACCATGATCTTAACTAATACAGAATGAATTAACCCTACACATAATATCCTCCTAGCATCCAATTATAGATATAACCAAACTTCTGCTCTCTCAATAAGGTGAAACTCAAATTGACATATATTATGTAATCTAAAAAGCTCAATTAAATACACTACATGTGCACATGCTAAAATAATACACCAATTAAAGTCATGAAATTTGATCTTATTCAATCAATTTCCAACTGACACATATCAAAAAACTAAAATGTAAAGCAAACCCATTAACAAGAACAAAGAAACAAACTACAAAAATCAACAAATATAAAAAATTGAACAAGAAAAAAAAAAGAGAACATACCATTGTAATTGATTAGGGTCGACATTATTGGAAATTATAAATTTGTATTGAAAAATCAACAAGAAAATCCAAATTGAAGAGAAACCCAACAATGAAAAACAAAATCCAGAAGAGTTGCTGACGAAAAGTAGCTTCAAATCCACAGCACAATACAGAAATAGATTGAAAAGAAGGTGAGATTGAGAACCCTATAAAAAGTACAGGGGAAAAAATGTGAAAGTGTTGTGAAAATATGTATGTACGAATGAACGATGGAATTGAGCAAAGAAACCAACTTTTATATGGGTTGGTAAGAGAAAAGGAAATGATCAGATACATTAACAAACACCCCCCTTAAATTTATTTTTATTTTTCCATATTATGATAACAGTATGGTCTAATACAATGTATCTTTTGCATACTGATGAGGAATCTCTTGTAAATGCCAAGTGTCCTTATCTCGAAGGAACTTTGAAAAGTACCTGAGAAATATTTTCATCAATATACATTCAATTAACTCTTTAACTATATGATAATTTTATTAGAGCTTTATTCTGAATAGTGTCAAAATTTTGCTATCAACATACATGATAATAACCCTTCCCATAAGAGTTAAGAACTGAAGTACGCAAAACCTGATGCTTCAGTCAAAATCACATAGCATCGCTACTCTTACACCCTTTACATAGCATAAGAACTGGAAAAGGAAGAAACAGAACTGATTATTCTGATTCTAAATTCAGTAACCTAATTTTATGTAAAACTGGAATAGTCCCGGCATTTATAACTTCAGGAATAGGGAACTTACAGATTAGTAATTGTAAACAAACCGTCTGTATCTTTCGACTTATTAGTCACTTGAAATATGTTTAAACCGATCACAACACTATAGAAGTGTCGAGCGCAGCCAGGTAGAAGTGAAACTGTGATCCTAGACATAGAACACTAACATAAAGGACAATAAAATTTACGGATTTGTTGAGGAGAGCACTCACAATAAAGGATCATCCACATCAATTTCAATACTGGTGTCAATGTCATTGGCAAACCTTCCTTCTGAAGGTGCATGACTAACGCCGGGGGGACATGTACTTTTCTCTTGCTTCATCTCCAACCATTGCTTTCTTTCCAAGCTACATTTTCCAAATCCAGGTGATGTGAATTCCCTTGAAATTATAATATTAGCTGCAAAAAAATGATTCCCAAATTGTAAACAGATTTTACTCCAAGAAAGGTCATTCAATAGCAAAGGCAAAGAGTCATATCTATTTTAAATGCACAACAAGTGAATACAAAATCATTATCATTACCTCCAGTGCTGGCCCCTGGTGATGGCATTGAGAAGCGCTCAGGGGATGCAGCTAACAAGTCTCTAGAAATCTACGCAGCAATGAGAAAACAATTCATTATCATGATAATTTGTGCACAAAATAAGGAACACACGAAATAAAAAAAATAGTTTATATACCGGGCTCCCACTTGCAGGCCTAGGGATATGGCTCACGTGAACCTCTTTATCATAGCTAGGAGGACCAAGCTCCCCTGACTGTCCCTGATTCATATGCCAACCAAGCATTCTCTTTTGTGGCTTCTCCTTCAAAGATCGAATTTCCTAAGGGCTCATTGACGTCACTGACTGCATCATCAACATCAGAATATTCGACCATGTCCCCATGAACTGCAGGACTACCTGTAAAGAAATAAACAACACTCATTAATCGTTAATTTTATAGCACTCATTCCATGACAAAAACAGTAACTTATACTCAGAGATGTCCATTTGACTCACCTTTCTGATTCTTGTATCTTGCCTTGCATTGTAGGCAAGATTGGTTGCCATCTTCCCTCTCGTGCTCGTTACAAGAACGACAAACAGGAAAGGCACGAACATCACAGGCAACAAACGGTTCTCCATTTACGTCTGTGCTGATCTTATCACTACAGATCTGGCAGATTTATTCACTTGTTGGCTTTGCGGTTTTCAACTGAAACATGATCGAAAACATTAGCATCAGACCACACTGCATACAGAACACGTGAAATTATGAATACTAAGCAACCTTCGACAATCATTATACTTTTTATACCAATAGCATATACACCTACTTCGACAATCAGTTTCAACGACGTTCTGGAGCTCGTCTTCGTAAATAAAATCCTTCACCAGAATGGTTTTTTCCATCAATAGCATTGAAAAAAGGTGTAAAAGAATAAAAGGGTGAAAAGCTCAGGCATATCTCACCACTTTACTGTTTCTACAGCCAAAGAACAATATCGCTTGCCCAAGATCTACTCCGTCTTCTTTCAGAGCGGATCTTTCCTGAAGTTGAGACAGAGAGATATATGAATATTAAAATATAAGAGGAAGAATGCTTGAAAAGGACAAACAAATGGGTTGTATACTGAACCTGCAAGAATCCCCTGAAAGGTGCTAATCCAGTTCCTGGACCAATCATTATATTTGGAACAGATGAATCTGCTGAGAGTTTGAAGTTGGACTGCCTCACAAAAATGGGTGCCCAACTGCCCAACTACAATCATGAGAATCCCCTTGAGCTATGGAATTCTGGAAAGACCAAATACAGTCAAATTAAGCTCTTCTGAAGTAAAGCACTGATTTGATGCAGATGTCTCATGTGGCATTTGTCAATACAATTATATAATACTAAAAATTATTGGTTCATATAGTAGATATCTATGCAAGAATATGGAGGCATTTTTTATCATCTCCTCGTTGAGTTGTGAACTTCATTATCACCAACCAGTAAAACCTCGACTTTCTGGATTTGGCAGTGAAAATGCAACCCGGCCCCCTCCCTTTGTATATCAAGAAATGTACTACAATAATATATTAATATACCTTCATCCAAATTGAACAAACTCCTTTATGAATCCTTCCAGTAGGCATTTTATCAAGAACTAATGCACATGTAACATGAATTCTTGATGGGGCCACTCTGCACACACACACACGCACACACATACAAAACACCCAAATATGAAATGATTAGTACCATCTCAGCATCTAACAACCAAACTTAAAAAAAGGAAGGTAATTTGTGATTATGCTTCAAAAGAGAATTAGGAACAAATGTATCTGCACAAAATCCGCAGCATTCATGTCCATGTACAATATGAGTTGCTAACATCTGCAGTACATTTTATTCTTTTATTTCCTTAAATCAATTAAGATACCCTAATGTTCAAGTACCTTAATTTAATTATTTTTTAAAAAAATTAGCAGTAAGTGAATCATCTTCAGTTGGCACTAAAGTTGTTCCCAACTCGTTCACTTTGGAAGATTGCAATAATGTTAATGAAGAAGAAAGTTCACAGGTGAGAATCAAATGGATGCTATAATTTGTGGCATCTGGCACACTCATGAATCATAAGTACTAATTCTTCTCCAACTTAAAATGATCCATAAGAACCCCACGGGACTTGGTTCTCAAATATAATTAAAGAAGTCAATTTGAGGCAGGTAATTTTCCAAAATCTGATAATGAATACAACATGATTTCCGAGTCATTTAAACAAGTTCAAAACTCAATACGCATTATGACCAACTTCCAGCAAGTGTTAAAATCAGCCCACTTATAACCAACCAAATATCCCAGGATGGTCCATTTCAATCATACCAGGCTTTGAGTTAAAATATTATATATATATATATATATATATATATATATATATATATATATATATGTTCAAAACCTCCTTTTGTGAGCCAGTTAGCAGGTCATATCAATGTCTGCCAACTCAATTCAAAAGCAAAGTACACAACATCTCCTTCTCCTAAAAATCTATCTTAAATCAAAACATTTAGCACGAAGGCCAAATGAAATGACGATGCAAGTCGCAAGTGTCAAGCTCAAGCCCGATCTCTCAATAAGGAAGGTCGACCTCATTTATTGACATGAGAAGAGTATAATAAATTAATAACTTCATAAATTGACCAACAAGCTTGGACACGTCATGACGAGATATCGGACAATTCAGATGAGAAAGTAAAGAACATGAATGCATCAGTTAGACCAAATCAAACCTCTGAATTGCTCCACCATTGCCACTATCATCAGAAGTTGCAGTTAGAAGCAACAGTTCCAAGTAGCCTTTAGAGGCATCCTGCAAGAGTAAAGGTAAATAAGTCAAGTGCTGCACAAAAAGAAAGAAAAGAAGAAGAAAAAAAAGGTATAAGCAGGTAACATATCAGATCTTTGGACCTGTCTGTCCGAAAATGGCATTATCAGCAGCAAGAGTTAAATTGCAGACCATGTGTAGAATATGTCCTCCTACAACAGCATACCCAATAACCTAATAATTTATACATCACAGTATTAATATTAATCTATAATATGATGTATTAAGCAAGACAAATATCATAAATTAGCAAGATGATCGATGAATATACCATTGCTATAACAGGTTTTGAAAGCCGCCTTATTTAGACTAACTCGAAGATGAGTGTGAAAGTGAGAAAACATGCATTTTTGTTTCTGCACTTATTGCTACAAACTGAAAGAATTGAACAAAGTTACTCGCTTTACATGCATCTTTATTCACTTATTTTAGAACAAAGTTACTCTGAAAGGGGCTTATTCATTTTATGGTTCCAGTTTTTCCAAAAACTAAAGACGTTTGAAAGATTAGAAAGAGTAATTCCAATTTTTGTTTCTAAAGACGTTTGAAAGATTAGCAACAGCACTTTTTTCCACTAGTGCTAGCTGTAACTGTAATACTCCGTATTTTTAGTAGTTAATATTTATATATTTAGAAAAGTTTTAGTTATTAAACAGGTTTTTATTTACTAAAAAGGCTTTTAAAATAGGCTTTTATAAAAAATTTTGGGTGTTTAAAATAAATTCTAGCCCAATTTGAATTTTGGGCCTAGGTTTACTAATTTTAAAATCCAAGTATTTTGTTTAAAACAAAATTTGAAATGTTTTAAAGATAAATCCAAAAACAAAAAAAAAAACAAAAAATTCCCCGCTGCATCTCACAGCAGTGAGGAAGATCACAATTTTTTTTTTTATCTTCAAACCTTTTGTTAGTTTGATATACTACTAAGGCTTTACAATTATGTAACTTATGGGATAAATTATATCTTTTCTCTAATCTTTGTTGGATGATCGTAAAAATTTGTTAGATCTTAGCTAGATTTGTTTATCTTTTCTCTTAAACCCATCTTTTAGTTTTTGAGTCCTAGTATGACTCTACCTATCCAACTAGTATAAATAGGGGTCTCCACCCATCATATTCTTCACACCAAATTTGAGAAATACATCTCTTTTCTCAAGTTTAAACTATCTCTCTCCCTCTTAGCCTACCTCCTTTCTTTCTCCCTTAGTAGTTATTAATTCTCAAGGTGCGTGTATATGTAGATCTTTAATAATTATTTTGCAACCTCAGTATCATATTTTTGGGAAAATATTTTGGATTGACGTTCATGTTTTTATAAGTTTTATTATGAACTACATGTGTTTTGTATGAACATGTTTGAATGTTTATTAATTTTATTATGCACTTGAATTATGTCTTTAGTTCAATATTATTATAAAGTTTGATCTTTGAATCTGTATCCATATAATTTACAAGGAGTTTGATATTTAAATGTATGTTTAAATATTTAAAAGGAGTGTTTTTGAATTATTATTATTTTTTCAAAAGTTACCTCTTAAGCAAGTTATTTTATTTATGCCTTTATATGGCTAAATTTATAAGTAGTACTATTCTTTTTAAAGGAGGATTATTTCAGAAGGATTTTTATTAGATATATGATCTTTTATGATCCCAATTATAAAGAGGCAACGGCTTGTTATTTATTAGCAAGAACGGTAGCTATTATTTATTTATCCAGGCAACGGCTTGTTATTTATTAGCAAGAACGGTAGCCATTATCTAATTTACCCATGAACTTTTTGTATAAGTCATGTGGACAAGGTAGTAACCCCTCGTAATAGACTCAGTAAGGAATACTAAACTTGGGGGGTGTGCACACTTTAGGAAAGGTACCTAGGCAAGGAAAATGAGTTTTATTAAAGTTAAATACTTTATATTATACAAGTATTATCAAGTATCCAATAAAGGTTTTTCGAAATAAAATATTTCAAATGTTTAATTAAATAAAGTGTTTAATATTCCGCATATACATGTACTCAGTATTTTTACTGACACGCGTTTTGTTTGTTTTGTTTTATGGCTTTGTCCCTGTGATGACTCTATTTTGGCGAGCAGAATTTACAGGTTGATATGATGCATACTTCATATGGGGGAGCTAGTGAGGAATCACTATTAGTCAAGGAGTTGTTATTTTATTTTCTATATTTCCATTGTTATAGTTATACAATAAAGTTTATATCAATAAAGAGAAGTTATTTTAGTTTCCGCTGCACCAGTTTAAAGTTCAGTTAGTAGTTCTAGCCTTTAACGTTATCACGTGGCGGTAATACTCTCAAGTTTCTCAAGGAGTTTTATATTAAAATAAGTTTTCCAAAAAGAGAGAAATTTGGGGGTGTTACAAAGTGGTATCAGTTTAAAAGTCTGGGGATATGAAACTGGAATCTAAAATTAATGGGTAGACTTAAGGATGGGCATATAGGTTAGAGAGTTTCGCATTCTTTTCATATTTATATTAAATATGCATAAAAATCTATTTTATTATTTGAGGAAAAACGATTGATTTGGATAAGTTGGGTTGACAATGTTTCTGGCAAGGAAAGGCTTAAGCTCTCACCAACGTTGCGTGTAACCAACTCTTTCCTGGGAAATTCATTGGCCCGACTATTCTTTGTCATGAATCAAGTACTCATTATAAAACATATTTGGAAAAACAAAAGGTTGAAAAAATAATTTTGGCAAGAAAAGTTTGAGCATTTTATGTGCATAAGTAGAATAAGATGATAGACTTTGAATTTATTTTAAAGATGAATTATTTAGTTATTTATTGTTATATTAGAAATATGATTTTTTTTTTATATATATCTCAAGGAAGTGTGACTTATTGTCAAGTTAATATGAAAAATCTTTGTATTTTTCATAAGCAAAAGAAAGAGTTTATTATATTTTTTTATAAGAATTGAGTTATTATTCTGTCTTTCATGGCATATTATTAAGAAGCTACTTGCAAGATGTGATATTACTATCTTTTGAGGCATTTTTTTTTGGCACGGATATTTTCTACGAGATGAATTTGGTTATTTAACGTCTTATATGACATGTATGCATGTGATTTAATTCATGCAAAGTGATTTATATGTTTGTTTTATTGATTTATAAGTGTTACAAGAAACTATGACTTCAAAGTAAGCCTAGTTGTTTTAGATTCATTAAAGGTGAATACTGTTTTGGTTTATTCCTTTGAAGGAAAGAAGTTTAGTAGTTATGTTTTTTTTATAGACATGAAGAAGACATTACCTTATGTACGTTATGCTAAGAATTGTGAAATTAGTCATTTGAAGTTTTATGAAGTTGGATGATTTTTAATATTTAGTAATGACGCGCTCGTTGTAAACACGTCAAAAATACCTAAACTACCCAATATAGGGCAAGTAAAGGGTCGAATCCACAAGGACTAAGGGAAGCACCAATAAGTATCGATTTATGATAAGCTAAGCAAACTCTATGTTTTTGAAGATTTATAGATGAAAGGACAATAAGAAAAATGGCTTTGGGAAGGGGTATCCACCAATCAACTCATTCACAAACCAAGCAATCACAATGGGAATCAACAATGGGGATCAATTGAGGGGAATTGTTCATCCATTGGTACTCTAACCACTCTCTCGAGCTAGCTAGATTGGCCTAGTCTCTTACCGAAGACCTATTCTCATGGCTAAGGCATTCAACCAAGCATATCCATAAACATGATGAACTTAAACAAGCAAACTAAATCCCCTAGGCTAGGTTGTCCCTATTCTCATGGTCCTTCAAGCCTAATAATCGATTTGAGGCAACCCCATAACTTCATCTCTCGATCCTTCACTAAGGGTACCTAAATAATGCTCCTATGATGGCCAATCACACAAATATTAATGAAAATGCCAAATCAATTAACTAAAATTATCCCAAGTCAAAGCCCAATGTTGGATTTAGAGGTTCATGAACTCATTAATGGCTTCAAACCCTTCCCAAAGAAATAGCTACTCACAAATCATGAAAAATTATAAACTAAAAGACATTAACAACTATTAACATAAACTAAAACAATAATCTAGGATGAACAAGTAAATAGAGTGAAAATGACATGGAAATATGAAAAAAAAAAAGCAATAAAATATGAGAGAGAGTAAGAAATTCTCATTAAAGTTGCAAGGAGTTTCAAAATCTTCAAGTTTCCTTCTTAGATTCTTCAAATTCCAAGTTTTCAACAAGTTTCTCTCACTTCTCTCTCTAGAAGATGAGATTTTCTCTCTCCTAGGGTTCTAAGAATTTCAAATCTCACTTTATTAAAATATATTGTAAATTTGTCTAAGTTAAAATAAGAGGAGTCCCTCTTAAATAGTCATAAGAAATAAAACAGAAAATTACAAAACAACCCCCGCATTAAAGCAAACAAAGTCGCAAAAAGGTTTCCGGAAAAATGACCCGACCCTGGCGGGTAATATGACCCGAGTCCTCGGGTGGCCTGACCCAAGCCCTCGGGCCACCTGACCCGGGAGGGTCAGACCAACAGGAGCGAAAATGAGTTTATCGCAGATTGACTCGGGCGGGTCAGTTGACCCGAGCGCTCGGGTCAGTTTTCAGTTTCGTCAGTTCATTTTCAAACGGTCATATCTCACTGGTTTTACATCGGAATTGAGCTTGTGACCACTTGTTAGAAAGCTATTGAGCCAAACTTTCATCTCCAACTTGAATCGCTAAAAAATGTTTTGTGTGCTGAAAGTTATAGCCATTTGAAGTTGACTCTGGTGCGCAAATCCTTCCAAAACTTCTTATATTTGTCCCCATGAACTCGGTTATGCTTCCTTGAAGCTTCCTTGACCTTCGTGTTCGATCTTAATATCCGGGGTTGTGCAAGTATCCTCCAAGCATGCTCCTAAGTCCTGAAATAAAACAAAGCGCCCAAAGAAAGTGCATACGAGGAGGAAAATTGCACAAATTAAGGAGATAGCTAACAAACTAGCCTAAACTAACTCAAAAACAACTATAATACCAACTAAAAGAGATCAAAAAGTAAAGCAATAAACAAGGCATCAAACTCCCCCAAGCTTGATCTTTGCTTGTCCCTAAGCAAAATTAAATAAAACACAAGGGTAAGAGAATGAAGATTATTAGAAAACAAGATCAAGAAGAAAGAAGAAAGGAAAAAAAAAGGATAAAGAAAGAATTTACACTAACTCATTGTCGTAGGAATCACGATTGCATTTAGCACATGCAACAAGCTCTTTAAACCCCTAGATCGCTCTAGAGGGCGAGTGGGATCTCGCGAGGGTTTCCAAAGAGTTTTCAAACCCACAACTCTAGTTTTTCATCAACCATTTATTCAATCAAATTCAAAATTAATGCCCAAGTCAACTATAAATAAAATGGTTCACAAGCAAAGATAGAGAGCAACTTTCAAAACAACTAATTTCCAAGTGTACTCATAGGTTATGGTAGAGGAAGAAACTAATCAAGATTGCAATAGGACACCTAATTAGACTTTTTACTCGCTCATTAGAGAACACCTAGCTATCCAAGAGACTTAGGGCCCTTCAAGTGTTATAAAAAGCTCAAACCACTAGTCCACCATCCCTAGACACACAAATAGGCCTTAGACTCCACTCTACTCGAAACTTTAGAAAAATAGTACTAAGTGTGGGAGGCATCCACAAATTGACCTCTTTTATTGGAATTCTTCTACTCTTTTTGCTTTTCGCTTTTCTTCACTTTTTTTCATTTTTCACGCCTTTTTTTTACTGTTTTTGGCTTCTTTTTTTTTCTTATTATGGGAATTTATGCTATACAAATGTGAAGTTACTCACTAAAGAGAGACATAAGAACTTGTGACTTTTTGTGTCACTTATTGGATACAAAGAGAAATAAAAACTAAGTTTCTTATAGAGCTTTTGTTTCGGGACATGATGAGTACATCTAGGGACACAAGGGACCGCAAATTTGAAGCTAAAATTATCCAAGCATGAGCAACTTAGTCAAGATTCAAGACTAGGCATCCAATTGATCATTCATTAGTTTCATTTTGGTAGATTCTAATGCAATCAAGATTAATCAACTCCTAAAACCCCTTAACCCATGCTTACACTCTTCCAAAAGAAGCCTCTAAACATATACTCAAAGTCAAAGCAAGGAATCCACATCATATCATTACTAAGCATCTTCCTTGGGCAAGCAAACCAAATTTTTATTTATATCTAACGCTTCTTTTGTTTCTTTTTTTCTTGTTTTTTCAATTCATTCATTTTTTTTTTTCATTTTTTTGACTTTGTTTGAACTAGAGGGAAGGAAATCAAAACTCGAAAGAGAAATAAATGAAATGGAAAGAAAGAAGATAATTAATTTTTTTTTTGAAAATGGGAAAAATAAAGAAATAAACTATACACACCTCCCTCAAGCTAGCAAATAGCTACTCCCCCAAGCTAGAATAAAGTATTGTCCTCAATGCTTGAACAAGACGATCAAAGGGAAGGAGGGAGGGAAGAAACATTCAACCAACAAGCATATGTTCCACAAATCATAGAGCATTGAAGAAAGAGCAAAAGGAAGGAAACTACCGGATAGTAGGTGGGTGCAAATACCCGCAAATGACCCAATATCTCCTTTTGTAATCAACTTTCTTCAAAACCATTATCTGCTTTCCATGTACCATTGAGAACGAGTGTTATTCTAATTATGTACCTAAATCAAAAGTAAAGATTAAAAAAAATGAGTAAAATTAAAATAAAAAAATGAAAGCAATAAATCACGGGTTACTTCCCGAGAAAGGCTTATTTAAGGTCCTAAGCTTGACCTTTCTAGTAAATAGCAATTCAAAGATCGCAAGAGTTTGTCAAATGCACTAGCGCACATTTCCATTATTATAGCATATGCAATACTTAAATAAAAAGCATGCACAAAATATAGTGTAATTCTATGCAAAAATTGAGGAGGGGGATGCCTAAAAGAAGTGGAATCAAAAGAAAAATCAAGAAAATAGGAAGAAGAAGACTCAAAATAATAAGAAAATGAACAAAAAGTCGGTAAATTCTCCTCGACAAACTCTTTTTGCTTGGCAATCTCACTCTTTTCCTCAAAAACAACCAAATTGTGTACTTGAATGTCAAAAGAGGCAAGACACCCATCAAGAGGTGGAGTTTTGAGAGATGAAAATGGATATGAAATGGGAGTAGAGGGAATAATGTCAATCCTTCTTGTAAATGGAATATGAGGGGAAGAGATAGAAACAAAGCTTTCACTAACCACTTCACTCACATCGCAAGACTTAAGAAGGGAGACTTCTTCCACCAATGAGTTATTATCAACAACATTTTCATTATCCATCAAAACTTCAAAATCATCACCAATCACCAAATGAGGTATCTCACCCTCAACTTGACCAAGATCTTCACTCAAGTAAGAAGGGGTAGGAGAGGATGGATGCTCTAAAGCACAAGGAGGGAAGGTAAGGTCCAATCCACTAGATGTAGATACATGAGACTCAAAAAGGGTATGTAGAGACTCATAAACATCCTCACTTTCAACAATATCTTCAATAATGGGTCTTTTCTCCTCAAAAACATGCCCCTCATCGTCACTACTCCAAAAACCATCATCAAGATCATGGGGTTTTTCCAATTGATTTTCATTTTCAATATACCTCGAATCAACATAATCAAACTTGAGAATATCATTTTTGCAACCCCGATTTCTCCCAAGCGAATTCAAACCACTTTTCAATTGTAAAAAGAGATCCTCAATGGGTTTGGAGTCAACTTTAGGGAGAGGTTCATAATTGGCACTAGAATTTGCCCCAATAAGATATCGCTCAAGTGTCAGCTCCAATTTGGATTTCGATGATTCAGAATGCAAGGAACCTTGAAAATCAATTTTGGGGGAAGGATTACAATCAAGCATATGAGAATCAATATTGGGGACATGTGACACATCATTGAAATTCATGCACATATTAGAGGAATCATGACAATTTGCATAAAAGTCGGAATCATAAGTGTCCTTAGCTAACCACAAAAAAAATTCCAAGCTTCATCCGAAGATGTCGCTCGAAAATCACCGTTAAACATATTTTCAACAACTCCTCTAGTATGCTCATTTAGTCCCCAATAAGTAATCTCACAAGATTCCTCAATATCATAGCCATGAAACTTTATAAATTCCCCAAGTCTCTCAAAGTAAACCCAAAAAGACTCATTTTCGTATTGAGGAAAAGAAGTATTTGCCATTTTTTTTTTCAAAACAAAAAGAAAGAAAAAAAAATATTCACAAATAGCCTAGACTTATCTAATCAACAAGAATCAATGCAAGCCGAAGTCCCCGACAACGACGCCAAAATTTGACGCGCTCGTTGTAAACACGTCAAAAATACCTAAACTACCCAATATAGGGCAAGTAAAGGGTCGAATCCACAAGGACTAAGGGAAGCACCAATAAGTATCGATTTATGATAAGCTAAGCAAACTCTATGTTTTTGAAGATTTATAGATGAAAGGACAATAAGAAAAATGGCTTTGGGAAGGGGTATCCACCAATCAACTCATTCACAAACCAAGCAATCACAATGGAAATCAACAATGGGGATCAATTGAGGGGAATTGTTCATCCATTGGTACTCTAACCACTCTCTCGAGCTAGCTAGATTGGCCTAGTCTCTTACCGAAGACCTATTCTCATGGCTAAGGCATTCAACCAAGCATATCCATAAACATGATGAACTTAAACAAGCAAACTAAATCCCCTAGGCTAGGTAGTCCCTATTCTCATGGTCCTTCAAGCCTAATAATCGATTTGAGGCAACCCCTTAACTTCATCTCTCGATCCTTCACTAAGGGTACCTAAATAATGCTCCTATGATGGCCAATCACACAAACATTAATGAAATGCCAAATCAATTAACCAAAATTATCCCAAGTCAAAGCCCAATGTTGGATTTAGAGGTTCATGAACTCATTAATGGCTTCAAACCCTTCCCAAAGAAATAGCTACTCACAAATCATGAAAAATTATAAACTAAAAGACATTAACAACTATTAACATAAACTAAAACAATAATCTAGGATGAACAAGTAAATAGAGTGAAAATGACATGGAAATATGAAAAAAAAGCAATAAAATATGAGAGAGAGTAAGAAATTCTCATTAAAGTTGCAAGGAGTTTCAAAATCTTCAAGTTTCCTTCTTAGATTCTTCAAATTCCAAGTTTTCAACAAGTTTCTCTCACTTCTCTCTCTAGAAGATGAGATTTTCTCTCTCCTAGGGTTCTAAGAATTTCAAATCTCACTTTATTAAAATATATTGTAAATTTGTCTAAGTTAAAATAAGAGGAGTCCCTCTTAAATAGTCATAAGAAATAAAACAAAAAATTACAAAACAACCCCCGTATTAAAGCAAACAAAGTCGCAAAAAGGTTTCCGGAAAAATGACCCGACCCTGGCGGGTAATATGACCCGAGCCCTCGGGTGGTCTGACCCGAGCCCTCGGGTCACCTGACCCGGGCGGGTCAGACCAACAGGAGCGAAAATGAGTTTATCGCAGATTGACTCGGGCGGGTCAGTTGACCCGAGCGCTCGGGTCAGTTTTCAGTTTCGTCAGTTCATTTTCAAATGGCCATATCTCACTGGTTTTGCATCGGAATTGAGCTTGTGACCACTTGTTAGAAAGCTATTGAGCCAAAATTTCATCTCCAACTTGAATCGCTAAAAAATGTTTTGTGTGCTGAAAGTTATAGCCATTTGAAGTTGACCCTTGTGCGCAAATCCTTCCAAAACTTCTTATATTTGTCCCCATGAACTCGGTTATGCTTCCTTGAAGCTTCCTTGACCTTCGTGTTCGATCTTAATATCCGGGGTTGTGCAAGTATCCTCCAAGCATGCTCCTAAGTCCTGAAATAAAACAAAGCGCCCAAAGAAAGTGCATACGAGGAGGAAAATTGCACAAATTAAGGAGATAGCTAACAAACTAGCCTAAACTAACTCAAAAACAACTATAATACCAACTAAAAGAGATCAAAAAGTAAAGCAATAAATAAGGCATCAAGTAACATGAGTAAGAAAGGGAAAATTTATGATTTTTGGAAAGTAGAAGTAGGCAATCAATGATTTATACTCGTTTGGGGTGAATTATCATGATTTAGATAAGTTATATATTTTGTTTATGGATATAGTCAAAACTATTTACTATTTTAGCTATGATATAAATATAACCTTAAAAAGGTGACAAAATAAGGTATATTATGAGGACCTTATAGGTATATGAGATACCATATTTGAAGTTTGATTTAATTAAGGAATTAATCTTACCCTATGCTGAAGTGCAAATATATTTAAAGGAGTTATCGTTGTTATAGTTAAGCAAAGAAAGTACGAAAGACCATATTTGAATTTTTAGTAGGTTCCTTTAGATCCTTTTTATTTTAAAAGGTGGAAGTAAAATACTAGAGCTTTCCAAACGTCATGCTAAGTTGATTTTGGGGGTTTATTGAGTATTAAGAGGAGTATAACTTTAGAAGTGGTCTTGAACTCTTGATTGAATAATAGTATGATCACGTTGTTTTTTTTGGCAAGATGAAAAGGAGAGTGATTATAAGGATTGGGTATATATAGTTATTAAAGGAGTTAAGTGACTTTGATAATAGAAAAAATATTCTTTCGGGGAAAAAAATCAGGAGCTTAATAAAGGAGAAAAGGGAAGAAATTAGTCAATCAAGGTAATTGATTTTGGAAATAGTAGTCGTATTTTTGTCTTATGGATTTAAGCATTGAGTATATATTATGTGAAGGAGTTAATTTTATTGAAATGGAGATTATATCAATTTTGAGGCAAGATTGTTTATTTATTGTCTAAAGTCCTAATTGACTATTGTAGTACTGTCTATTTTGAGAGAATATTGATTATGGTATTTCAAGGAAAATTTTAAGATGATTTTCGAGGAGTTCTAGTTTTGAGGTCCTAAGTAAGGAAGACTGCTTTTCTTGAATTATGTGTTTTGTTATTATGTTAACAAGTTTAGCATATGAAATGATTTCATTTGATTTGTAATAAAGTATGATCAACGTTATTTTGTTGATATTCATTGTGAGATCTTCGTGGGTTTTGTGAAACTGATTAAATTTTGAGGAGAAGAAAAAAAAACAAAAGTATTTTACAAATAAAAGGAAAAAGCATGTTTGAACACTGTATTTTCGAGTAAAGCTTACAATATATATATATTTTTAATACTCACTATATTATAACATTTTCATTATATATTAGCATTCACCTCAAGTTGTTTTTCAGCAACACTTGTTTTAGTATCAATATTAGTTCTTTATTAATTTTGGAAATTTTTCCTATTCAAATTTTATAAACTTTTCAGTTTGTCTTAAACTACTTTTTTTTTACTTAGTTAAATGTTTTCTTTATTATGTTGATCTATTATTGAAGGCAAATATTTCTATTATTAATACCTTGAAAAAGAGGTTAATTTTCAAAGCTAAAAAGATATTTTCGAAAGTATTATCTATCTAGTAATTTTGTTATTCCATTTCCAGCAATGACTTTTATATTGTTTGTATTACAAAGTTGGTAAATAATTTTTAAGATAAGTTTTAAGTCTTAGCGAGTTACGGGGGCGTAACTCCTTTTAAGAGGGGTAGAATGCGATAGAGTTTCGCATTTTTAACTTAAAATGCTATTTTTGACCTAATTTTGACTTATTTTATGAGTTATTAAGTGAGCCAACTTACTTTTATAGAATTTTTTTTTTGGTATATGTGAATTACATGCTTTATTTCTTACTTGCTTGCTTCAAGTTTCGAGGACGAAACTTCTTTTAAGGGGGGTAGTCTGTAATACTCCGTATTTTTAGTAGTTAATATTTATATATTTAGAAAAGTGTTAGTTATTAAACAGGTTTTTATTTACTAAAAAGGCTTTTAAAATAGGCTTTTATAAAAGATTTTTGGTGTTTAAAATAAATTCTAGCCCAATTTGAATTTTGGGCCTAGGTTTACTAATTTTAAAATCCAAGTATTTTGTTTAAAACAAAATTTAAAATGTTTTAAAGATAAATCCAAAAACAAAAAAAAAAAAAATTCCCCGCTGCATCTCACGGCAGTGAGGAAGATCACAATTTTTTTTTTTTATCTTCAAACCTTTTGTTAGTTTGATATACTACTAAGGCTTTACAATTATGTAACTTATGGGATAAATTATATCTTTTCTCTAATCTTTGTTGGATGATCGTAAAAATTTGTTAGATCTTAGCTAGATTTGTTTATCTTTTCTCTTAAACCCATCTTTTAGTTTTTGAGTCCTAGTATGACTCTACCTATCCAACTAGTATAAATAGGGGTCTCCACCCATCATATTCTTCACACCAAATTTGAGAAATACATCTCTTTTCTCAAGTTTAAACTATCTCTCTCCCTCTTAGCCTACCTCCTTTCTTTCTCCCTTAGTAGTTATTAATTCTCAAGGTGCGTGTATATGTAGATCTTTAATAATTATTTTGCAACCTCAGTATCATATTTTTGGGAAAATATTTTGGATTGACGTCCATGTTTTTATAAGTTTTATTATGAACTACATGTGTTTTGTATGAACATGTTTGAATGTTTATTAATTTTATTATGCACTTGAATTATGTCTTTAGTTCAATATTATTATAAAGTTTGATCTTTGAATCTGTATTCATATAATTTACAAGGAGTTTGATATTTAAATGCATGTTTAAATATTTAAAAGGAGTGTTTTTGAATTATTATTATTTTTTCAAAAGTTACCTCTTAAGCAAGTTATTTTATTTATGCCTTTATATGGCTAAATTTATAAGTAGTACTATTCTTTTTAAAGGAGGATTATTTCAGAAGGATTTTTATTAGATATATGATCTTTTATGATCCCAATTATAAAGAGGCAACAGCTTGTTATTTATTAGCAAGAACGGTAGCTATTATTTATTTATCCAGGCAACGACTTGTTATTTATTAGCAAGAACGGTAGCCATTATCTAATTTACCCATGTACTTTTTGTATAAGTCATGTGGACAAGGTAGTAACCCCTCGTAATAGACTCAGTAAGGAATACTAAACTTGGGGGGTGTGCACACTTTAGGAAAGGTACCTAGGCAAGGAAAATGAGTTTTATTAAAGTTAAATACTTTATATTATACAAGTATTATCAAGTATCCAAGAAAGGTTTTTCGAAATAAAATATTTCAAATGTTTAATTAAATAAAGTGTTTAATATTCCGCATATACATGTACTCAGTATTTTTACTGACACGCGTTTTGTTTGTTTTGTTTTATGGCTTTGTCCCTGTGATGACCCTATTTTGGCGAGCAGATTTTACAGGTTGATATGATGCATACTTCATATGGGGGAACTAGTGAGGAATCATTATTAGTCAAGGAGTTGTTATTTTATTTTCTATATTTCCATTGTTATAGTTATACAATAAAGTTTATATCAATAAAGAGAAGTTATTTTAGTTTCCGCTGCACCAGTTTAAAGTTCAGTTAGTAGTTTTAGCCTTTAACGTTTTCACGTGGCGGTAATACTCTCAAGTTTCTCAAGGAGTTTTATATTAAAATAAGTTTTCCAAAAAGAGAGAAATTTGGGGGTGTTACAGTAACAGAACAGCAAGAAAATCCCACTGTTATTACAACTAGCACTAGTGGAAAAACGTCAGGGGAAAACGTAACAAGAAGCAAAATCACATCCATAAGGCAGCAGTGCAAAAAGGAAAGACAAGAAAAAGAACAAAAGATTACTGTCAATACGCTTCACTATCGTACTTTTTCATATTCAAAGGTGCTGCATATAGAGAAATCAACGGGACAGAGGAGCCAACTAGCAAATTGCTTCCCCGACCCTCATCCCTCACTTGTGCACTTTTAAGAAATAGCAGAAAAAAGAGGGCCAAAACTCATGGACCAAAGACACTAAACAGCACTAACGCTAATGAGAAGACAGTGGCAATAATATCACGACACCTGAAACAATATGTATCATACTAGCACCTGGGAGAAGTGGATGGAACCTATAGGAATGCAAGCCACTCCTATCAAAATGATGCAGGAACCCAACAGTAGGTCATCAGGTGGAGGTCTGCCATACCACCAATGAAGAGATTCAAAAATGGTTGCACGATAAAACCAGACAGCCAAAGCAACCACAAAAGCATGCATATATCCTTGCCAACGTTTCATCTTGGAGGCTGTTTTTGACTTGTCAACAGGAGATAGTTCATTCACTCTCAGCAGAAGTAGCAAAGTTCAAGATAAAAGTTATGGAAAGGGATTGAGAACAAGTTGATATTTTTAACGAAGGGTGGAGAAATGGCCAATAATAGGACAGCTGAGACCCATACTACAGACTTTGACATGATAAATAACATTGCTAGCTTTAAAACATACAGGCAAGTCAAAATCCAAACTGCCTTAGGTCCAATTCTCGTCAATATTATGCTTTTGCTTGATAAGTTTTAGTGTCAATATTAGATGATGACTAGCAGATCAACCCAGCAAAAAAAAAAACTACAGCAAAAGAACCAATGCTCGTCCCTCGAACTTCAAACAAAAGAAAAACCTAGAAAGTAACGAAGTTAAAGACTCAAAGAGATCCATAATGTGGTTACAACTAATTGCGCAATTATGAACCAAGATATATGGGAAAATTCAGTGATCCAGCCAAAGAAAACATAAAATTAGAAGTTAGGGTTTACAAAATTGACAACAACAAAATCGAAAAAGATCAACAACAAAATCAAAAGAATCAACAGATAACGAATTGCAGAAAAAAAAAACCTAAAATGAGTTCCTCAAAACGTAACATTAATTGAATCACAGTTAGGTGAGCAAAGTTAACACTCAACCACAAAAAAAAATTCACAAGCCTGAATTACCGGTGCGAGGATATGGAAGATGCCATAAACTCTGGCGAGCTCTGGCAACGCAGCAACGACATAGTAGATCAGTTTCAATCCTCACACAAAACAGATGAGAGAGAGAGCGCTAGGGTTTCAAACATTAGATCGTAGATGAGTTTTCAACAATGAGAGGGAGACACACAAGAGTAGCACCACCATCGTCGCCGCCACCTACAGCCGCTGCTGAAGAATGACAAGTATATAATTTATACACCACTAAAAGCTATCCAAAAGCTACAAATTATAGTTTTTGACAAACACTACTAAAACACTACTTATACCACTAAAAGCTACTTATACCACTAAGGGTGCGTTCTCTTCACCTGAATAACCCTGAACTAAACTGAACTGAACTGAACAGATTAGACCTGATTCAACTTATTGGACCTGATTGAACCTGATTGGAACTTATTGACCTGATTGAAACTTATAATTAGACCTGATTAGACCTGTTTGAAACTTATTAGACCTTATTGGACCTGATTCGAACTTATTTGACCTTATTTGACAAAAAATTTAATGAGTAATAACATAAATATTGCCTTTAACATAAATAATATCCCTCAAAATTTATTATGACATAATAATTATTAAAATTTATCCTTCGAAAAAATAGTAATTATTAATTGTCTCTTATGATTAACATTTTAACAAAAAAATACTATTTATATGCTTGCCTATACACAACTTTCACCACTAATATATCTAATAGTCTTGCTTTGATTTCATAAAGCACTAGTAGGAAATCAATTGATAATATTTATATCTTCCATTGTTATTAGTAACGAAAACATGTTATCTCTAGTTATTTAAAGAAGAATTGCAAAATATTATAATTATGATGATTATTGTTGTTAACCTTATTTGACCATGGTTATAATATTTTTTTTAATAATAACATAATCAACTAACAGTAATATGAATAATAAAATTATAGATAATAATACAAATATAATACTATATAATCATAGTGGTACTTTAATTAAAAAATTTAATAATAACATAATCAGCTAATAGTAATATGAATAATAAAATAATAGACAATAATACAAATATAATACTTCCTGCGTTCCGAATTAAATGCAACAATTTGGGTTGCACGGTGTCCTAGGCAAAATTTCTTAAGCACCGAAACACCACCACCAGCTCCATCGAAACACCACCACCAACTCCACTAGAACACCACCAGCACCACCGAAACACCACTAGCATCACCAGCACCACCGGATACCACTAGCGTCACCAGCATCACCTAAACACCACCACCAGCACCGGTACACCACCAAAAACACCGAAATTCACCACCCAAACCACTGAAATCACAACCAAACCAACTTAATCCACCACCAAAACCACCAAAATCCAACCCAACCCACCGGAATCACAACCAAGAGACCAGATCTGCAACTACCAACGATAAAGTGACAAAGGAGAGGTAATATCGTGATGATGGAGACGAGGAGAGATAAGATAGTGATGATTATGGTGGTGGTTGGTTTTAATTTGATGGATGGTGGTGGTAATGATGAAGAAGAAAGTGGTGGTGATGGTTGAAGATGATGGGGTTGGTGGAAGATGATGAAAGAGAGAAAGGGTTGAAGATGGGGTTGGTGACTTGGTGGAAGATGATGAAGGAGAGAGAAAGAGTTGCTTACGGTGTGGATCGGAGGCAGTGGGGACGAATTCTGGCGGATGGTGATGGTGGAGACAAAATCTGGTGGGTGGTTGGGACGAATTCCGGCGGTTGCTGGTGGAGATACAAAGTGGTGGTGGGTGGGAGTGAGGAGAGAGAAACTTAAGGTGGGTGATGATGGAGGTTTAGATGATGATGAAGAAGAAAATTGGTGGTGGGTGAGAGTTGAGGAGATAGAAAGAGGAAGATGATTTGGTTTTGTATTGATTTAATTAGTATGATAAGTTTTTGTTAAGGGTTTAATTAGTTTTCATTAGGTATAATTAAGTGTTTAATTTTTTAGTAAGGGTATTTTCGTAAATTCACACCTAAAAAACTTACCAAAAATAGAAAGTTTGGAATTATTGCATTTAATTTGAAACTGCCCAAAATGAAAATTGTTGCATTTAATTCGGAATGGAGGAAGTACTATATAATCATAGTGGTACTTTATTAAAATTTTAATTTAAATTTATTGATTATTGACTATTTGGATTTGATTAGACCTTATTGGACCTGATTGAAACTTATTGGACCTGATTGGAACTTATTGGACCTGATTAGACCTGATTGAAACTTATCTGAACTGAACTGAACTGATTAGACCTGAAACTTAATTTATTAAAATGAAGAAAATGCACCCTAAATAACCAAACACTACTTAATAGGTGTTGTGACATAGATTAGAAAAATCCAACATACTGATAGATTCTTTCATTTTTTCGGTAAGTTATTCAACAACTTTTCTTCTAGGACTCTAGGAGTACTCCCTAATTGTTAAAAATATTGAAAGAAGATGACCTTAAAATCAAGTAAAGACCGACCGACCCACCCTATGGGATGAAAACGAAGAAAGCGCAGCAGAAAGGAACTGTCAAAACTGGAAAAAAAAACCAATCGCAATCTGATTACAGAGGAGAGAGAAAATGGAAGAAGAAGAAGATGGAGAACAACAGCAGCAATATGAAGGACAAGGAGGAAAAGCTTTAGTAATGTTAATAAGCGGAACTTTGGTTTACTATCACTGCTCTTTTCGCAACTCCACTTTTCTCTCTCTTCTCTCCGATGTCTTCCTCGTTATTCTCTGCTCTCTCGCCATTCTCGGCCTCCTCTTCCGCCACTTCAACATTTCGTCTGTAATCGATTTCCTCTCTCTCTCTCTCTCTCTTCTTTTTTTTTGTTTTTTTATTTTTTATTTTTCTGGATTTTAATGCTATGCCCAATTCACTTTAGGGTTTAATTTATTCGCTCAGTTTGAATTGAATTGAATTGAATTAGGGTTCAGTTTTTTATTTGTGATGGTGATCATATGGGATTCAGTTTTGTATTTTATTTTAATGTTTGAATTTTGTGTAATTTTCTCTCTTTTTTTATATAAATTTTGATATTGAATTCAACAATTGGTGTTTTTCTATGATATGATTTGGATGTATCGGAATTTAATTAAATTTTGTTATTAAGATCATAGCAATTTTCTGGCTATTGGGTTTGGATTGCATTGCATTGTACTTTATTGGATATAGATTTAAGATATGAAAGGGTGTATTATGATGTGATGGGTTAATAATTACTACTTTCTCCGCTTCGACTGCATTCTTTATACACTCGGCTGTACCATGGTGCACACAAGGCTATATTTTGCTTATTTACTCATTTGGAGCTCTCTGTTGTGTGAATGTTGCTCACTTGGAGGACTTCAAATGAGCGACGAGTAAAAACACAACCTTGGGTGTACCATGCTCATGGTTCACATGGGTGTATGATAAAGTTGTGCTTCGTTGCAAAATAATTGCATCACTTTTATTTTAGGGAAATGTCATGATATTCAGGCCTAAACTGTCATGGAAGGGTGTATGTGTGAAGTGTATATATTTATATTTGGCTGTATGTGAAATGCAGTGTACCTGTGGATCCGTTAGAATGGCAGATTTCACAAGACACTGCCAATAACATATTTGCATGCTTGGCTAATACTGTTGGGGCTGCTGAGTCTGTTCTTCGGGTTGCTGCTACTGGTCATGATAAGAGGCTCTTTGTTAGGGTATGTCATTTTAGCCATCAATACTTTATACTTCGTAATGCCGATTCACATTGATATGCTTTTTATGAAGTTTTTTTAGTGCTTGTATTTCCTGGCATTATGCAAACAATGGGAGCGAAGAGAGGAAAGTGTTTTGGGGAAGAATTTAGGAAGTACATTGTCACTAAAAGAGGCTTGCATTTCTCATATTTTGCAGCCTTTGTTGTGATATTTCTTGTTCATTAAGGGTGAGTCCTCTTCACCTTCAAAAGTTAAGTTTCAGAAAAAATAAGTAATAAAAACAAGTTCTAATAACTTCAGATAAGTTTAGCTCAACAAAATTTAGGTGAAGAGAACTCACCCTAATTTAGATTTCAGAATTATCTTATTAGATTGCTTTTCTTAATGGCTCTTGTGGATCACTAGTAGCAATGTAGCATGTGACATATAGTAACTTTTTGACTTAAATGTTGTGGCTCAACATATCTATGTTCAGAACTGTAAGTTGTGCTCATTTAACATGTTTTATGTCGGTTGGTATTCTAACTTATAGTCATAGTCCACATTGTGATGGAAGAAAGTTTCCAAAGTTGTTCTGAGAAATCCGTCTAAACGTTTTCCTGGCCCTGATTGTTAGCTGTGTATCTATTGTCTAGAACTGAGGTGGATTTATAGAAGAGGACTTTGGTGTTTCAGATTGATTCATTATTCTTGTTTTGTATCTCTCTCAGGTAGTTGTCAGTCTCTATCTGCTATCAGTTCTTGGAAGAATGGTCTCCGGGGTGACAGTTGCTTATGCTGGTACCTTTTTCCTTTGGTATTGTTTGTTTTTGTTGATTTTGATGTTCAAAGTTAATGATGATTCTTTGTAGCAAGTTAATAATGCATGTGCTTTGTTCAGTTGAAGATATCTGAATGGTTTTCTCTGCTACATTATATGTTAAAGTTCCGTTATACATTACTATTCCTATTTTAATATGGGATCATCACTAGCTGATTGTACTTTTCAACTTCAATCTGAATATCTATTTGGAGGCCATACTACTTTCAATCGTGTCTCTATAGTTTTTTTATCAGTCATGGAATGGGGACATTTTTGAGTAGGTTCTCATCATTTCTTTTGGCCCTTCATTGAGGTTTCACTTTAAGAATCTGCAGTTCTGCACCCACTTGAAGTTGCCATCTTTTTCTACACTAAGTTTATATTCTTTGTGCTGCCATGTTAAAGACCTTTTGTAAGATGTATTTCAGGATAGGAATCTGTCTGTCTGTTTTGGCGTGAAATCATGTCATTGACTGCTACTCACTTTCCTTCCATCTTATTTGTTTTACTCATGCTAGATTGCTTGTTGGTTTTATGTTTCCTATATTGGCCAGTTACTGCTATGAAGTCTAAACTACTGGTGATGCAAGTATCAAAACCATGATGTGTGTTTGGGCTAACTTATGATGTTGTTTTCATCCAGGTTTGTGTTTATTCTGCCTCTACATGTTTGTTGAGAGCTCACTTCCAATCAGTAGTCGACTATCTCGGTATTTAGCTAGACGAGAGAATGCAGTAGATTTACAAGATTAGCATGTAGAGAGCAGAGGCCTTGTTTCCTCAGCTATACCTGTACATGAGGAGAAGTAAATTAGATGTGCTGACTGCAGGTGTACAAGATTGTAGCTGTCACTCAGTTTTAGCTGTATGTGTCATATTTTTTGATAAAATTTTAGTCATTGGTAGATTAATTGGTTTATGGGCAAAGCCAGAAAACAAAGCAAGAAGCTTTATGTGATATCAGTTCTCACAATGTTAAGTAGGAGATTGGTTAATTTTAGTCATTTGCTTCTCTTGATTTTTGATAAAGTTTAGTCTGGTAAATTTTGGTCATTTGCTTCGTTTTGGCAACTTTTCACAACACACTTCTATTCTCTTTTTCTTTTCTTCCTTTTTTGTTAACATCGTTAAACTAACCATGCTAAAAAGAAGCAATGAAGATGAGCAGAAAGGTTACTGGTTGAAGTCTGAATCACCTCCCTGTGTGATAGCTGAATTATGTCAGTAACCTATCGAAGCAATAGCTGCCTTACCGGCCTTCAGCCTGCACAAACAATTCTGGAGAACCTAACCCGTGAGCTCGTAGCTCGTTGTTTAGCAGCAAAGAAGCTCTGAGTGGATAATTGTCCATTTCGTCTTCCAGCATAATAAAGCTGTAAACGAAGCTGGCCAGCTTGAGTAACTTTCTCCCATCTAGCCACAAGATTTGCAGAAACTTAAAAAGGTCAAAAATTGTGAAACAGTTTCAAGCAAATTGAATTAAGCTGTTGGTTCCTCTTTTAGTAACCAGAAGTTTGCAAAGGCTTCACCACGAAGAACCCACGGTTTCATATTGAACATGAAAAAAATTAGTCGTAAAACCATCTCGGCCAGGAGATTTAGATTTTAGACCCTTTCAGATCAATCATTGATGTATACCCCTCCCAGACCCTCGTCGACAATATTTAACAGATTGACATCCTCCTTGTCTTTCACCACATCACCCCTGATTATTCTCGGCCTATCTCATTTCTTGATTCACCTTGCTTCAACTCAATCCGCCCATTATACATTTTGGTATACCTAGAGGTAGGTATACAGCCAATCCCCGATTTATATTTATAAGCAAAAAGAAAAATAACATGAGTGCTAGTTTTGAATGATCAGAACAAATTAATTATTAGAGCAGGTAACAAGCCCATTTTAGCCAAATAAAGATTAGATTCTCAGTTTACCTACAGTTCCTACAGAACATAGAAACATCTTCTTGTGCCAATAATTAGATTTCTCTCCTTTACAGTGCTTAACAGAGCCTCGCATTATGGTTGTATAACAAGAGCAAACGAGCAAAAATCTGGTAGAAGCAAAAAGAAAGATACTCATGTGTGTTCGTCCCATTATAAAAACAGGGGACGAGAGATCTTATGCCGTTTATAAATGGCGCCTTTCGACAAGTAAAATGTCTTTCCAGGCTTCATAAAACATCCAGGTAATGCCTGAGTTTGGCATGACTTTCAAAGTGCTTGCACCCCAACCTCTATAGAGCCCCATTATACCTTCTTCCCGCACTACTTCTGCAAGAGCCGCAGCCATATTTGGCGGGCATTTTCCTTGCAGTGCTCCAACCATCAGCCTTTTCCTAGCAACCTCAAGTGGGAAGCTAATTGTGCTTGATGTAAGACCTACCAAAACACAGCAAACGGAATGGAGTTCAGGCGAGAAGAATTCTTATATGAGAACGTGTCAACAGAGAAATAGTAATCCACTTTAGTATAATTTCGTAGAGCTAAGATTTGCATTTCCGACCGACTGCAATGGATTGCTTGAACCATAGCCCCTGCCCCCTGGGGACAATAGGACATAAATGTAATCTTTTACTAAAAATATCACGTGGTGTAATCATTTATCTTGAAAATGTAATCCTTTAGGAAGATTGGCCCCACAAGAGAACAAATAAATACATTTTAGCTAAAAAGGATCAGTTATTGGTTAAAAACGAATACTACTTGGTGTTCTCGCATTCTCAAATAGGTAATGTTCCTATCAGAACCTAGGCCTATAAATCATAAATCATCACTATGTTCATAAATGCGACAATTTCTGCGGACATTCTAAAATGGTACTCCATTACTTCTGGATAGAGAGAGCAATAAGAAGTGACAGGAGAATGATGGAAATGTCACATGCAGCTGAAGTCTAGGATTTGACAAGGGTTTCGATTTGGCCTTGAAAAGCAGATGTAAATATAATAAGACATGAGTAAAGCTTCATAAGCACATAGATGATCTCTCAACAGCAGTAGGAGGAGCTTTAATTTGAAAGAACTAAAATATGAAATTTAATATTTCACCTGAAATAGCTCCAATGAAAAGCATCTCTACGCGACTCAGTTTTTTCTTCTTCTTTGCACCACAATAAGACGTCTTCAATTTGTCATACATGAAATAATAGCATGTGCTGTATGGGAGCATCCCAACAAGGGTCGGACAAAGACCAGAATATAAGGCACCAACACCGCCATCTTTGTAAATTTTACTGAGTGAAACCACTAAATTAGGGTAATCCTCAGGTCTTACGGTCAATCGGTCCTGTTTGAAAGAAGCCAGCAATCAATATCAATTTGAAAAGGGAAAACAATATCACAGCCGAATTCATGAAAAATTAAGTACAGCAAATTCCCCAGGCATTCAAATAATTTCAGTTTGGATACCTTAACAACTTCCAGAGGATGGCATACAAGTGTACCAGCAACTCCAGCAGCAGCTCCTGCCACACCAACTGGAGACAGCCATGAGAGAGGAAAGCTCAAAGTGATGTCGCCAAATTGCAGCTTAGGTTCACCATCGCGGTTCCATTTTTCTTGGTTCAAAGTCATTGCTCGCTTGACCCACTCAAAAGTTCCAAGCTCCACTGCCTGAGTTGGGACTATGCGCAGCATGTTAATTGCGTTTCCTGCCCAGAGACCTTGCCAACCATGTTGTTCAATGACCTGTATGAAACTTCCCGGTATACTTTTGGACCCAACACCAACGACCATTCTTGTCCTGATGTATTGATAAGTGGATCAATTGTGGTGTTAATATTGAACACATTACATCATACTACAAATTACAAATTAAATGAGATCACTAACACTCACTGCAACCAAGGCAGTAAAGATATTTGAAAGTGTATATAGCTCATCATCCAACACTTTATCATGTCAAGAGAACAAACTACTGAGTCAAATAAGCTCTCTGGCTTATAAATAGCATCTTAAGTTACAACCCTGTCTACGGTCTTCAAGCATAGAAAATAAATCTTCAGTGAAGAAAATCAGACATCAACAAATTTGAAGAGCAAATTGTCATTTCAAACAGAAAACTGAGAGATATATGAAGAGTGGCATCAAGATTACAACAATAGACAATAGAAAAGCTACATTCCACCATGCACAAACAGCTGATTTGCATCTTGTACTATCCTGCAATTCTTGCAGTAAAATGAAAAATACACCAGACCCTGTTGGCTCAAGATGAAGAATCTTAATGTCAGAAAGTTCAGAACAGAAATATGCAAGACATTTCAACAACTTCAAGTCAGAACTTGTCATTAGTGAAAAGGAACAGTTTCCTAATGCATTTTGCTAAGCTTTTGTGCATACTTTTACGTTGTATTCAAGAACAATAAAGCTGATGAAGATATAACAACTTAGTAGCCAAGAGTTATTAAAACGAGGTAAATTATTCCAGAATCAAAAGAAAAACACACCTGATAGTTTCAAGAGGTGCCAAAACAGCCTTGGTCATTGCCCCTGCCAGAGCACCACTAAGAAACTCACCCACTTCTCGGGTATTAATTAAATCCTGTGCCACATTAGAGCAGTATTTCTGTCAGGTACCCCATTGATTCGACCAAAAAGACAATAAAAACGATGATGAATGCTTATTGATTAGAAAAAAAGCAACATCTAGTTTTGAGATGTTAGCACCAATAGGCACCTTTAACAGCAAGAGAACTATAATGACTCAACACAAATCAATCAAATTTACAAATCTTCCATGGAAAACGACGGGTAATTAAAGACTTTAACTCTCTTTCCACCATAACATAAGACCATCTAAAATTGAAAGAAAGCCATTAGTACACAAACTCCATCATCACCAGTGGCCACATTATCCAAAATCCAAATGCTCCTATATTTCGAACATCGAAAATCCACTTAAAAATCTACTTCTCAAACACACTTGGTAAATTTGGCAAGCAAACCAAATTAAACCACAACAGGAGAAAATTTGAACAAGTGTGACATAAACTTCAAAGAGAAGGAAAGATAGATATACCTTAAATGCTTTACCAATGTCAGGAACTTGAAATTTAAGGTCCAAGTTCTGACCTTTATTAAGCTCCACCTCTTTTGGGAGCATAACACCTCCATACACATCCCCAAATACCAATTGCTTGTTATTCTGCAAATTCAATACCACCACCATTTTCAAAAAATCCCAGAATCAGCTACCAATTCAACAAATACCCAGTTCAACAAATTCATAAAATACACAACAGCTCAAACTATAAATAAAAAGTGGGAAAAATATTGAAAACCCACAAAAAAGAAACTTAAAATATCTTTTGAAATTCAGAAAAAAAAAAAAAAAAAAAAAGTAGGACATACCTGAGAGGGAGGTTTTTGGATCATTTGAGAAACCATTTGATGGGTAGTAAAGTTTTTTTTTTTTTGTCGCTCCCCCTTCAAATAGTTGAAGAGGTGCGAGGGAGAATTAAGGGAGATGTCAAATTTTTGTGACCAAGACACTTTTTTTTTTCTTAGGGTTTTTGGGTTTATGTTTGCTAAAATTATGATTATATGTTGGGCTTTTTACAAAAATCTGGAAAAGTTTGGCGCTTTTTGAGGGTTTTAGGATTGTTTTTGTGGGACCGACAACAATATTTGAGTGGGTCTAACGGAGTAACGGGTGCCTTGAGTATCTTGGAATGTTTTAGAGTAGTTATTTCTAGTTTATAATGTTTAATGGTGTAAAAAACTCAAAAAGTGAGTCAATTACCTCTGCAACTGGACTTTTGCAGCGCAACGCCACGGAGAAGCATCTTTTTGAACTTCTGCTTACTTTCACTCTTTTTGTATACGTAGTTCTTTTTAATTCTTATGTGTTTGGATGCTCTTCTTGTAGTTGTGTTGTAGTCTTGTAGATATATTTTTGCCATTATGAGACATCTGTGACTACAAATCTACAAGACTACAAGTGTTTGAATATTCTTATCTATCAATAGCTCGTAAACGTGTCACATCATCAATTAATGTTATAATGTATTTACTCGTACGTATATTACTATTATTTAGAGGCTACTTAGTGGACGATTGGACCTCACCCTGTATTTTCTTATTATCGTCGTGCATTAGTATTTTTATTATACCCCTTATACCACTTCCATTCCTTTTATCTTTCTCCCTCTCATTCATCTACTCTCATTCTCTTCTTCCTTTTACTACTATGATGCTTTCTCCCATACCCTCATCTTCCCTTTCTTTCTTTCTTTCTTCCCACCATTATTAAAGATACCCACCACAATTGCACCTCAATTTTTAACCATCATAGTTCGTGGACATTGGAATCTTGAACACCGCGTCGTAATCCCGCTGGAAAAGTTCATTTTTATTTCAGGTTTTCAAAATACCTCAGATGTCTGTGATGACCGGCCCAACCTACAACCAGCCAGAAGTTCCAAACACCTGACCATAGGTTAGGGCGTCTGAAACTTCCGCTCCAATCTATGGTTGGGCGAAAATGCCAGACGTCCCAATATATGTACGGTCAGTCGACTGGGATTTTCACCTAGCCATATGTAGGAGTGTGATTTCCAAACACCCCGATATATCGGGACATCAAATTGTTTTATCGGCGAGTTCTTCTTTTGCGGTGAGATTCTTCAATTATTTTTTCCTTTTCATCTAATTTGTATTTTCTTAATCGGGCATATTTTAAGACTGGGTAATTAGATGAATAAAATTAAAAAGCGTGCTTGGTCTTCTACATATATATTGGTGGCTGACAACTTGGGATGGAAATGAAACGAGACAGCTCGCGAGCTACTCGAGACCAACTCGATCAAAATTTGATTTGAGTCAAGCTCGACCAGAGATGTTGTCAAGTTGAGTTGAGTTATTTGGTATTCAACTCGAAAAATCACGAGAAACTTGAAAGAACAATTATCAATTATTACCAAAAGTAAAATACTTAGATCCAACGTAATTTCTACCCTAAGGACACTAATCAGACGAGACAACATGTGAGTTACTCGAATAGGCACGATTAAAATTCGACTTAAGAAAACTCTACTCGATCAATACTTGGTTAAATAGTCGACTCGAGTGAGCTCGACTCAACTCGAGATTGACTCCAGATGTTAGCAAGTTGAAATGAGCTAACCTAAACTCGAAATCGACTCACATCCACCCCTATTGACAACTCCACTATTTTTTCCATGAAAGGTGGTTGGCCTGATTGGATTGTGTTCTAAAACCGATGGTTATTTTTTATTATTTTTGAATTATTTTTATTGGGTAATTTCTAATTTGGGTAAAAGGGAAGATGAGGTCAAGGGATGAATGAGTGGGTAAAAGGGATTGGGATAACGTTGTATTTTTGTATACTTAGTTAGGGTGATAGTAAGTAAATATAGGGCTTGAAAAAGCAAACCCCATATCATACTCCATCTGTTACTTTAATTTCTTCCTAAGAAAAATCAAAGAATTTTTTTTTTCAATTTCTCTCTTACTTTTGAAGTCAATAATTCCTCTCTTTTTTATTACTTCTACCATTTTTTTTGGCGCACATATTAAGGAAGAATGGTTAGTAAAAGTAATTAAAAGGAATCCCATGTGGAAGGAGTGAAAAGGATGGAGTAATTAGAGTGAGTGGGAAGTTGTAAGTTTATTAAATGAACAGTTCGAGGGAGGTTAAAAGGAATAGTTTTTCCAGATAAGGAAATGGTGGAAGTATTTCAAAACAACCAATAGGAAAATGGTAGAAATAATAAGAAAAGGAGGAAGTATCAAGTTTATTTTACTGGTTACATATTATATTACCTATAACTTGTTTGGTTGGGAATATTTGGATGGAAAATAAAACAACGAAAAATATAAATGGACTATCCCATTTTGGTTCTAAAAATTATATGAGATCATGAGGAGTGGAAGGAAGTGATGGATTAAGATTCTAATGAAATCTTCACTTCCATTTCCTTCAAAAATTAGAGGATTTGGGGAGGAAAGATAAATTGAGAAACTTTATATTTTAATATTTGGGGTTAAATGTGGTTCTTTTGATCTCTTTTTATCCTATGGGTAATTATTTTTAGTTAAATGTTGCAAATCATTATAGAAAAGAAAAGGTCAATTATTCATGGATGATTCATTAGTTTTTTAAAAAAGAGGAAGGTGATTCATTACATTATGAAGAAGTTAATTATCATATCATTTAGAGACAACTTAAATAGGTATGTCTTCTAATTTGCATAACCAATTATTTGGGTATATTTAATATATTATGAAGAAAGATGACCTATTGAATTATGAGATACTTACTTAACATATTATTTAGAGGCGATTTAAAGCGCAACTTATATATTGTAAGGATTGCTCATCGTATTATAGATGAGTTATTTATTTTAATAAGTCAACATTATTATTTTTAGAATCTTATTATCATTCTTCGTAATTTGAAGAATAGAAGAATTCACACAACTTTTTAAATTAAGGAACTCATAAATTTGTTTCCTTATTTAGAGGATTGTAATTGATTTAAGTACTGATATTTCCTAGCTATTAAGATCACGACACACGCCCAAGATTCATATCCAAGCGACACATAATCAATAGCTATCCAACTACCTACACATGGCAACTCAATATTGAAACGGCTTGAGAAGGCGACATTTGGCGAAATCGTTGTGGGTGCGACACGTAGGCTTATTTTTCTAGATATGAATAATTCTAACTTTTGCTAAACTCTTTTATTAATAATACTATACTATTTTATTTATCATCAATGGATGATTCCACATTACCACATTTTCTTATGAGGTAACTACTTTTTAGTCCTTGGCGATTCCCCGGGTTATTAACATTTTCATGTTAAAAAATATCATCTAATGTTGCATAGCTTATTGGTAGAAACTTTAGTATATTAACTTGAGGTCACGTGATCGAATCTTATATGGAGCATGTTTCTATTTTTTTTAATGTGCATAATGATGACATGGAATGAAACAACTGAAGGGAGTTTGTCATGTGGCTCGTAAACTTGCTTAAGAACGCTTTTTAATATATTAGTATAGATAGATAAACTAGATTTTTGACCCGTGCATAATGCACGGGAGTATTTTTGGTTTTATTATTGAGTAGTATATTTTAGAAGTCACACAATAACAATCACTTAACTTCCCGTATTACACAAAATTATAAAATCATAAAGTAAGATTGTTTAATTTAAAGAACAATAATTACAAATGTAATTTCCAAATCAATATATATGTTTTCAAACACTTCGGCCTTGTAAACTACATTTGTTGTATTTGTACGCACACCGTGTTCTTTATCAAATGGAAGGAGTTTCAAACCATTTTTGCTCGTCACTCTGGAAACTGCAACATAAAATTGACCATGACTGAAAACGGGTCTCTCGTGCATAATGCACGTAAATTTCTTAATTTATTAAGTAGTTTTTTCTGTTCCAAATCTATTAAATGCATTATTATTAGAACGCATGCATATAAAGTTGAAAGAGTAAAAAATGTAAAATTAAATTATTGTACAATATCATGAAATTAATTCAGAATAATTTGAAATTGGCTTACAACCCGTGAGTGTTACAATTATGACTTGTGACTTATTTGTGATGATTAGTATTGATCACATTGATTAGGGTTAAATTGGCTTACAACCCGTGAGTTGCTTAAGTATGACTTGACTTATGGCTTACAACCCGTGAGTTGCACTTATAAATTTGAAACCCATAATTCATGATCACATTGATTATGGTGATCGAAATGTTTTCGTCATTCAAAGTTTTTGGACCCGTTCAAAATACATGGGATTTTTTTTTGTTTTATATATAAATGTAAGATTTTAAGATGTTTCTCTTAAAAACATGGTGTGATATTAGCTCGTGATTTAATATTTTTTCACAGTCATATCATGTATTAAAATCCTCAAAAAGTTGGCTTATGACCCGTGCGTTCAATGACTAATGTAGTTGATATTATGGTGGAACACGTTATCAACTTTTTTAAAAAAAAGATTTTGAAATATATTCATGTACATTGTTGTTAAAATCTCGATCCAGATCTTACGATTCTACGATCCAAAGTAGGACCCCAATCCTATTAACATTGGTTATTAAAATGCTCAAAAAACTGACTTATAACCCGTGCGTTCAGTAATATGACATTCAGGCACTTCCTACTGACTTCACAACAGAAGTTTGAATAGCACTTAATACGTTTTTCACAAAAGATATGCAGTTGTAGAGCTCATAAGTAAAACTCTAATGTTTTACTAAGCCTAATGTTAGTGAAACTCATGCCAAATTTGATGTTCCAATGTAATCAAACCAAGTGGCATAGTCAAGGGGATTCTTCTTAACTTCATCATCTGATTCTCGATGCCCTTTTTTTTCCACAGTTGCATCATCACTACCCTACGTTAGGGGCTGACTCTTTGTATGACCCCATGTATCATTACCTTCCTTGATTTGTTAATTTATGAAAATCGTTCGTTTCTTTTGTTCGATGAAGTTGCATCACCCTATATTCAATTTGTGTCGTTGATTGAATTTTGGGCTACTCGATCAAGTACTGGAAACTTAATGGAATTCATAACTGTTTCAATCGTATTTTTTTCCTTTTTTCTTTTTATTGTCGAATATTCGGAAATTAAGACCATTCCAATGCTCCTTTTCGCCAGGCATACCCTTTATCCATAAAATATTAAACACAAATTCAAGTATGAGACTGGTGTACAGTATTATATTGTACAGTGAGGGTAACTTTTTCAACCTAAATGAATGACTTATATAAAAGTGACCCGTTTAATGTAAAAAATTACTTGTTATACGGGGATAACTATATGTCCTAAATGAGTCACTGTTACTTATATAGAAGTGACCCATGTAGGGTTAAAAGCTACTGTTTATTTTAACGTGACCCATCTTAAAAATGATTCATTTTAACTTAAAGTGAGCTGCTCTGACAATCAAGTTATTGTACTCCCAATGCACACAATTCTAATAGTATTTGTAAAGTAGTATAAAGTGATTTGATTCAAATTTATAATCAAGTATAATAGGTCGCATCGGAACATTGAAGTCTATGTAAGGAGAAGTTGTTGATGCATAAATCTATCTATACAAATATATTAAAAGGCGTTCCTAATAATGCCTACATGCCACGTGGCGCTCTCCTCGAATTATATTGCAAATGCTTTATATCCATGTGAACTCCTCAATTAAAAAATTATAAATATTGTGTAACTACAAGGTATCGAACACGTGACCTTTGCAATGAAAAGTGAGAGTTTAACCATCATTACACTATAACTCTGTTGTCTAATATTTCAAATAAAATATGATAAAGTCTTATAGTAATTATACTTAACTGAAAAGATTTAAACAAGTAATTACATTTCTAACACTATTATTACGATACTAACAAGATACTATTGATGACCCCAATTTCTTTCAAGTTATTATTTTCAAATTCAAACATTTAAAATTATTTTTACTTATCAAGTTATGACGTCAAATTTTCAATTTCTCATGGACAAAAAAATTGAATTATGAAATTTATAAATAATTATTACAATTGATCGCCCGGGCCAAAAATACTAGTTATAAAGTTATATGCAAGCTGAACATTGAAGATGTATTTATGAGGTAATCTATCAAAAATACTTCCTCTGCTTTTTATTAGTTTACCTACTTTCCTTTTTGAGTTTTTCCTTATTAGTTTACCCACTCCAACGTATAATACTGACATGAACACTTATAAGAGTATACTGATAGTATTGTAGTCATGCCAGAACCACACCAATATATCTATAAAGGTGATGATATAGAAGTATTTGGATGTGCTATTTTATATCGTTTTATTGAAGAAAAAAAAGAAAATTAAACGTTTTTTTGATTTTATGTTTCTGCTTTTTGCAAATTTTTGAAAAAATAAACATACTATTAATGGCCTGTTCTCCCCAGCTTATTTTCAGTTCAGTTCAGTTCAGTTCAGTTCCTAAATGATAATCATTACTATTAATTAGTTATAATTTAATTCAGTTCAGTTCAGTTCAGTAGTTTTATGCCGAAGAGAACAAGCCCTAAGATTATTTTCAAAATTTTCTTGAGTCACCCAACAATTGTGAATGGTTATGGCTAAATTTAAAAATATTTAGCTTGTGATTTAAAATTTGATGATTTTTTATAATGAATAATTTAAAATTGGCTTAAAATCCGTACATTACACGATTTTGACTTATAACGTATAGTTTTATTGAGAGACTCAAGAAGACAAAAAACGCTCCTATAAAGTTGTAAAATTGTCTAGCTAAAAAATGTAAATACGTCGTGCTTGTATTATGTATGTGTATTTTCTAAGGTTCTCCTTGTGATTTAAATTTCATGGTTATTTTTATATATTAAAAAAAACATGACCTCATAATTTTAGTTATTAATGACACCATTTGTGACTTTTGTCCCCTTCTTAGATTGATAGTATGATCCACAATAATCTATTAATGAAACATGGCCTCCTCATGTAATCAAATAGTTCACAAAATCCGTGAAAATTTAGGCTAACTGACTATGTTTTCTTGTTTTTTTTTTCTTAAAAGTAAGCGCAAGTAGGGGTGTGCACCGGTCCAGGACCGGAACCGGCTGGACCGGAATCCGGGGTTTTCTTGGACCGGAACATTTTTCCGGTCCGGTCCGGTCCGGTCCGGTCCGGTCCTGGACCTCTTGGACCGGAATTTTTTATTTCAAAAAAAAAAAATCTTTTTTATTTTATTTAAATGTATTTATAAATTATATACATTAAAAATTAATAATTTTAATGTCAATAATCCTAAAGGAATAAATAGTAGGTTTTTAAGTTTCTAACTTTCTACCTTTTAATTTTTTTTTTAACATATAATTTTTTTTTTTTACTAAAATAATATAAATTCCGGTCCAACCGGTCTGGACCGGAATTTTCCGGGTTTGGACCGGACCGGACCGGTGGACCGGAATCCTGATTTTCGGCGGACCGGGGACCGGACCGGAATTCCGGTCCGGTCCGGTCCAAATTCCGGTCCGGTCCGGTCCGGACCGGTTTGTGCACACCCCTAAGCGCAAGTAGACAAATGCTCTATCAAGATTATAACTTATCCATGAATAATACTCCGTGTTGACTCCCTCTTTGGTTAATCACTGGCCCGCACGTCATATAGGGCATTTGCTTCATGCGCAGAATATTCCATACAGCTTATGTATATCCTACATGGCGTAATAATTGGTTGTTAAACATTCAAATAATTTTAGAATTATTTTGAATTTCATTCATTTATTTAAAAAAAACTTCCAACTTTTTTGTGATTGTGGCTTGTGAAAGAGTTGCATCACATGACATCTTGATGTAAACGTCGGTATATTTATTAGCAGGTGTGAGAGCACAAATTATAAGGTACACCTTGAAGTTCATATATAGAGCTATATGTTCCCAACGACACAACCTTATTATCTCATTCATTTAATTTAAGTGGTCCCCGTTAGGACAAAATGGAAAAATATTGAGATTGTGTCTTGGATGTACATAACTTTATGTACTCCAAGGTGTAACACACACCTTCTGGAGAGAGTTTGTCATTTAATTTATGCGAAAACGTATTATTTCATTTACAGTATGATTGCCAACATTTCTCATATGAGTCTCATAAATAACAGATCAGTTTCATGGCCAGACGTTAGAGTCTAGTAATTGCCAAGGTAATCGTATAATTTCCTCTTTCTCATACCATCCATATAAAAATTTAATGACTACTTCAAATTGACAAATAGGCCATAAGGAAAAGCATTTTGCAAATAAGCTCTAAGAATAATTGGGGAATCAATATGGGTTCGTATCAATGATGAAAATAAATCAGTATTTATTTATTAATGGTAGTGTATTATGTATATTATCCTATATCAAATGTTTCTTATTTATGGTTAATTTTTTTTTGAATTATTTACACGAATGGAATTTGCACTGGTATAGATAATCCTACTACTTCGTCAAACTTGACTCATACTTGTCGCTTAAATTTTTATGTTGTTAATTTAGGATTTTCACTTCAATAGTATTTTCTGTAAATATCAAAGATCATCTCATAAGTTGTTTAAGTTGACACTAAGTCTAAGTGACATTAAAAGCTTCATATTGGGCCTAACTACAACAATTTCTTCATTTAGCAATTCAGATTAACTATTATATTCGATCTTCTACTATTTATAGAGTAAAATGTAGCTACTGGTACAATTTTAAACGGAATATCACATTAGTCCATGCATAGTTCTTATCAATGCAACCTTTTCTTTTAGTTTTTTTTTTTTGCAAAGCAACATTGCTTTTTTTTTTTTGACGGGAAAGAGAAATTTCATTAATTGAATGTCAAACGACATCTACAATAGGTATTAAAGAAATACAAGATACAATTAAACAAGGCTAAATCAAATTCGTCTTCGAAAAAACTACAATGATCCAGGATCGAAGAATACAATCTGCAACCCCTCAGATTTCTTCGAATCAAACAACTATTGATGAGGAAGTCTATCATTCTGATATAGTTTGGGAAGAGCATTCTTGATCGAGCCATGTTGACCGCATCCGAGATTCCAATACCTTCATGTTGAGTCTCGAACTTCAACCAATGAGAACAATTTCTCATACCTAAAAACAAAAAAAAACATACTCACAACTCCCAAAGGGGAGTATGAGATCTCCAAAACAAAGACTACAAACCTGTGTGAGCCAAACAGGGCTCAAGGATTTTCCCAAACTATCCAAATTATTTACTTCATACCTTCCAGTTTTCACTCTGCCAGTCTGCCTCCAAAAAAAACCAAACCCCTCGCATTCAAAACATCCCCCATACTTAACTATGCTCCTCTCTCTCCACCGGAACCACCTGCGTTTGAACCAACTACTAAACATCCCGCGACACTACTCCCGCCTATCACCGCCGCGGCCCGCCGGGCCCGACTCAGTGATCCGCGTGGTAAACAACATAGCCCACCTGGACGGCCCGAAGGAGGGCCCGAAACCCCGTCAGCTCCTCTCTCTTCCTCGTTTCCCCTCTGACCCCTTGTCCGCCAGGTGTTTGACAAATTGCCGCAACGAGAAGCAGCGCACACGGGTTACCGCCATCAGTTGGGTCAAGTACTATTTTGATGGAGTTCATGATTCCGTTATTCAGTCCCACTTCAATAAAGGCCTTGTGAGTGTATAACCTCAGTTCTTTTTATTGCTGCTTTCTTTTCTTTATATATAGAGAACGTGAGAACACTGGAACAGTAATATTTTATTCTGGAATGGTAATTGTTTTTCGTGTCTATGTAATCGTATAAGAAGATTGGCCCGGCAAAGGAAAAAATTATCGAGTTTTAGCCGCAATTACTAGATGGTCTTCTTGAAGATCACATATATTCATTTTAGAATTGTGGCGTGACAACATGTTGACTTACTCCTTGTTAAGAATATAGCCCACATGTGAGTTATGAATAGTTTGTCCCACATTGAAGAATTAGAGAGAGAATAACTAACATATAGATTGGTGGGTTACTCCACCTATCACCAATTGGTTTTAGGATGGAACCCTGTCAACCTTGTATGTGGTCACTCTCTCCTATGGTGTGGGCTTGTGTACAGGTCCAATAAAGTTTATCACTCCTAGGAGCTCCTTTAGTTGTTGGTTCTAGTTAAATTTTGTAGGAAGTTGGCGGTTGAGCTGAAGAGAGTGAAAACTGAGAATTGTTGCTCACCTCAAATAGTTGTGAAAGTTTTACCTCAAGGGAATTGGTGAATCGGTTTTGATCAAGATTGCGTTTTGTCTACAGGTGCAGATAGAATATCCTAGTACAGAAGAATCATCGCGCGTTGTAGGGAATAGGTCCATGAAGAAGGTAGTCGTCCACAGTAATTATTTATTTAAGATTGCTGCCCTATTACGTGTACGCTTGCAGTTTCTTCTTGCTTGTATTTTGTGGGTTTAATTTTCCTACAATTTACAGCTAATCTACAGATTAAGCACAATGAAGTCATGAAGGCGGGTGCAAGAATTTATGTACCTGTGTCAATTGCTGAAAGTAGGATTTCAAGAAGATTTGACCCCATACCATGTGGAACTTTATATCCAAATGCTGATGAAATAGCTTACTTGCAAAGGCTTGTTATGTACAAGGCAGGTCTTCACTTGTTATAATTGCTGTAAATTTTGGAATTGCTTGATATTCAATGTATTCCCTCGTTTACGAAGCACGAGCATAGATCAGCTACCTTGGTGTGGCATCTCGTGTGTTTCCACTTTCCAATATGGGGAGTTCCACTCATGTTTTCCTCTCTAATGTCCTCTGCTAATTGCTCGATATCCAGGATTCTGCTATTATTGTGCTTAACAAGCCTCCAAAATTACCAGTGAAGGTAACTGCATAAGTGAGATTGTCTATATTTGGCTTTTGAATGACATTAGAGTTTAATCAACGTTCATACTTTTCTTATGGCATTGTGTGAAATTTTTGACAGGGGAATCTGCCAGTTCATAACAGCTTAGATGCTTTAGCTGCTGCTGCATTATCTTATGATTATGAGGAAGGTCCTCAATTGGTGAGCTCTCGTCACAATTGCATGTAGTATGGATTTTCATGGTTACTGTGATGCCCGGACATCATTAAGGCAGATTACAGACAATAATAACAGAAGATGAAGATGATTTTGATTGCTATAAGTGGAAAATTACAGAAAATAAAGATAGTTGCCAAGTATTCGAGTGACTTGGTCACACTCCCAAACTAACCACTAAATTGAACTCTACAATATTTTCTTGATGCCCTCTTCTCTCTCTAATCTTCTCTATTTATAGTATACTTGCCTTACTCCCCAAGCTAACATAATAGCTATATTTTATTACCACAAGTACCTCTGCCCCCCTAGGCTAGTCTATTACAGTTACTCATTATGACATCTCTAGGTGGTAATGAAACGATGATAATTACATTCAATGAAGAAAAGAAATGCTCCTTCCGTCTAATTTAATTCTTTTTGTTTGCTTTTCCACAGTTTCCAATCCACATCTATCACCTTTAATGTATTTAATTACGTATTGGTTAAAATTAGGAAATGTTCATTCATTAAAAATTGCTCATTCTAATGTTTGTTCTCATATATTGTTGGGAATATATGGTTAAAAGTTTTGAATGTGCGATCGAGAATTCTTTGTAGGAAGAATAAAATGGGACGGTGGGATTCCTTCTTTTGTCCGTGAATGATAGGCCCCTTTTCATTGGGTCGTCCCGAAATAATTGGTCATTTTCTATATAAAATTAAGTTGACTTTTGAATACCCGTAATGGTGTTAATAACTAAGAACTTTAGAGAGACTAAATTATGACATGCATGTGAATTCATATGAGATCTTATTAGATTCGTTGAATATATATTTTCATAATATGAACTTTTTCATATTTTTTATTGATAATCAAAGATATTAATGGTGAAAGTTACTCATACGCAAGCGTGAAAGTTAAATTCTGTAGATTAAAAAAAACAGAGGTAGTATTAATTATGATTTTTTAAGGCAATGGCTTATAAATGACCCTTAATCATATGTGCTCTATTTATCTACGGATAGAGGGAGTACTTTGATTATAAAGAATACTTCCTCCGATTTTAATACTTGTAACGTTTCCCATTTTAGGAAGTTCTCAATTACTTGCAATGTTGACATTTTTGGCAATATATTCACTCTTTCTCTCTCCTAGCACTGTAGCACATGGTGTTCGTTTTTATCTCTCTCTATCTCTTTCCTCTCCTTTACCCTTGTGCACATTCCAATGTTGCGAGTATTAAAAACGTAGGAAGTATTTATTATAGATACTCACTTGGTACATTACATGTAAAACTAGACAACAAATACACCGACATTTTCACAAGTTTTGACCTTGGATGGAGTTTTGGGATCTTAAAGAGGGTCTCGCCTGTACCTCAAGTGGATTCAACTTCTAGCTTATTTGTAGGTTATTGTAGGCAAAGCTTGTTGTTCATTGTTACTACTGTTTGTGTGCTTATGGGTTACTATGAAATTTGTAAGTTATTTTTCTTTTAACTTTAGTGGAGTTTGACATTCTTTATTGTGTCTATTCCCCTGTTATATAGAGATATATATTCCCCTCTTACCAGTTGGTACCATGGAATAATATGATTTTCTTTTGGATTATTAGATCCATCTTATCTTAATCAAGTTTTTTTTTTTAGGTACATCGTCTTGACAGAGAAAGTAGTGGGATCCTCTTGATGGGGAGGACAAAGGAGAGCACTTCTTATCTTCAACAACTGTTCATCAACATTAATGTGGCAAAAACATCTTGTCTGGTATTGATACTCATCCATTTGACACTGTTTTTTGATGATTATAGATATTACGTTGTTTGAAATTGCAAATGAAACTCAAGAAGTATTTGTCGCTAAAACAGGCCTGGAATGATGCTTGTGAAGCAACTTTCATGAGATATTGGGCATTGGTTGTTGGGTCCCCTACAGAAAAGGAAGGTGTAATATGTGCTCCTCTCACAAAGGTTCTCTCTCAGACACACCTCTCCCCTGCCTCCCTCAATAAAATTGTGCTGTTGGTGCATCTTTGTTCACATTTAAGGTTCGTGTTAACTTGACAAAATTTGTGTGCAGGTCCTTCTTGATGACGGAAAAACTGAGAGGGTTATGCTGGCTCATCCTTCAGGTTTAGAAGCTTCTCAAGAAGCTATGACTGAGTATCGAGTGCTTGGCCCTATGATCAATGGGTGCTCGTGGATCGAACTACGCCCACTTACCAGTCGGAAACATCAGGTAAAATTCGTGTCTCTCATTCATATGATAGCTGTTCAGTATTTCGGCCTCCTATATCGATGCATGGAGGCTGGAGCAAGTCCCTCGTACAGCTGATTGATTTGGCTGCATGACAATGAGTTTATTTTATTTATTTATTCTGTATGCACCTCCTATATAACTAGGAATGCGATATCTTTCTCTTATGTAAGTAGTAAAGAAGTCGCAACCATAATATTTACCGCACTTTGTGTAAAACATTACTCAGGGGTTAGGTTTTTGAGAACTTTATTTTTCATAAGGTATAATAGTGTGCTGTTGTTGGGTTGAGCACACACACGGTGGAAATGAACACCATGCAGTTTGACTAACTCTTTCGACGCTGCAATTGGGAAAATGCAGACAACAATTTGATAAAATTAGATAAATGCCACTGAAAACACATTTATGAAAGGAGTATAGCTCAGTGCTTTTCATTTTATTCGTGCTGATTAGAATTCTTTTCTATAGGGTCATGTCTTCAGTCAGTATTTACTAGCCTTATATGCACGCTATGTGTGCGAAGTCGAAGGATGAGTGGTAACTGCTTTGCAGTTTGTTGGATCGATTTTTCCCTTTTTTATATTTGAACTAATGGAGTGGTAGATGTTATAGTTTTTTTTTCTAGTTAGGGGTATATTGGTCAAAAAGAGTGGACACCAAAGTCCTCAAGAGTTCCCATATATAATAGAGATATTTTGTTCAGTTTCTTAAATTCAAATTGAAGCATTACATTTATACAATTGACATTGGTGATAATCTTTTTTACCCTATCCTTGTGCTAACTGTAGTTGCGAGTCCACTGCGCGGAAGCGCTTGGCACACCCATTGTGGGTGACTACAAGTATGGTTGGTTTGTGCATCAAAAGTGGAAGCAGACGCCCCAAGTTACCATCGAGCCTACAAGTGGTGAGCCTTACAAGTTACGGCGGCCTGATGGTCTGGATGTTCAGAAGGGAAGTGTTCTATCTAAAGTTCCACTACTACACCTCCATTGTAGAGAGCTTGTTTTACCTAACATTGCTAAGTTTCTCGGAGTTTTGGGACAGAGGTCTGCAGGTTATCACCCTAAGCTCAGTGAGAAGCCGGATGTCCTCCGGTTTGTTGCATCCATGCCTTCCCACATGAAAATTAGTTGGAATCTCATGTCCTCTTATTTGGTGTGAACTATGCTGCTCATTTCCAGTGTGTATAGAATGTTTACTGTTTGCAAGATCAATGTAACTAAAGTTAGCGTATGATTTTTTAGTCCTTTCTCTAAGTTGTGGATATAATCAGGCAACGCTGCTGGTTGTTCTATCATGTTACATTAATAGGAAGTCTAAAATTATTTAAAATAATTTTATAGATAATCCTGTGCTGTAAGTATTTATTTTAAATAATCCTCACGTTGCACTTATTAGGTAATTTCATTAAACCTTTAAGATGTTAAGGACAATATTAATAATGTGAAAAATCCTACCTAAACACGCTTGAGACCCCAATTTTCTTTCAAAGTTTTATCAACTAATCAAAGTTTCTTAGAAATGTTAATACCATACAACATCATGTCTCGTAGCTCAAAATTCTGAAAAGACAATTTTACTTTTTGGTGCAAGAGAGGAACTGACCTCTAAAAAAAGACATATTGATTGGGGTGCGAGCGAGGTATTTAACGTTGAATCTTTACTTGAAACCATCCTAAAATTATAAAAACATTATAACCTTTATTTCAAAGTTCATTTTAGGATTGAGAGTTTATCATAATTCTTTAATATGTACTCGTATATTTTTCTTTTTAAAGATTAATTGTTAAGTACTTAAAATTTATAAAACGAAGGTTATTTAATGAGTAAATAATTAAACTTACAAACAAAATCAAGGTTGGCCTATTTTGTTGGAGATCCTCCTTCCACTATTATAGCAAGGGTTCAATTCTTGCTCTTCCTAAAGTGAAATCGCCAATATCTCTCCCTTATGCGAAAATAAAATTTAAACTTACAGTATAAGACAAACCTTGTCTCTGTATAGTTTAATTTCCTGAATTTCTGGGGAAAAATAAACCCATCACTTCCCACTTTCCGTTGTCCCCAAAATCTCCATTCCCCGCGCTTTCATTCTCTCTCCACACACACACACTCTCCTATCGCCGACGTCGGAAACTTTTTCTCTCTCCTATCTCCGGCGTCGGAAACCTAGAAAAACTCCATTAATAACTTTCTTCTTTCTCCACCTTCTCATTTTATATGCTACATAGTTACAACTTCCATTTTAATGGCGAAAAAATCGAGTCGCAGAAACGAACTTCTCGATCAATGGAGAGCTATTGAAGAAGAACAAGAACAAGAAGATGATGATGATGACGGTCTTTCATCTTCTTCACGGCTTAATCGTATTCAACAAGCTAAAGAGAATTGGTCCTTTTTCTTTCTCTCTCTTTTTTTTTCTTTTGTTTTAGTTACATGTTAATTTCAAATTTTTACTTTATAAATGCAATAGCTGTTTCGTTTTTTTTTTATTTTGTTTTTGCTCTTTTTCTTGATTCTTAGTCGCGAAATTTGTCTTGTGTACTATTTGAAGGTGTGTAGGAGACAATTGTGACATGTTTGAAATAGAATGTTGAAAAAAGCTTGCGAATGACACTAGTTAATTCCTTTTTTTAGTAAAATCATGGTGAATATTTGATTCGGAGGGATTGAGACAATGCGACAATGATGCCGTGATAAAGGGAGTAATGTTTATTAGATATGTTGGTTGCAGTTACCAATTTTTGTGCATAGGTTAAGAAAACTAATCAATGAATTAAGAATGACCTTGATTAATTCAGAATGGTCATTTTGAGGTATTCGGATCCGGATAGGTTTTTCAACTTACTGTGGAGAGCTTTTTAGAAATTTTCAATTCTTTGTTTTCATGATTTTTTTTGAAGCATATATGGTGGTGAACAGATGATAGAAAGGTCACTGTACTGTAATTATCAACAACTGAAACGCCACTCATGTTATGCTGGATAGGCTGCTAGCTTCGTATTGGCGTTTGTTACCCTATATAAGTCCAAATTATTTACTCCTTCCGTCCACAAATAATAGTCCACCTAAGTTTTGCTACGCATATGAGGAATAGTGTAAAAGAAAAAAGGGGTTTTTCTACGTTATACCCTTGTGTTTTTTTAGTTTCTATGTTGTACCCCAACCTCTTTTTAATTCTATACAGTACCCTTAAACTTAAATTTTTTCATGCACAATACCCCTACCGCTATTTATACGTTGTTAATTTTGTTTATTTTTTTAATTTAGTGGAACTAATTTAACTTATACATAGTTTAACCCTTGGAGGGAATATTTACAAATTAGATTAGTTCCACTGGATTATATAAAGTATTTGTGGGAACCATATCATATCTTAGGAGTGGGTTATATATTTACTATGCTAGGTAACATGACATTCATTTGTGGACATCCCAATATAGTATAGTGGGACGTTTATTTGTGGCCAAAGGAAGTTCATATATATATATATAGGCTATATTGGTATATTTGATGTTGGTGGACTGCTTTTCTCGGATATAATAAGAACTTGTAAATGTGAAAAGTCAATTGAACTTTTCATTATGTATAAATAATGCAATTAGTAAATAGAAACGAAAGGTGAACTTAATAAATTAATTTTTTTTATAGATGCTCATTGTAATTTTTTAGTAATGATTTTCATCAGAATAAGGTTGTCCACTGAGCTCCTCCATGTTCCATATTCTTTTTCCTCTTTTCTGTTTTTCTTCTCTTCTGAAATTGGCTGTGTTTGATTCAGGTTTACAGCTGCATACAATTTCTTGATTTGTCAGTCAAGGGAGCATCATGTTTGGTGCGGCTTTTGGGATATAATGGGTCCCTTTCTGGAGACATTTTTTAATTACTTCAAGGTTGAGAGCGATGATTCTCTTCTAAAGATTTTATGGGATAGAATATCTCGAGAAATGAGGAGATGTACCGAGTGCATTTCTCGACACCACCAGGCCCAAGAGATGTACAAAGCTGAATACGAGTCAAGTTTCATATCTCCCCTACTTAGTATATTGCAGTATCTTGACGAAGAAAGAGTCTCTCAACATCTAAAAGAGGCTAACATAAGACTTGCATATGGAGGATATGATCTTGCTTTTGATAATACTGAGATTGTGAGTCTAATGTTTGAGGTAGGCTGCATTGGTTTTTCTGGATTGGTCAGTAGGCATATAAGACTTTGAACTATGGAAGTTTGGTTCACCTAGAGGACCTTTAACTGAATCTGGATGTACTTTATTCTATGTTGTGTATCTGCATTATATTTTCACTTTATGTCCATCCTTCGATTGGATTATGTGTCTTCGTCTAAATCCTCTTAAAATTATTTCCCTCATGACAATGCCTTTTATGTGTTCTGCTTGCATGCCTGCCAGCCTGTGCATGTCTCTTCTCATGGTTTGTGTCTGTATATGTGCAAAATGCTTGTCTGAGTGCAAAAATTCATCAAAGGACTTTGTGCCTTAATTTGTTGTCAGATCCTGTTTGATTATGATTTTGTTTTATATCTCTTCTTGACATATATGAGCTCTGTGTCATATTTTTTTGTTTATACTTTTATGCAATCATAATTCTGTGAATAATTTTTTCTATTGTCCTAGAAATCATTTCCTTTTCCCGATGATGTGCAGAATGTATATTTTCAAAATGGCACAAGAGTTTGTTTCAGTTGGTTGGAAAGGATCTTTTTGACCATCTGTGGAGTATTTTTATTTAATGAACTGTGATGATATTACATTCTAATCTCTTTTGCAGGTCTTAACCTTCCCTGTATTATTTGATGATGAGTTCATTGTCAATGAATTCCAAAAGTTGATTGAAGCAGTTGATGATGCTCATGAATTAGCACTAGCTAAGCAACAACACTTTCCGGTATTCTGAGTTTTAATATTGATATGATTTTGTCTTGTATGCATATGTTTTGGAATTGACTACTTACTGTGATGCTATTAATATCGTTGCCCTGAATTTGGCTGTCATTAGGGTGTCTACGCGTTACTTTTTTTCAGTAGCAGAAAAGCACGATCTATTGGCCATCGATTAGCTGGTAATCTGGGAAAAATGAGGTACTGAATCCTATCACTTGTAAAAGATTTATATCATGAATGTAGTTATAGCCTTATAGGTGAATTTTTTTTAAAACTTTTGCTAAACCTGGTACCACAAGCAAAATGTTGCTATTCCTACTTTTTTTTTTTTTTTTGGTAAATTTCTGATGGATATGTTACACTTTCTGACAGTAACCATTTGTCCTTATATCTTTCTATTGCTCTCTTTAAGTAACATTGGGTTAAAAATTGAACCGGTGCCAAATGCTACAGCTGATGTAGTACTACATATCTCTATACTCATGTAACATAAAAGTATATGTCGAGACGAATCTAACGAGATCTTACATGACTATATTTTTCCTTACAATTCAAAACACGGTGAAAGGGGACTATATTTTAGTATGTAATTGTCTCCTTTGCACATTTTGCACTTCCTGTGCTGAAATGGTATGAGCTGCCAACTGGTGATGTTTGGTTGATAGCATCTGCTACACGATATTTTATAAAATAGAGTTTCTCATTGGTGATGGTTTGTACGATGAATCGAGTCTATTCTCTTGACTGGCTTGTAACACCAGTATCTTCTACTGCCAGGTCTGCATCAGAGTTGGAACCTCTTCAGCCTTTGCTTAGGAGATGCATTGGCTTTCTAACTGGTGAAGAGAATCAAGAAATGGAGCCAGTGAATGAAATTTCAAGGCCCAGAGCAGAGATGGATCATGTAACTGTATGGCTGGGACTCAAAGCTCTGTATGTACCCATTTGGCCTTCTATTGTTGTTGATGATAATATTGTTAGGATGAAATTAGTGTGGCTCTGGGTCATTTATTCTCTAAAATCTTGGGACTTTGCTCTCATTACTCTTTCAACTACTTATGTCCTCATATTGATTTTTTGAAGGCTTGCTTTTTTGGAACCCGCAGCACTAGAAGACGGGATATTGGAGCCATATCCTGTTTTTCTCAATTTTGTGCTGGATCACATAAGTGATGATTCTCCTGAGTTTTCTCATGCAGTTAATTGCATGAGGTTGCTTATTGAAATATTGGGTATGTTTTAGCTGTTAATTTTTAGTTCCTCCCCTCCCCCCCTTGTTTTCTCGGTGATTGATGGCATGATCACTTCTTGACCTTTCCTATATTCTTTTCAGGGTGTAAGCTTTGGTTGAGAACTTCATTGCCTCCAACTGTGATGCGTGACTCGTTACTGAGTCAATGTTTTCATACCCAAAATGAGAAATCTCATAAAGAAATATTTGATCTTTTTCAACCACTTTTGCAGGCATGTGACTGATTATCTATCATATTCTCGTTAGCTTTCAATATATCTTCTCAATTTTTCTGTTAGCTATCAGCTTCGAGTGCGGTTTTTATGCAGTCTTTGGAATCTTTGCATGATGGGGAATTCGAAAAGCAACGTAGGCACTTACTATATTTTCTATTACATCAAGTAACAAGGAGTAGGAACTTCAGCACACTAATGAGGAAAAAGGCTTGTCAGGTCTTTTTCCCTCCCTGTTATTACACTTGTATAAATATATGCTTTAGGTTGAATAGAGTGCTTCTGTAGCTTCTGTGTGACTAGATAACTTCGTTTGGTGTATCCTTTGCAGATTGCTCTTCTTATCGTCTATCGTGGTTACAAAATGAACCCACCTAGTCCACCATCTGATTGCGCACACATGTGGTAGGTAACATACTCTGCATCATTCATTATATAATGATGTGGAAATTATGCAGAAATAGATGCTCCATGCAGAAATATTTTCTTGGCTGTTTGGGCCTCAAATCTAAGATTGACCTTTAGCTATATCTGTTTATGCTAATTTTGCTTTTAGTATTTCTATGATCATCGCACCACATTAGGTATGTATATCAAGCTGATAAATAAAGTTCTTTCCTGACTTTCCTCTGGGGGTAGCATTGATAATAGAACATCATCAGTAATCATTTTGGTGCTGTTCTTTGCAGGGGGCCTTCTCTTGTATCTTCTTTAAAAGATTTGACACTCCATACTTCTCTGCGACAACCTGCCATCGATCTTATACAAACAATTATTGTGTCTGATGCTACTGCATTGTTGTCTTCTTTATTGCACCGCCAGACTCCAACAGATGACTGTAGCATTTCTTTTGATTCGAGCGAAGAAACTGATGATATTGATTCATGTTCTGTGCTGCCTGAAGAGAAACATGTTTGTTGTTGGAATGAGTTTACCTTTCAAAGCAATATTGTTTGCCAGGAATACACTGAATGGATGTGTGTTCCTATGCTGTGGTTTGATGTTTTGGCTGAAATGGAATCTTCTATTCTACCTTTATCAGTTGCTAAGGCTGTCCTGTGGGCTTTATCTCGTTTTTTCCATGGTGGAGCCTGAAAATAGCTCTGAGTTGTCACTTCCTGTTAAAACTTGGCTGTCATCTAGTGCTGCTGAAGTTGCAACCTTTTTGGGTTGGAAGTGCCCTACTGGCTCTGATGACAGTGGTGATGGGAAGACATCAAAAAATTCAGCAAGGGTGTCAACAATGTGCACCCCTTTGATAAGAACTTTCCGGAGGTTGGTGCTAGCTCTAATTTTTGCAAATTAGGGTAGACTGTTTCTTTAGTGGAAGTGGAATCTATTATTGGGTGATCTTTTTTATTACTGAAAGCTAGATTGTATCTTTGGTATTGACAACATGTGTATATTTGTGCTGCTTCTAGGTTAGCTGCAGACTTTATGATTCAAACGGAGCAAGGAGAGCTTGGGAAGCAGTGGGCTTGGGAGCCACAGATGGGTGAAAGCCTGATTCTTTTGCTTTCAGACCCCAATGATGTACATCTTAGATCTCCCATCAATTAGTTATTGCATTTAGGGAGGAAAATTTGTAGGGGAACTGCCTAATATGATAGGCACTTTGTGAATAGTGACACACACACACACACACACACTAAGCATATTTCTATTAATAACTCAAATTTCTTAGCTTTGGTGTTAGATCTTTTGAGATCCCATTCTGCTAAGTGTCTAATTTATTAGGTGGTTTCTTACAAATTGCCCTTTTTTCACTCTACTTTTGTTTCACCTGTTGTTAACATAGACCTGTGTACATAGCTGCACATTTGTTGGGTGTGGGTTCTGCATGTGTGTATTATATGGGCTCTTAGATTTTTAAAGAACTTGCTGCTTGATGCAGAATGTTAGGCAAGTTGGTAGGCGTATTTTGGAGTATGTCTCAGATACACGGGGACTTGCTTCTGGTTTACAGTTTCTCTGCTGTTCTGGATCTTCACTGACTGCAACTTTTTCAGGCTTGAAGCACGCTTTAAAGCTGGTAAAAGCTTTATCTTTGTTCAGTCTGCTATAAGTTTTTCTCGATTAGCGTTTGGGCCATTCTCCTCTAAGTCCATGCAGTGTGATATGTTGTTATTGTACCATTTCTAGTTACCAATCTAGTCTTTGTTGGGATGCAATCCAAGAATCACACCAATATTAATTAGAAGTCAATTTGAGTTGCGAAGTATCATGAAATAAGAAGTCTGTGTGTTTTAGGAAGTTTAATAAGACTAGGCTATATATTATGTTTAGGAGTTTAAGTAGAAAGTAAATTACTTGTTCTCCAATTGTATTCTAGTAGGAGAGATCTTATAAATCTTATAAAAATAGGATAGTGGGGTATTTTTATGTAGTTGTTATGCAGTTGAAAGGAAGAATAAATGTAGTTGATAGAAAAAAAGATGCACTTTTATGCAGTTGATAGGAAGAAAAATACATTGTAGTCACTATTTTGCAGTTCGTTAATAAAAGAAGAGGTGGATTAAACCACCATTAAAAATTCCTTGTGTGTTATTCTTCCAATTTTGAAGTGAATTTCCTAACAGTCTTGTGCCTCAGAAAAGTTTGCCAATGTGGCTATAATAATCACCATTGTAGATCTACATTCTGCAACTGGCCCGGTGTATCATTAAATTATGAAGCTTCCAGTAGTGGAGACTCGAAATTATCACGCAGTAATTTCGTTACATTTAAAGTCTCTTCTTGAATTATGTCAGGTACAGTTGGATTCTGTTCTTGTTAATTTCCAGAGTTTGCACCACTTCTTCTTTGTCCTGTGCAAGATTTTTAAAGAAGGGTTTTCACCTCCAGCTCGTTTAAAGGAAAACTCCTCCGATGAGCTAAGTCTTAAGTTTGAATCCCAAGGTGGGTTCTTGCGGCAGACAACTCCCAATTCTCTGCATGCGAATGACAGCAATCAGGTCTCCGGAGTTGAGAAAAATTTGTGGAAGAACTTCAGTTCTGAGCTTGCTGAAGTTACATGGCCTTCCGTGAAGAAGTGCATGCATAAAGGGAAGGATTTTATGGATTATAGAATCTCACAGGTACTTCATCAATCATACTTTGTTTGACAATCCCGCTTTATCAATCGAAATTTTGAGACATTTGGTTTTTTCTATTTTCTGAATTGAATATTTAGCTCCTGAATTCTTTCCCTTCTTTTTGTGTGTGATTTTGCTTCTAGATTTTTGTTTCGGTATTACCGTATTATGGAATACTGAGTTGCATAGATCTTCTTACTGTTGGACAATAGACAGCACAGGATACGTGTTGTATATGGCAGGTTGTACTTTGTCGCACCCTTTTTGTTTCAGATTCACATTTATGTTACGATTGGTACGAGGTTTTCTATTTGAGTAGAAATATTACAGGTGGTAGTTTGAAATTATTTTCCTGAAATGAAGTGTTTGAGCTTGTCGACATCAACTTGACTTGAATTCCTCTGAAAAAGTTCCCGCCAACAGGAGGGGCGGGGGATTTATGTAGCCTTACCCATTAAATTGCTATAACATAAAGGTAGTTTCCTTTTGGCCTTCTAGTCTGAAACATAACAACTGTCTAATACTTGACAGTCAGTAAGAAGCACATATACCTGTAAATTATCAGCTAACTCACGATTCACACCCTTTGACTTTTTAAATTCTTATTGCTAGTATTTTTCATGTCTACATCTTTATTCACCCCTTTCTTTATTCAATTCTCTGATTGGCCTTTTCATACCCTTGTTCTACAAATTTTTGATTTCTTATATGAACATGGAAATAGTATTGCCATCTTCTAAAAACTTAGAAAACCTTGTCCATTTTGACACTTTATACGGGTCTGACACTACTCTAATCTTCTGAAGAGTCTGGGAAACATAGAATGGAAGTAGTATTGCCATCTTTCATGGACTTAGTAAGATATACTACATAACTTTTTACTGTTATTGACTTGCTATTCACGTTATTATCTATAATGCTGTTGGGGGTTTTGTTGGGATTTTTCTTCATTTTGTGGAAAAAGTAAGTATTAAGAATGACAGTGTTCTAACCAGTATTTACATGACCAGAATGGGCTGTCTATGTAGTCTATCGCTTCGCGGTTTATCGAATTTTATTATTTTTAATGAGCCAAGCCAAGTTTTCAATGACTTGAATCTGCCTTGGAGAACTTGAAGAATCTGTAGTCCGCAATAAGTAGGATCAAACTTTTTGCATATTTATCCTCTTTACAACACTGTTAGATGAGAGAAAGAACGAACGACAGTAAGTTTCATTGTTGCCTTCAAACTGACTGCATTATGATGTGAGGCAAGAATTCTTGTCTTGTTTCCAGTCAGTTCTTTTCTGTTTTTGATTTTTTTTTTTCTGAAATGTGTAATCCTTATTTTATTGGCAGGTATCTTAGAGTATATTAAGGATTGATGGTGTTTATACCTTCCATGGGGGAAATGGGTACTAAAAATTGCCTAATAGGATTTCTTTACATTACTGATAAGGAATCCATGATCAAATTTAGATCCTTGCTATTACTTCTGCTTGTTAATGGTACATACTTGTTCGTTTGATCAGAAGCATGTTGTCAAGTTTGTGACTTCTTTTTGGCAGATGTCTTGTGTCCGTATGCTTGAGATCCTGCCGATTTTGTTTGAAGAACTCGTCAAGTCATCTGATGAGAATCTTGGGAAATCTTTGGAGAAGATGAAGGGCTTATCTGACTTCAGTTGGCTCCATGATCTGTTAGATTGGGGAAAATCTTCACTGGAAGTAGTGGTCCGGTACTGGAAGCATTCTATGAGTTCCTTGCTTGCTTTGCTGAAGAATTCATGCAATGAAAGATCAGTCGGGATTGTCACATCCATAGAAAAGTTGATCACATTAGGTAAGGAACTAAATACTTATTGGTCTTTTTTATAAAACATGGCAATATCTTGCTGATATTTTTTTTTTCTCATGCTGGCGTATGTCGAATGCTTTGCTGAGCAGATGCGGTGCCAATGGATTCATTGACAGAGCAAGTATCACGTCTCTCTGTTTCATTATCTGATAAAGGTTCACAAGTTGACAGATCATATCAGAAGTCAAAATCACCATCTGATGGATTGGCAGCTGAGAGGAAGAGGTCACCTTCCGCTGTTGAGTCTTCTGTGCAGCATTTGGAAATTGTTGGTACTAGAAGCAAGAAAGTTAAAGACCCTGTAATTGTTTTGTCAGATGAGGAGACCGAAACTTTAGAATATCTTGTTGTAGGTCAAGATGATACAAAGGCGAGTGAGGATGATGGTTTGGCTCCATCTGCTGATAAGCCAGTTTCACAATCTGACATTGGAAAGAAGACTTCTGAATCTGGCATTGCAGAGATTTTGTCAGAAGTTTTTGGAAAAGGAGTTTCTCAAAAAGATGCTGCTCCCACTCCAATGTCTCGGAAGTCTATTCCAACAAAACATGCTTCGACATCAACATCTCTTACCAAAATCAAAGGCAAGGAGATTCGAGAAAAGGATGTTAATGTTAAGAGTATTCCAAATGAACGTCGCTCGTTCCTTGATGAAGCAGCTCCAAAAGCCTCTTCTGTTGACGCTGCCAAAAACAAACCTTTGGTAGATGCCCAGAAAAAGATAGTTTCTCTTTCAAATGACACAATCTTAAAGCAGATAGTGCGTGGTACTGACGATCCGTTAGAGCTTGCGTTGAAGTCTGCTGGACGTACTAATTCATCTTTGAAAAAGCAGGGGTCTTCTTTTCCTAAACGGCAAGTCATTCAACTTGCGGATCCTGTTGATAGGAGATCTGTATACTTGCGCAAGCTGGAGGCAGCAGCCAGACGATTCAAGCCTCCAAAGATGGATGAATGGTTCAGGCTAATATTGGAGATGGACTATTTTGCTTCTGTCGGATTAGCTACTGCTGATGAAGAGAGCAATAAGAAGGCTCCTGGTTTAAAGGAGGTTCCAGTAAGTTTTGAGTCGCCTCAGCAGTATGTGGACATTTTCCGGCCCTTGATCTTGGAAGAGTTCAAAGCACAACTACGTAGTTCTTTCCAAGAGGTGTCTTCATTAGAAGCGATGTCTTGTGGCAGTTTATCTGTGGTTTCAGTTGAAAGAATTGATGACTTCCATCTTGTTCGATGCGTTCTTGATGAGCGTGGTTCTTCGATATCTAGCAGCTGTCTTGAGAATGACTTGGTTATACTCACTAAACAACCTTTAAAGAATTCTCCTCATAACGTTCATATAGTAGGAAAGGTATGGACTAGCAATCTATATGCTCCATTTTTCACGGAGTTTAGAAAGATTACTTGTTGTGATTACTTAGTTATGTCAGTCCATGCTAAAATACCATGGAAAGTAACTACCGTAGATGAATCTTTGTTAATTACAATATTTAGCTGTTGCATGCATGCGTCTGATTGGTGGATCAATTAGTTGAAGCAGTCAGCCTTCAGTCTCTGATTTACCACCAAACCGATGCAAAAGTACTGGTTAATTCATTAAGTGTCCAGGACGTTAAGTCATTAAGTTCTCTAGCTGAGGCGTCTATTGAAGCACTTGAAGGTTCATGCTCATGAGAATTTGACTAATACTTGTAAGGACCGACTTACCTCCATAATTGATGTTCCCAAACTGTTGAATAGCCTCCAGGACAGGAGGACCATGTCTCAGCTAAATAGTATAATATTTTAATTTATGGAAGAGGCGTCTTTTACATAAATTCTTATCCTGCTCCATGTTCGGTTCTAAATCTTGAAATGGCCTTGGAAATCAGCTGTCAGTCTCCTTCACTAATAGTGTCGACTGCAGCAATTTCCTCTCTCTTTAATGTAAAAGAAAATAGTACTATCCTCATCTTCATTACTGAAGTACCCTATTTTATCCCTTTACTCTCTTCATCGAATACAATTACAGCCTAGTTGTTACCCCGTTGAACCCTCACCACTGAAGAAAAGTAGAAACTTGCTAAAAGTGAGTATCAGTATATGTACTGTACATGTCTCTCTCTTAGGCTGGGAAATTGTGCTCTTACTAGGCTGGAATGCAGCCTCTTTTGCATGTTAATATACATGTCAATGAGTTGATGTCCATAGTGGGTGCATTTTCTTGGCAACCTCCCCCCCTCCAACTCCTAAGCAACACCTTTCCGTTTCTAAGCTTTTGGGCTTGTACTGTTTGGTAAGTTGATGAATCAAGGAAGATATACTGACGTTTGTAAACTTCTTTTCTTCTTTTGGCCTTTTTTTAGGGGAGGGGGAGGAGTTAATCTTGTATCATTTTTCCTTATTGCTGGATGACTAATAGTGAACTGGGAGAGAAGACTCGCGAGTTTTTTTGACATTGGGATTATGCTTTCTTTGACTGAGTCCTCCTTTTCTAGAACAAATAGTCAAATACTGATATTATGAATCTGAGTGATGGCCAGTGCACAAACTAAATGATACTCCCTCTGTTTCTCGATATATACAAGCTGGCAAGTGCACTTTGACCACTAATATCTCTGATAAACTATGTCAAATATAAAAATAAACTTGATAATTTCGAAATTATTCACTAATCCAACAATGTTTTACATAGTATTTTTTTTTTCCTTAGTAAAAAAAATGAGATGAATGTTAGTATGTGAGTAGTGCAAAAGTAAAAGTGTTGCAAGTATTAGGAAACAGAGTAAGTATTTGATTCCTATGAAGTTATCAATTGTCATCTTGAGAAATCCGTTCTTTCAAGAGGTGAAAATGTTTAAAGAAGCTATTTCTCTTAGACATAGGGCGACAACAAGGAGACAACATAAGTGGGAAGAGATACCCCCTGCTACATGATGTGAAGGCAGTAGGGAATATTGATTTCATAGGATGATGGTAGAGTTCATGCACTTGTGAAGAAGCTTTTTGCATGCAGTGGTGGAAAAGTTGGAGTCTAGCACGTAACCATATATCTATAGGAAAACGGAAGAATCAGATGGAAAATATGAAGATAGCTGTTGAATATAATATCTATTGGCTACAAATATCCCCTTCTTCTTCTTTCCAACTAAGGGTCAATCTTTTGGTTGTTTCATGTCCTCTCAATTGTATTGCTCCTTGTTCAATTGGTTTATCCACCCAATAAGTTGTGTTAATAATGTAGCGATAATTTTGATGAATAGATGAAATGAATTCCTAATATAGTGGTTGTTTCCCCCAAGTCTTGGATGCATAAGAAGGATTACATGAAACGTAATCCTAGTAAAGAGAACAGATGCATTAGTGTGCAGCGTTTAGTTACTGTGGAGTTTCTAGTTTATTGATGGCATACTGATGGTTTATGAGAGGGTAAAAGTATACTGGTCGTGTCGTCAGACTCCACAGAGCAAGGTGAAGTTGAGTCGAACATGGTCGTTTATGATGTAATATTCGTCAGACTGCTGGATGTGCTTGTAGCTTGGTTAAAAATCGACGATGAAGTCTTGGTTTGGATTGTGAAAGCTGGTCGTGTTGGCCATGTGGCAATGTACAAGAAAGGATCAACTTGAATATCTTCGAACTCTGTTATCTTGAGTTACCTTAACGGTCCGTTTGGTTAGTGGTCATAAATAGTGGTAATGGTAATGAAATTTAGTGTAAATTTGTAAAGAAGTTCTCATGTCAATAACCATGGGAATGAAACTTTATCACAAAACATGGGTTTCCCTTTATGAATTTCCATTACCACCTAATACCACCTTCCCATGTAGTAATGGCTAGTAATGAGATTTTAGGAAGAAAATGGATATCTTGGATTTCTAGTACAAATTTACACTATAATGCATAACCATTCCCACCACTTATGACCTCTTACCAAACGGGCCGTAAGTCCTTACCCTCGAACCGCCTTGCCCTATCAACAAGATAATGATTCATGTTATGTGTTTCTTCATTACATTCTGAATGGGGCAACAACATAATTTTTTTGACATAATCTGGGTAGAGGAAGTAGGCTATATATATATATATCTCGGTGCAGCCTTTTGTTGGTCATATGTAAACATCTTCACATTCAAAGTTGTTAAAATTTAAAGCATGTATGGGGATTTTGGCTACTGTTCTTTGTTCTCTGGGTTACTGTTGTATTTTGGTCGCACCTGCAATTAGGATCCCTTCGAGAGGAAATGCACTCAAAATTTAGCTTGCAGTTTCCAAGTAGTAAGTTCTGTTGGACTTCAAAGAGAGATTTTATTAATAAGTGATAACAAATAGATCATAAAAAGGTTCCATGAATGCATATTGATTTTACTGTTCCGAATGCATGTTGATAAATGTTTATCTTTTAAGCTCAAATAGTTGTATGTAGGCCATTTTCAGTTTATCTCAATCTTTTAATCTTTACATTCTGTTACTCTGCTTTGGTGTGTGTCTCAGGTGGAGAGACGTGAGAAAGACAACAGGAAAAGGCTAAACATGTTCGTTATAAGATTTTTTCTTCAAAGTGGATGTTCACGAATAAATCGGGTTCGAAAGCAGCTTCTTGAGAGGAGCAAATGGTATCTGAGTCGTATTATGAGTATTACGCCTCAACTTCGAGAATTTCAAGCACTTTCTTCAATTGAGGTTATCCCAGCCCTTCCAGTTATCTTGAGACCTGCCTATCACTCCCATGCTTCTAGTCAGTATACAGAGATAGACTTAAGCAAGTTGTCGCGACCAATGCAACAAGTGCTTAAGGCAACATTCAATGAGAGTCAGGTTCAAGCAATCAGTGCAGTTGTAGAAACCCCTGATTCTAGAAATGATTTCGACCTGTCTCTTGTTCAGGGTCCTCCAGGTTTGTGGTTGTCCTATCTGAATAGTTGGTTGGCAATGTAGCAATGTAGTTCTTATGATTTGATTGGTATATATACGCAGGTACTGGGAAGACACGCACTATTGTGGCTCTTATTAGTGCACTGCTTGCAGTATCGTTACGACCAAATGCTATGGAAAAACAATCTGGTGGTGATCTGAAAGTCAAATCTACTCCATTCACTAGTTTTAAAAAAAGCATAAGTGAGTCTGCTGCTATTGCTAGGGCATGGCAGGATGCTGCCTTGGCTAGACAACTGAATGATAATGCTGAGAAGGATATGACAATGCGAAAAACCTCAGTCAGAAAACGTGTGCTTGTTTGTGCTCAGTCAAATGCTGCAGTCGATGAATTAGTCTCAAGGCTAACTGGTGAAGGACTATATGGTGCTGATGGAAACATGTACAAACCATACCTTGTACGTGTTGGCAATGCAAAAACAATACATCAAAATTCATTACCTTTTTTTATCGACAGACTAGTAGAACATCGTCTTGCTGAAGAAAAAATGGCCGTGGGAGATGGGAAGGATGAGTTGAATGGAGAATCTTCGACAATGTTACGTGAGAGTTTGGAAAAGATAGTTGACCGTATTAGATACTATGAATCTAAACGTGCGAATTTGAAAGATGAAGGTGCAGATAAAAATGGTGTTTCTGAGGATGAACATCTTGAAGTGGATAATGGAAAGAAATTATCTAGTTCGGAGCTGGAGGTTAGGTTGCGAAGCCTTTATAATCAAAAAAAAGGAGATCTATATGAGGCTTGCGGCAATACAAGCACGGGAAAAGAAGATTAGTGAAGAAACTAGAGCGTTAAGAAATAAACTAAGGAGATCAATATTAAGGGAAGCTGAAATAGTGGTAACAACATTGAGTGGGTGTGGTGGAGATCTATATTCAGCATGCTTTGATTCAATGTCTAATTGTAAAACTGCAAATCTGTCTGAGCATAACCTGTTTGATGCTGTCGTCATTGATGAAGCAGCACAGGTTCGTATTGCTGCTTTTTGTGTAGTTATGTTGAACTCTCTCCCCCCACCCTAAGCCGTCCTACTTCCTTTCTGATGTCTCTTGAACTCTAAATTCTTCTGTCATCATAGGCTCTGGAACCAGCCACTCTGATACCTCTTCAGCTTTTAAAGTCAAGTGGCACAAAATGCATCATGGTGAGTTATATAGACTGTGGGCTTACTGGTCTAGGAAACAAATTCAATTGGATATTGATATGTTAATATGTTATATTCTTCTTGAAGGTTGGTGACCCAAAGCAACTTCCTGCGACAGTCCTTTCTAATGTTGCCAGCAGATATCTGTACGAATGCAGCATGTTTGAGCGTCTACAGAGAGCTGGTTATCCAGTCATTATGCTCACTGAACAAGTAATTGGAACTACACTCTTTACTTAGGCTGCGTTTGGTTCAAAGGAAAATATTTTAAACTGAATCTATCTCCAATTGTAATCAGTTTTCAAACTTCGTTTCCTTTGTCGCTTTCCTCGATATAAAAAGTTAGAGACAAAAGGGAAAAGGAAATGAAGGGAAAGGAATCAAAGGTAGTAGAGGAGGAAAGTGAGGCATAGGGAGGATTATGAGGCATTCCTTCTTTACAAAATGAACATATTTTACATCATGGGAAAATCATTTCTACTCGAGAAAACTTATTTTTACCCCTTTACAAGCCATTGGAAAACAGGAAGATCTGTTTTCCTGGAAATTGATTTTCGCGCAACCAAACACGCCTTGAGGCCTTGAGCTGATAATTTTTGTGCTTCCATGTTGATATGAGTATATTGCCTTCTGGTAAATTGTTTCGAGTTTCCCCTCGAAACCGTGTCTATAAAATGTTCAGTTGTTGATGTTGCTTCTTAGCTGAAATGCTGAATTTATTTTACCTGTTTGCAGTATCGGATGCATCCCGAGATAAGTCGTTTCCCTTCATTGCATTTTTATGACGGCAAGTTGCTGAATGGAGTTCTGTCATCAAGAAAAACAGCACCTTTTCATAAAACTTCAGGTCTTGGACCTTATGTCTTCTATGATGTCAGTGATGGTCAGGAGTCCTTTGGAAAAAGTGCTGGGTCCTCGTCCCTTTATAACGAGGGTGAGGCAGATGCTGCTATCGAATTAGTGAGATTTCTTCAGAAAAGGTACTAGAGGAGTTTCTTATATCTGTGATACATATCCACTTAGTTGAAATTGATTATGTATTTTGAATGCTTTATATAGGTATCCTTCTGAGTTTGTTGGTGAAAGAATTGGAATTATTACGCCGTACAAGAGCCAACTTTCCCTCTTACGTTCAAGATTTTCCAATGGATTTGGATCTTCTATATCTTCTGACATGGAATTTAATACTGTAGATGGTTTCCAGGGTCGGGAGGTTGCCATTCTCCTCCTTTCGACAGTTAGATCTTCTGATACATATTCTGTTGCACCGAAAATGAACTCTAACAGTATTGGGTTTGTGGCTGATATAAGAAGAATGAATGTTGCCCTCACGAGGGCAAGGCTTTCTCTGTGGATTTTGGGCAATGCGAGGACATTGCAGAAAAACAGTGATTGGGCTGCTCTTCTGAAGGATGCTAGGGACCGAAATTTACTTATTTCTGTGTGTAGGCCTTACAAGTCCATATGTGAGAAGCAACTAGGTAAATCTTCTAACACTAAAAATTCAAGTGATTATCGTGGGCTGCTGAGTGAAGTTCAGAAAACCCAGCATGTCTCGCAAATGGAAAGTAATCATATGAGATCTAGAAGGAAAAGCAAGTACAAGGAAATGAAGCATGGGCGTCATGAATCTTCTCCAAATAAAGGCTTAGAAACTGCTAAAAGAAAAGTGGATACTACTGAGAAATGTAAGAAGCAGGTTGATCAGCAGCACTTAGAGGAGGATATATATATGAGTGGGAAAAAACAAGAGGAAAAGGGTGCAGACCAATCTGAGCAAAAAAACTGTGCCCTTGATAAAATCTCAAATCCACTGGGGTCAAGTGAGTATACTCATAGGAGTGAGATACCAGTGAAAAAAACAAGTGATGTACGCCAGCTTGAGTTAGAAAATAATGGCCTCAAGAAATCTAATACACCGGAGTCAAAAAGACTTCAAAACCCTGTACAGCATCCTAAGAACCAGGAAGATAAAGGTCTAGGATCACATGTTAATTACAAAATTAAAGACCTGGATGGCAGAGGGCAGCCTTCTACTGAAATAGGGAGGCCTAAAGACTTGATTTCTAAAAGAAAACAACAGCGAGAGGCTGTGGACGCCCTTCTTCCCTCAGCCTTTTTACCTTCTAAGAAATCTGTAATGTCATCCAGAGCAATGTCCCAGAAAAGGCCTCTCTCTCCATCATCTATAGATGGTGTCCCCAAACCCACGAAGCAACAAAGAGGTACAGTCGTTATCCAATGATGCTATGTTTACTCCTTTTTTCTACGTTAGACCCAACGTCTACAATTACAAATTAACTTAAGTAGAGATATTCTGTCTTTATTTTGGAGCTATCTAATGTTAATGCTGGTGTTAGTGTATGCTTATGGTATATGAATTCAGGAGAATTGGATGGCTCCTATTTAAATGTCTATTCTTCAGAAAGTTACCTTCATTAATGAGTTAGAGATGGAAATGTGGTTGAAGTACCTTCTAAGCTCAATTTACCTGGAGAATTCAAGCATCTTTGCTTCATCTTTCTGATTTTGCATAGCTTCTATTGATTATCTATTGCACCTTGAATGAGTTTTCTTGTGCTTTCCCCTTGTATTGTCCTTTGAGATATCGTTCTTATACTTTTTACACTTCGACCAATGTGCCTGTTCCTGTAATTAGGTGAAAGTTTCCTGGCAAGCTCACTTTTACTAAGTACTAACACCAAGATTTTTAAGAAATAAAAAAGAAGTATATTCGAAACACTAGGATGTTCTTCCTGACTTTCATACTAAATTTCTTCTCTTGATTGCCAAGCTTCTCTTTGCGTTTCTTTCAGCTGTGCATGGATTTCCAAATGTTGTTGACTGTTTCATTGATAGGTCTACAAGCTCAAACACAGGGGCAGAAGAAAGACAGGAGTAAGGACTCCCTTAGCTCAAGAAAAAAGAACTGATATCATATTGCGTGTCTTCTGATCACCTAGAATGGAAAACTGTCATCGGTGTGAATATATGAGGTTTTGACTGCTTTTCCTTTACTCCACCTTAATGCTGTCCTTTGAGGGAATTTTTTTCCATATGTTAGGTCTGGTTTTGTTTATGTTGTCTTTCCTTGACGTAACTGACTAAATTTTAGTTACTTGTGCTTGTTCCCTGTTCCAGGCACAGGAGTTGGGTGCTGTGTAAAGAATAATTGTCATTTGGAGCTCAAGTGCATCGTTAATGAAACAATATGCTAATTCAATAATTTCTACTGCTGCTTAAGTGAATTGGCTGCAAGGTCCTGGTTCCGCCTGTCAAGTAATGTGATAAACTACCTCCGCGCAGAACTGATTACTGAAGGGAAAACCATCAATGCAGAATGTGTATTCTTCGTAGAGGTACATTGGTTACCCTCCATAACGAGTCTTTACTTCTTATACTAGGATTCAAGTAATAGATTTGTGAGTCACTTGTAAACTTGATGTTACCTTCATGAACTTACATCAATACATGCAAGAGTGCTGTTAAGTACTTTCATATGGTAAGATCTTCAAGTATTTTACACTTTCCCACGGTTCTATTTCTTTTTTTCTCTTACTCTTAACCGATTTATCTTTATGCACGTTCATAGTTAGACATTCATATATATATATATATATATATATATATATATATATATATATATATATATATATATATATATATACTTTAATCCTGTTTGCATATTAGAGTTGGTCACATTTGCTCAAATTTCTCTGTTGACGATTATCTGCTATGCTTCGATGTTTGTTTCCTTGGGCAGGTTTTCCTACCTAACTTGGCTTATCTGTTGTCTTTTTCTTGAATTTCAGCTGTTTGAGTTGGAGATATGCACATTTGACGCCCTCTCCACATGTCCTATCTGATTGCAGATCTAAAATTGATATCTGAATTTTGAGGACCCAGAAAAGCAGTAATCCTCACACAGGATGAACAATGCAGTAGAATCTTTTCGCATCTTGTTCTGGTGTGTATTTCTTGGCAAATCAAAGCAGTACATGTTGCAAGTATGTTTCTTTGACTCAGTTCAGCAAAGATGTACGTTAAATCTGCCCATCTTTTACCCTTTTGTACTTGTCAAAAAGATGTTGAGGTCCTTTAAGAAATTTACTGCTATTTCACTGAGTAGATGCCAATTTCTTTATGATATAGCTGTGTTCATGTTAAAATTTGTTTTTTCGTGGGTGAACGGATATGGCTAGCTTGTGCTTGTTATTTCTGATTAAGTTATGCACCCAGTATTTTCTGTTTCTAGTTGTATATGTACTCCGGACCTGCAAGCTCCCAGAATTTCAGCTGGGTGGAGACTGTCATTGATTAGGTATTGAATAAAGTCTACATGTGAACCCTTTGGATGGTTACATTAGCAAGATACTAGCTTGAATAGTCATTACTCTGAAATAGATCTTCTCTGAACATCAATCTGCCTTCTAACATAGGCTGCTGCATTAGCCTTTTCGAACCTTGTTGAACAGACATGTTTTGATATGAAAATTTCCAAGTCTGCTAGCATTTTTGGAGACAAAATCCTGCTGCATGATCTTATGTCTCTGCACAAGTTTCCGAAAATTATTCTCATTGTCGATGCTACAAATTCACAACATGAGATTGTAGTGCTTTGGTTGCCAGACTTGTAGTACTTCTGTTGGTGTATATGTCAAGTGCCCAAAGAAGGATTCTTAGTGATGCTGCATTTCTTGTTCTATTGAACTCCCTTCTCTCTCTCTCTCTCTTTTACCGGGATGCAAAGCCTTGATGTGTTCTCTTTACTCCTGTCTCAAATTATCTGTCCCATTTTTCATTTTAGGATGTCTAGAATACTTGCTCCATTTTCCATTAAAGGATGTCTCAGATTACTTGCTCCATTTTCCATTTTAGGATGTCTTGGATCACCAGCTCCATTCCCTTATGGTAATCTTTTCCTCTGTACATTTTCTCTAGAACTGGGTTCCACACCCAACAATTAACATTTTTCCCCCTCTACTATCACTCTTATTATGAATTGTGCCAACTTGCTATGGAGCAAGTATTTTGAGTACTTGATTAAAAAAGATGAGCAATAGTCTGAATAGTAGCAAGAAATCTAATTAGTCATATGGTATTCATGTAATTATTCACTGATTTTCTGTTTTACATGACGTACCAATTCGGCGTTACTTTTCTGCATTTTCCTCCTATCGCTTGTCCACTGAACACTGATTGATTATTATTGACCTTTAGCATGGATGTGCAATTGATTATTGAGCTATTGCATTATTACCATATCACATGATTGTGATGTTATTTCCAGTTGTGAAATTGTTTATATGTAAAATTAGTTCAAGATCTGTCTTCATGTCACCATCTTCAATCAGTTCCTTTCTGTACTGGCTAGTTGTGAAAATCTGTAACTTTGGGCTGTAGTGACTAGAGATTTTGTGTATCTGCATTGGAGAGCAATGGCTTGATAGGTGACTTGTTGATTTGGTACATATAAAATTATTAATTTCTGATTTATTTACTCAATTGCAGGGTGATTTATAATTGGTTCTAAATGATTGCAAATTTGCAATAGTTGGCGGAGCAAGTGAAGGGTTGCTTTCTGACGCGCAACAAAAGTGATGATTGAAGGAGGAGAGAGAATTATAATCGTGCTTAGTTGTGATTGAGATGGACCATGGGGGGCACAATGGAGGTTCTTTTTCTCTTTCTTGAATTGTTTTTAAGGCATCATACTTCTTTTGGTCAAGTTACTAATCATAGGATTTCCAAGTTAAGTAGCTCATCTGGCTGGCAATTCCATGATTCCATGATTTATATAGTGCTTTGCATTAGTCCAACCTTTAAATAAAGTTTGAAATCCATTGACATGTACCTTTTCGGGAAATCCAAAAGATAAGAAATTGTTTTTCTTTTGGCTTTTGAAAAGCTAACACCAAAAATTTTGTATAGTTGTCTGTCTTCGTTGGTCTCAACTTCAATTTGTCGCTGAAAATTGTAATTTCTGTGGGATGGTTAGCTACGAGGAATCTGTCACCAACCCACCTACATTGGGGGTTTTAGATTAGGTCCTTTTCCTTCATTTGTAAATGAACAAGGATAAAGCGGTTTAGTTTAGTGTACCATAATGTTACGAAGGTTTATTGTCAAATTATTTCAATTTCGTGTTATCTCTCATCACTAACAATATGAGATCGTTTTACAATTGTAGGAGTAGATCTATTTTCCACAATTGTTGTAGAACTTATTTTAAGTTGTGGTATGTCGAGGAATATTATCAGAATTGATTTTTGAACTATTTAGTTTGGGACGGATGAAGTATATGAATTGATTTTGGAATTACAATTAATTTTAGGGTATTTTTTGGCGGGGAGATGAGGTGGGGTTGTTGTACGGGCTAGGATGAGGTAATATTTCCCTTGTTTGCAAATAGTTATACCACTATCTTTGATATGCATTTCAAGAGTAAATATAAAGCTATGCAATGAGGTGCAGAAGTAAGAGAGATTAGACTTAAATTAGTGTTAGTTACCCAAGTGGCTGGGGCCTGATTGTTTTGAGAAGAAATGATGAACATTTAACCTTTTTTTTTTGTTTCTTTTACTATTAGAGAAAAATGGAACATATTTGTAACAGAGTAAGTAATAACCTCTCATTGTTTTATGGTCTTTGTTGGGGTTAGGAGTTTGATTAAATTGAGTTGACAAGATCAACTTTAAGTTTTGCTTGTGTTGGGGAGCTCAAGCTTGGCTTGTACTCCCTCCGTTTCTTTTTAATCTACACACTTTCCTTTGGCATTTTTTTTTTTAATCTACACACTTTCCTTTTTGGTCTGTTTCTTTTTAATCTACACACTGTTACTTTTTCTAGTTTTGGTAATACGTCACATCTACTTTTTCCTCTTTTCCCACCCATGTCATCCACTTTTTAATATTTTAACCCACTTTTTAGTTTTTCTCTCTCACTTTTTAGTTTCTCTCTCATACTTTTGTACTTCCTCCTTGGTTCTCCCCCAAAGTGAAGTGAGTAAATTAAAAAGAAATGGAGGGAATATAAGTTATCTAATTATTTTGATCCTCTCAAACTTGAGGCGCAATTGGGTCCAACATGTTTAGTTTTTACGGTTTTTTCACCAAATACCCCTGACAAATAAATTTATTCACCAAATACCCCCACTTTTTTCAAAATTTACCAAATACCCTTGACCTTTAAAAAAATTCACCAGATACCCTTGACATTTCAAAAAATACCAAAAATGCCCTTTTTGGCTAACGGATGTTAGTGCTCCGTTAATTAATTAACTAATTAACCTAAAAACCCTAATTAAACCTAATTAAACCTAATTAAACCTAACTAAACCCTAAACTCTCCTTAACCCAACCCCAACCCCCCAACCCTACCCCCCAAACCCTAGACCCACCCGGCCCCACCCCTCCTCCTCACCCCTGCCCCACCCCCTCCCCTCTCCTCCCTCCCCAAGAACCCCTAGAGACCCCCTTTCCTGGCGGCCCCTTTCCCCTCGCCTCGCTCGCGCCTCCCTCCCTCTCCTTCCCTCGCGCCTCCCCTTCCCCGTACCTCGCGCCTCCCTCTCCCCCTCCCTCACTCTCGCCGACATTTTCTTTTCGAGCCGTCCTCGCGCTCCTCCCCTCCTCCCTCACTCTCGTAGGCATTTTCTTTTGAAGCTCTTCCCACCTAGATTCCGGTAACTCCAAAGTGAGTGAGTTGATGTTGTTAGGTGTTTGTTGGTGGGCCGGCGAGAGTGAGGGAGGTTGTGATTGCTCGAGGGGTGGGGATGGATGCGAAAATTCGCGGGGGTGGGGGAGGAAGGGTGGGGAAGGTGGGGGGAATTCGACAAGGGTGGGGGAGCCGCTGCGAGGGTCGATGGGGGGTGGGGGGAGCTGGATGTCGGGTTGCCGGGGAGGGGGAGGCTGCGTGGGGGTTCTGGGAGGGGGCGGCGGGGCCGGGGGTGGTCGAGAGGGGAGGCACGGCGGGGGAGGGGCTGGTAGGGTTGGAGTTGTGGGGGGAGGGGTGGGGGTGGGTGGGGTGGGGGTGGGGTGGGAGGATGGTGGGCTTGGGGGTGGGTTTAGGGTTAGTTAGGGTTTTAGGGTTAGTTAGAGTTTTAGGGTTTAATTAGGTTTAATTAGGGTTTAATTAGGGTTTTTAGGTTAATTAGTTAATTAATTAACGGAGCACTAACGTCCGTTAGCCAAAAGGGGCATTTTTGGTATTTTTTGAAATGTCAGGGGTATCTGGTGAATTTTTTTAAATGTCGGGGGTATTTGGTGAATTTTGAAAAAAGTGGGGTATTTGGTGAATAAATTTATTTGTCAGGGGTATTTGGTGAAAAAACCGTAGTTTTTAACCTCATACTTGAACTTAGAACTTGAAAGGTTGATAAATTAGCTTATTCAAGCACGAGTTTTATCAAAATTTAGAAGGTAGAGAGAAAGATTCGATTGACAGATGATGGGCCTAGTTATAGATAATTGTAAAGTGATTTTTTTACTTAAAAGTTCAGGTGACAAGTAAATTACGATAATCTAAAACGGAAACTATGAGAAAGAAAGGTTGTTTTTTATACATCTTTTTCGTGTTTGGATCCTCCAGAGTTCTAAAATAACTTTAGAAGGTAGAGTTTGAGCAATATCAACTATTGAATAAAAAATCAATCGCTCATATATTATCTTTCCAAAAAACCCCTTATTTTTTCTCATCAAAATCCATCCCCTAATTTTCCCCTTCCCACTAATATGAGCCATTGATTTTAAAATGTATGGTTCAGATACAACTCTACTTTGTAGAGCTTTATTAAAACTCTAGAGGATCCGGGCTCATCTTTTCCTAATTCAATACTAAGTATACATTGCCATTCTTTATAAGTCTTGCTATTGACAAAGATGCTATTTCCAAAACAAACAAAACTATTGTTAATGAGAACCATCTCCTTGAACCCATAGTTTGTAAATGTTACTGTTATATTATTGGATTACTGATTTTTTTTTTTTTGGACTCATTGTTTCTTTGTCCACACCTAGCTTCTTTTATTGGCCAATTTAAGCGAAGAGTCAATACTCGAGATTTGCAGCTGTAGTAAGATTTACAATTTAGCAACCCATTCCCTTTGCCTCTCTGGTACATTGCATCTGTGCATGCATGCAGAAGCAATGATTTGTATCTGCACATTGCAACTTTTTAGGATAAATGTTCTATGTTTTAGGCAAATTTCTTTTTGCCCTATGATACACTTGTTAGTTGTTATCTTCTGAGCCTACCTCAGAATAAATTAAACAGTCACAGTAGAAGATATAGAGTAGAATAACCAATGACACAATTTTAATTTTTTGACTACAAATTAATTATAATATATTAAGTGATTGTTAAACATAAATTAGAAAGAGTAAAAGCTCACAACAAAACTCGTGATATTACGGAAGTCTATAAATTGCAGATGTGTGCATTGTAAGGGATAATCACAAACTAGTTTATGAAACTTGTTTTTAATAAAGCTTTCCCCTCCCAAATCTGCACATTTTATGTACTCCAATCACAGCATTTTTTTAACTGACTAAAAGTCAGCGGTGACATCATATTTCAATATGTGATGGAGGGAATATTATTTGTATTGATTTCTTTAGTTTAGTATCTTTTTTTTTTGACAGGATAGTTTATTATCTTAAGTTAGACTAATTGGATCATTAATACTTACCACTTTCTTCTCTCAAAAAAAAAAAATACTTACCACTTTCAGTATATTATTGTTTGAACTTTTTGGACATATGTATCAATTAACAGAATGTGATCACTGATAACATTCTAGAAACTGTGCACTTGATCTAAATACTAAAAAAATTAAAATTGATGGGAGAGGATTCAATAGTGAGCAAGTGGTCGATCAAATGTGGGAATACTGATTTATACATGTGTAAACAGAAAGATAAGAAATAATAAGCTAGAGGGATTTGGGATCATGAACCATGTGAGCAAGAACAAGTAGATGCATAGATCAACGCCATTACCTGTTATATGATATGAAGCTTAACGATGGTGTTTTTGTACGATTGATGCACAAATCAAAATGAATATACGTATGGATATTTCCAATGCAAAATAAGAGGCTCTAAACATTGAACATCTCTCTTGTGATCTGAACTAGCCACATCTAATGTATATATGCTTCTAGGCTCTAAACATTTTAACATGTCTATAAAAAGTTTGATGGTAACAAATTGATAGATGAATAAACTATCCTAGTCTGATCATTCTTGCATCGCAATACTTGAAAATTTACAAATTAGTGGTTATTTGATTTGGTTGTTTAATTTAGGTTTTCCGACTTGATATCCAATGAAAACTGCCTTTCAACTAAAAAGAAGTAGTAAAATTAGTTTTCACTACTATTTTTACCAAATCGATGTCTATTGTGTCTTGACCGATGTAGTCTATAAGATTTGACACATGGGTAACGGTAATGGAAGATCCACATTTTGCTAAAGGGTCTATGAGATAGAGATTTCACTTGTCGTTGGCCAACAAAGTGTAGTAACCAGTGTACTAGAGTTCATCTTACAAAAAAATAGTCCACTTGATCCCACGTAGGAACATATGAGCATCCATAATGCAATCCCGATCTAGTCAAAACATCAAAACTCATACCAAAAGTTGAGACTTTGATTTAGACTTCATCTATATCATTACTTTTAAAAACAAAAACAAATAACTACTTTATGCTACCCTATATGATCGTAACCCTAAAATATTGGTAACAAATTTAATTAGAAAGTAAAGATTTTGTTTGTGGGGAAAAATGGAGAATATGTTGAGAGATTTCTGGGTGCACATGTATATGTTTGATTGTGTTGCACAATACGGTGCTTAATCCCCGCATAGAGGCACAAGTCTTTTAACTGTTACTCTCGAGTCCTGTGTATTTGGGATCGGTCATCTGTTCACATAAAACTATAGACTGATCAAAAGAACCACTTCCCTAAACCATTGATACTTAAGCTAATTAATCATACAGGAAGACCAATTTTACCCCTTGACTCAAAGACCTCATCTCAACTTGTTATTAAACTAACACAAAGATCGTTTACGAATCATTTTATCCCCCTTCTTGCTTTGGCTTTTGACTAAAATTTACCAACTTTCTAACCCTTTGTGCGGTTAATGTCAAAGTTGGTGTATTTTTATTTTTTTTTAAATTTCCCCTCCTATTGTTGTTGCGTGTATATCACATACTATTATATGAACACTACAACCCTAATATACATCCGAGTGGTATATATAAGTATTTTTTTACTATTTATGACGCACCTAGTATATTATAAGGCTTTAATCTATAGAAAAATATTAAGGGCACCCTTAACAATGAGAGAAAAACAAAGATCAAGTACTTGATCTTAAAATGGGGTTCTTAACAATGAGTGAGAAAAAGATTAATGGTTGATTGGCAAAAAAAATGCATGGAACGAGTGAAATGGTGATCAGGCGTGGGAGTGGGACCCACTGCATGATCTGACTTGCTTTAATTGTTTTTGGGTTTCCAACAGTCAAAACACTGCGTTTTGGCTAGCGGAAGTCTAAAAAAATTTGCTTTACGCGTCAGCGTGTCAACGCTGACATGCTGACGCGTAAAGCAAATGCAGCGAATCACGAAGCGCCATTTGTCGCCCTTTCCACATGTCAGCTTCCTATTGGGCATTAAAAATATAACCGTTGTAAATTTTGCAACGGTTATATTTTAAAAAATACAAATCAAAAAAAAAAATACCAACGGCACTATTTTTTCGAGCTCTACAAATAGAGACCCATTTTGCTATATTTTGGACACACTTAATTTTCTCCATCTTCCTTCACTAATTTCTTCTACTTGTTCTAATTTATTTCATTAACTGTTCTTCTATTGCTCTTTTATTTTAAAATTCTTATAATTATGGAGCCTAATAATCCTAATTATATAAGAAACCAACCCCAAAACCGCTCAAAAAACCAAATGCCTAGGCAACAAAATCGCTCAAATACCTCTCAAAATAACTCAAATTATCGTCAACCCTCTCAAAATCAGTCAAATTATCGTCAACCCTCTCAAATAATTACGAATCAAAGGGGTGAAAATTCTCAATATTATTCTCCTCAATATGATAACCTTTACCATGAATCTCCATCTGAAAATGCCAACTTTTCATATCGTCAACCTGATCCTAATTATGGATTTTCTCAATATCAAGAAGATTCATCTCCATACGATGATGTTGATGAGGATGGTGGTCAATACCAACAAGGTGATAATGATGTTGGTCAATACCAAGAAGGTGATGATTCTGATGATTATGATGAGTTTGTTCAGCCAACTCAATCCTTTTCGCAATTACTATCACCTAATCTATCTGAGCAACCACAACCACAACCACAACCCAAGAAGCAAGTTGTGGTGGTAAGAGGGTTTGGGGTCATGTTGAAGATGAGAATCTCATCTCAACATTTATGAACACTTCTCTTGATAAGGTGATTGGGACGAGTCAAAAGAAAGGCGTCTTCTGGGGAAAAGTTTGGGAAGCTTTCGAGGCAGGAAGAATTGCCAACCCAACAGAAATTGCTCCAAGAAATGCGGATATGGTGAAAGGTCGTTGGAGTAGACTTGCTCCACGGGTTTTAAGGTGGGCTGCATTTTATGACGAAGCTCTTGCAAGAAAGAAGAGTGGTCAAAACGATAATGATGTTCTGAAAGAAGCTCATTTATTGCATAATAGGAAACATGGTAGGTTCATCCTCGAACATGCTTGGAAATTGATGAGGAGGTTTCGTAAATGGAGGGCCATAGTTAAAAAATCATTGGAAACTCCACGTGGTCGCCCCAAAAATCCACAAGAAAATGTGGATTCACCAGGAAGCGGAAGTAGCGGTGAAAGGCCGAGAGTTGATGGAAGTGACTCAATGCCCGAGACACCTACCAGTGGTGATGGAGGTGACGTCGAACCACGAGGAGATGGTGTGAAGAAAGCAAAGTCTAAGCTGAAAGGGGTGGCTGGTCAGACAATTGAGTGTTTCAATTCATTTAATGAAAGACTTCGGATCCATTCAGAGGGTAGGAATGCAGATGTTGAAAGAGAAGCCAGATTGTTGGAGGTTGAAACAAGGAAGGTTGCTGCAAAGGAACAAGAAATAGCGCTGCAAACTAGGACCTTGAACATGCAAGAGTATCATAAGAATTGGGATTTGCTGCAATCATTGTTTGCAAAGGAAAATCGAGCACCAATTGAGGAGGCAATGGTTGAGAAACTAACAACATGCATGGTTGACGAATAATTCTCCTTTTTAAGTAATGTTTATGTTTAAGTTAAGTTTATGTTTAAGTGTAGTTCATGTTTGAGTTTAAGTTTATGTTTATGTTTATGTTTAAGTTTACATTCAAGTTTAGTTTATGTTTAAGTTTAAATTTTAGTTTATGTTTATGTTTATTTTGAAGTTTATATATAAGTTAATAATTGTATGTTTAAGTTCAATTAATAAAAAAAGTTAAAAAACGTACTTGTGTAATTCTCGTTTAAGCTTCACTTATTATATGAATTGACATTTCAATATAGCTTTTTACATTATTGTACTGTTTTTAACATTATTGTTCTGCTTTTAACATTATTGTACTGCTTTTTACATTATTGTACTGCTTTTTACATTATTGTTCTGCTTTTTACATTATTGTACTTGCTTTTGACATTATTGTTCTGCTTTTATGTATTATTGTTCTGCTTTTATGTATTATTGTTCTGCTTTTATGTATTATTGTTCTGCTTTTACATTATTGTACTTGCTTTTTAAATTATTGTTCTGCTTTAATGTATTATTGCTCTGCTTTTACATTATTGTACTGCTTTTATGTATTATTGTTCTGCTATATAACTCATGCTTGCTTGTTCACCATTTGCTCACACCAAATCTAAACACATTGTCAAATTTATACAATGAACTCCTTCAACTTAAACTTTACCGCTTCAAGTTCATCTAGTTCTGAGGATGAAATAAGATCATCCCGAGCAAACATTGATCAAGAAATAGATGAATTCTTGATCAATGTTGTTCAACCAAATGTTCCAACTCTTATATCAAATGTTACTCCAGCACCAAGGAATAGAAGAGCAAAAGTGACTGATCCTAATGAGGATCATCACCGGCCTATTCGAGGCAGGGAAGAAGGCCATAGTCGATTGTTCAATGATTACTTTGCTGATCAACCAGTCTATCCTGCTCGTTTATTTCATCGAAGATTTCGAATGCAGCGACATGTCTTTCTTCGAATTATGGAAAGTGTCGTACCAAGTGATACATGGTTCACTCAAAAAAGAGATTGTACCGGATGGTTAGGTTTATCTCCCCTTCAAAAGTGTACAACTGCTATACGAATGCTTGCGTACGGGGTTGCGGTGGACTCGCTTGACGAGTATGTGCGAATTAGTGAAAGCACAGCTCGAATAGCATTAATGAAATTCACCAAGGGGGTTATCAACCAATTTGGTGCCGAGTACTTGAGACGACCAACTCCAGATGATTTGGCTAGACTACTTGCGTACGGTGAAGAACGTGGATTTCCAGACATGATCGACAGCATAGATTGTATGCATTGGGAATGGAAAAATTATCCGACGGCATGGAAAGGACAATATCAAGGAAGAGCTGGTGTTGCTACATTAGTTCTTGAAGCTGTGGCTGATCGTGACTTATGGATATGTCATTCTTTCTTTGGGATACCAGGTTCGTGCAATGACCTGAATGTTCTTCACCGATCTCCTGTGTTTAGGGATGTTTTAGAAGGTCGAGCACCACCCGTGCAGTTTACGGTGAATGGTAACCAATACGATAAGGGTTATTATCTCACTGATGGTATATATCCGAATTGGGCAACATTCATTTAATCAGTTACATGTCCTCAAACTCGCAAGGACAAGTTATTTGCTCAACACCAAGAAGGAGCTCGAAAAGATGTTGAGAGAGCATTTGGGGTGCTGCAATCTCGCTTTGCTATAGTTCGTAAACCATCCCTCGCATGGGATGAGGAAATTCTCAATGATATCATGTTGTCTTGCATTATCATGCATAACATGATTGTGGAAGATGAACGAGATACATATGCACACTACGCAGATACTACTGAGTTCACTTCAAACACAAGTAATAATGCCGACGAATTTGAATATTATCATGATCGGATCGTAGATATCAACCGTTACATGGCGAATAGAGATGCAATTGAAGATCAGTATGTGCATCAATCCTTGAAACGTGATTTGGTTGCCAATATATGGCAGAAGTTTGACCGTAACGCTAATTAAGAGCATTTCATTATGTATTTTATGTATTTCGTTCCTAATTAAGTTTATAATTCGTTCTTGTATTTCATTATGTGTCTCTAAATTAAAAATATATTAAAAATGCTTAATTGTGTCTCATAATTTAATTATTAGATCGTTAATTATATATGCATAAGATAGTGGTAGCTAATTTCGTATTCAATTAATTAATAAAAATATATTAAAAACGCTAATTGCATATGCTACGTATTAATAATAGCTAATTATGTAGATAACCTAATTATTAAAATGATAATTATAATTTACAAATTATTAATTTAACTAATTAATAATAAAATAGCAATTAGTAATGAATATTGCATATCATTAAAAAGTAAATAAATAAAAATTGTATAATGGTGGTTGGGTGATGAGAGTGAAAAAGTAGTTGGGTGGGGTCAAAAAGTAGGAGAGATAGGAAAAAGTAGTTGGGATGATCTTTTTTTTTTGGTTCATTGTTAAGAAGAAAGTGGGAAAAGATTGTGGGATGTAATTTTTTAGAGAGAGAAAGTTAGAAAGAGAGTGGGATGATCTTTTTTTTCATTCATCACTAATGGTGCTCTAAGTTTTACAATTGGTTTACTACTTGTATTTCACTTTATTTTATTAATTACTATTAGTACCCAACCCATCATTCTTTAATTAAGAGTTTAAACAATTATAAATTTGTAACTAACCAATCAGAAAAAGTGGTCAGAAATTGTAGAAAAAATATTTGAGTTCGTTAGCATTATGCCATTCCCATATACTCTATTTTTTTGTGGATACATGAGAAGAGTTAGGACACCTTTCTCTCAAGAGAATATGTTCTATTAACTAGCTAAGTTAAGTACAATTTATCCTTCACATCTTGGTAGAAACTTTTTACATCAAAAACACCCTTTACAAGTCATAGTACTTTTTAGCATGCCTGTCGCACAAAGTTATCCCTAGAAATTTCTCCTTTATTGACTTTTCGTGCACTATAAACTTTTTTATAGCACTTCAAACTTGTTTAACCATAATAATCAACTCAATATAGCGAAACATTTTTTTTCTTTGATGTAATTTTAGGAAACTCTAAACTTCTACTTCATATTAGCATCTGGGAAAGTCACATGATAGTTGTCTTTTTTGCCTCCTTTAATTTTTTTCAAAGATTAAAACGTATAGCAAATCATCTTATAGATAACGGGGTGATTTGGTGTAGATATGTACCTTATACAAATATAAAATTAAGATTAATCACTCTTTGATCAATGATTAATGATGTTTAATAGGACGGATTCGTACTCAAAGAAAAATGATAAATGAAAGTACTACATAATAGAGGCCCGTAATACTACCAAATCACATTATCACATGCCAACAATAATGGAATATATACTAGTAAACCCACCCTTAAAATTTTGTAATAAGGGCCATAAAGTCGCCTAAGGTGGGTCTATCGTTTTTGTTTCAATAGTTAGTTGTTTATTGTTATTATCTCACGGCAGCACAGTAAGGGCTTCTCACATGGATACCCTTCTATTGCCATTTCCTCCACGTTCTTCAAAGCATTTCCCCAAAATTCGATGTCTCTTTAAACTAATGTGTATGTGCATCAATTCTACTAGCTTAGCTAGTTGAAGTACAAGAGGGGTGGAGAAAATAGTAGGCGGTTTATTGCAAGTGACTCAATAATTATTGTTATTATTTATGTGCGAAATGTATTGAGTTCGATTGTCATTATGTGTCGTGACAACAATTGATGATTGAACCTGTATCTACTAGTTATATATGTCCGGAGTGGAGTTCTTATAGCGAAACTTTTCACCAAGATATTAGGGCATACTTAGTTTGAAATTCTCCTTTAATGTAAAAGGTGTGCATTGATAATATTCATGCTCTAACTTTGAATTAGAGTACTAGATGGAGTATTCTTCTATAACTTATTCCATTTATACTCTTACTCTTTTAGGCCTCTTGTTGATTAATGAAACTAAGTTCGGAATGTTATGTTTAGTAATATATTTTAGGCACCTTAAATGATTAGGTGCTGAAATACGAGCAAGCATAACCTAAGATAATGAATAAGTTAAATGAGCTTTATGTTGCTACAGAGAAGTATGATAATATAATGCGCAAACTAAGATAGGACATTTAATCAGAATTAATCATCAACCATAATACGTCAAATTTGACCAACTTACCATCGTAGAAAAATTAGATTTTCAAATTAGTTAAGTTGTTTATTTAACGTCATGCATCATTGATTCACCACATTGCTTGTGAATATATTCATTTTTGTTATGAGACTTGAGACAATTCACATTTTATTGGGATGGAGAGGCAGTTATGCATAGGTAATATAGAAGGAGACAATCAGGTGGTGATTCGAATTCTTCAAGGTCGTTATTCCTGTCCATGGAATATTCACACTCTCATCAATGACATCTGGTTGATACCCAGTCAGTTGACTATTGCTCCATAGATCACATTTTCCGCGAGGCCAACTGTGCAGCAGATTATCTATCTAAAAAAGGTCACTCTATTTCTACTGCCGTGATGGACGTCGTCACTGGACTGATACTACATTTGATCATTTTGTTCTTCTTGATTTGTTAGGTCACTCCCTTGAAAGAAGGGTGCCCTAACTTCTTATAATGTACCAAAAAAATTGAGACTTGAAACAATTCACATTTTATTGGGATGGAGAGGCAGTTCTAAAAAGGTGGCATGATAGATATTCGATACTCAGTTATATATTGACACAATTCAGAGCCGAAACACATATCCTATATTAACTAAACGTTCAAATGTGATATTTTCGTTGCATGGAGTAGAGAACTTTCTAAAATAGGAATTGTTGCATGTATTTAGAAATGGAGTAAGTATGTGGATGCCATCTACCTTAATTGGTAAAGTCTTGTGGGAGTGACTCTCAGGGCCTGCGATCAAATCCCGTCAACATCACCATACTTAGTCGCTCTCTAACAACAACAAAAACAGAGTAAGTATATGTTTATTTTCATCTCAATTTATTGGACACGATTATCGGTACTAAGAAAAGGGAAGAAATAAAATAAGGAAGAAAGAGGGAATTGCGTTTGCTGGTTTTTGACTGTTATAAAGCAGTTACTAGTATTAAAATCAATACTACTCCTGGGATGAAGGGAGGCAATTTACCTTGTAATCCGGGGGATGCATACATTTGTGATTTGTTACGTCGTGGATTTGCTGCCAAATTTGGCTACACTCTGAGTATGCATAATCTAACCAACGTGTTTGTGAATTGTGATAGTAGGGTAAAATCTAGTCAAGGGTTAGGGATCACAGGGTAATCTAGATGTTGCAGCACTCAAATCTTATTTTTAAAACACAACATTTTATAATATGATGGTAATTAATACAAGTAAAGAAAAGTATTACAGAAAGTAATAAAAGGGATACAAATCATGCTGTCAGTCTGTGTTTTATGACCAATTATAAGATGATAATAAAAATATGCAACATGTAATTTTATATCTAACTGAGATTGTGATTCGTCAGTAACATGGTGGTTCAAGATAGGGAAAAAAATGGTAATTTTATGAAGTTTTATGGTACTTATGTTTGATTAAGTTCTTGCTACCTAATGCTTGTTTTCTTCTTCTTTCTAAAGTGGGTTGATTCTTAAACATTTCAACCATATCAACTCTTTTGCCGAAGCTTAATTAATAGATTAGGCAACCAATTAAGTCAAACCACCATCTTTATTCAATATAATAAGAGGGTAAGAATCTCTATCTTCCCTGTGAGAATCAAACAAAAGCTTCCCAATTGTCCCTTAATGCTCATAATAACCAATCTATCAAATTTCATGGCATCTTATAGTACCAAATGTACCACTGTACCAGACTACCAGTAGTGTATCCAAACAATCTCTTCTAAGTAATACCTGATTATATGCCACCTTATGAGATCAGATATACTATCCTCTTTACATGAACTCCTCTGATTATCCTCTCATACGGCCCAACCCGAAGACGCAACTCCATCACTTAATCCTCACCTCCTTATATGGATAAAGATTCGAACTCGGATCGATATTGAAAGAAGATAATCCCTTGATTATTTTTATTAACTAAAGGGGTTTATATACAATATCAATTAGGCTACAATTAGGGAAACTAATATACACTTGACTAATATACTGAGATGCTAATATATACACCAATTTTACATACTCTAACACACCCCCGCAGTTGAAGCGGGAGGTTCACGAACGCTGAGACTGTTCCTGAAATCCTCAAATAAGATTAGGGGAAGACCCTTAGTAAAGATGTCGGCAATCTGATACCGGGATGGAACATGTAAGACTCGCACTTGACCACGAGCTACCTTTTCGCGAACAAATTGAATATCCATTTCGATATGTTTAGTGCGCTGATGTTGAACAGGGTTCCCAGAAAGGTATATAGCACTAACATTATCACAATATACCAATGTAGCCTTAACAATAGGACAATGAAGCTCCAATAATAAATTACGTAACCAACATGATTCAGAGACCACATTAGCTACCCCACGATACTCGGCTTCGGCACTGGACTTGGAGAGAGTAGGTTGGCGCTTAGCCGACCATGAAAGCAGGTTGTCACCAAGGAAAACACAGTAACCCGACGTGGAGCGCCGGGTATCCGGACATCCACCCCAATCAGCATCAGTATAGGAAATGAGAGTGGAGGTCGAGGAAGGATAGAGATGCAAACCGTGGTCTAGAGTACCCTGGAGATAGCGAATAATACGCTTGAGAGCGTGCATATGAGCATCCCGAGGGTCATGCATGTAAAGACAGATCTGTTGAACAACATAGGAAATATCCGGTCTGGTGAAAGTAAGATACTGAAGAGCCCCGACAAGACTACGATAATGAGTAGGATCCTCATAAGGCTCACTAGACGTAGCACCCAATTTGGGCTTAGTATCAACTGGAGTAGGGGAATCCTTACACGAAGACATTCCAGCACGTTCAATAATTTATGCAGCATACTTGCGCTGAGAGAGGAACAAACCACCTGCATGACGATGAACGACAATACCCAAAAAATAGCTCAAAGGACCCAAGTCTTTCATAGCAAATTCAGAACTCAGATGAGAGATGATAGACTTGAGTAGAGCATCTAAAGAGGCAGTCAAAATAATGTCATCCACATATAACAACAAATAAGCCATAGACTCGCCACAACGATAAATAAACAATGAATGATCAGAAGTGCTGTGAATGAAACCAAGAGTAGAAACATAGTCTGCAAACCGTTGGTACCAAGCACGAGGTGCCTGTTTCAGGCCATATAATGATTTCTTCAACAGGCACACATGATTAGGATGAGCAGAATCCCAGTAACCCAACGGCTGATGCATGTAAACTGTCTCGCTGAGAGTCCCATGTAAAAAAGCATTTTTTTACATCCAACTGATTAATAGACCAGTTTTTGGAGAGAGCTAGACTGAGCACAGTACGAATAGTGGCCGGTTTGACCACAGGGCCGAAAGTCTCACCACAATCCACGCCAACCTGTTGAGTTTTGCCATCACCAACAAGACGGGCTTTATGCCTCTCAAAAGAACCATCAGCATTTTCTTTATGAGTAAAAATCCACATAGAACGAATCACATTAACCCCCGGGGGTCTAGGCACTAATTCCCACGTATGATTTTCAATAAGAGCATTAAACTTGGCATCCATAGCCAGTTTCCAGTTCGGGTCACGCAAGGCCGCCACAGGGTTACGGGGTAAAGGGGATTTTTGTGTGGTGGTGTGGAGGTTGAAATGGCGTTTGGGTCGAAAAATGCCCCTTTGGCTGCGGGTAATAGGGACAGACTGGGAAGGGGGGGCGGTGTGGACCGAGACAGGAGTGGAACGGGGCGTGGGGGAGGCAACTGCTTTGGGCTTGGGAGGTGGGAAAGTAGGAGAGACACGCCGGGGGAGAGATCCATGGGGCCGGTAGGACACGCCGAGCCCGGATGAGGGAAGGGAGACACGGCTTGGGGGAGTCAGGCCTAGCAGTGAGGGGGAGCGTGGGAGAAGCACGCGTGGGAGGGGAATTGGGCTGAGATGGTGCCACAGGCTCATCAGGGGGTTGGTGAGGCGTGTTGGCCGCTGGAGCATGGGTTTGGGCCAAATGATGTGCAACATAGGGGGGATAAGCCATCATCTAAAAAAGTGTAAGAAGAAGGAGTGGGTGTGTGAACCTTAGCAAACGGAAATTGCGTCTCATCAAAAATAACATGACGGCTAATAATAATCTTACGAGATGAAATGTCATAGCACTTATAACCCCGATTATTAGGTGGATAGCCTAAAACCACACAAGGAGTGGACCGGGCTTGAAGCTTATGGATAGTAGTGGATGGAAAGAGGGGATAACATAAGCACCCAAAAACTTATGGAATTTAGGGTGCACTACTAGTAAGATACACCATGTTGGAGAACACTTGCCAACACAACTTCTCATGTTTTCATTCTTGACCTCTTTCCATAAATGCTTGGTGCTCCTTGAACTGAAGGAAAGTTTGTCAGAAGAAATCTTTTATATAGCACTTTTGCTAGAAATAACCTTTTATTATTTTTCTTGTAATTTAAGACCTTAAAATTTTATTTTTTGTGAGAAATAACCTTACCCTAATTCCAGCATTGAACTACCTATTTCCGATGTTGACCCATTTAAATCCTCACATGCTATGCACTTATGTCGGGTTTGTACACTCTTTTGAGGAAAAAACGAAGGGGATAGGGTGGAATAAGGAAAAACCCGACACACTCTGCGGCATCGAGAGGAAAAAAGGTATATTAAAACCCAGAAATCGGTAGGTTAACATCGAAAATCAGGGGATCAACGCCTGAACATAGGGTAACGTTGTGGCTTGCAAAAATATAAAATTCAAGGTCTTAAAATTGCCAAAAAAAATTATAAAAGGTTGTTTCTCACAAAAAAATGGTATATAAAAAAGTTTGTTTTGACAAATTATCCTGAATTTAAACACAAAGTAATACTCGCTTTGTTTTTTTATCATTCTCACTTTCCTGTGAGCGTCTCCCAATGCACCTCTTTGAACTTAAATATCTTTTATTATATATTAGTAAAAATTATAACGATTGAATATTAATAATGTACTAATTGAGACGAATCAAACAAGACCCCACATGACTATATTTTTTCTTATAAATTGAAAAAAATTGAGAAGATTCTCTCTAAGTATGAATAGTGCCAAGATTCTAAGTGAGAAAGATAAAAATACAGAGGGATAGAGCATGATATATGTCATTTATTGTAATTGTTTTATGCTAAGGTCAAGGTTCACCAGCCAGCTTCATACTCAAACTATAGAATCTATTTCTGTGAATCAATTAAAGCCAAGAGCGGCACATATAAGAGAAAGCTAAGACGAAAGATTTGAGTTTGATTCGAGTTTGCAGAGAAAATTTTGCATTGGAATCGCTCTTAGGGTGCGTTCTCTTCACATGAATAACCCTGAACTGAACTAATCTGACTAAACTGCACTTATTGGACCTGATTCAACTTATTGGACTTGATTCACTAGTAGAATAAATGTTAATTGTTGCGGTCATTAAGTGGCCTATTGCTGCGGTTTTTGCCACGCAGCAATAGAGCAATCTATTGCTGCGGTTCTTACCAAAAACCGCAGCAATAGGTATTTTTGTTAATAAAAAAATGAAATCTATTACTGCTGTTTTTGGTAGGAACAGCAGCAATAGGTATTTTTTTTAATAAAAAAATGAACCCTATTGCTGCTGTTTTTGATAAAAACAGCAGCAATAGGTGTCAGTGTAGATTTTTTTTAGCTAGCTAGACAAGAAACTGACTGAAAAATACAAATAAAACTAGAGAAATCTCATCAACAACAAATCACGCTACCACCAATGTAAATATATATAAAAAATTGAAAATAAACGATTGAAAATAAACGATCGAAAATAAAAATCAGTATATACAAAACAATTACAAAAAATATATAAAAACTAACAACGAAAATATGCAAAATGAAAATCAGTATATACAAAACAAACCACCAATTACAAAAAATGTAAAAAATATAAAAATCAAAGTAAATAATCAAAACATCGAGCAACTTAAGAAGATCTCGGATCAGTATATACAAAACAATTGCTACAACCAAAACATCGAGCAATTAGAAAATAATTGTTACAGTCCAACAAATAAACAAAAGAGCAGAGAAATTGACAAGAAGATCTCAGATCTAAAGAGCGAAATATAATTGCATGATAATCAAAGTAAATTATCAGATCTGATAATTAAAGTAAAAAAAATCGAACCACCGCTGTCCGACGAGAAGAAAGAACGACGATCTGGCGGTGCGGCCGACGAAGAAACCAAAAAAAAAAAAATCAAAATCGTCGCTTGACTCTCAAATGCATGAAACTCGAACACAAATTCTGAAAATTCTTGAAATCTGGACAAATCTTTAACCGAAAACAAGAACCAGATCTTGAATGCTTTGAATAAGAGAAGGATTTCATAATTCGAAGAGGAGATAGTAGCGAAAAATCGCGAGCAAAAAACATCAAGCGCAGATCAAATCACCACCAAAGACGTCGTGAAGCATGAACGAACGATGATGCAGCGAACGGCGAAGGAAATTAGAGACGGCAGCGTCGAACGCGAGCCTATGTTGGGTGGGCGTCGAACGAACGAACGCGAGCCCGAAAACGGAGTGAGGAGAGTTGAAGAACTGATGGAGAGTAGGAGAGAGGAGAAAGAGGAAGGAGTTGAACTGTTGAAGGAGTGAGGAGAGAGACCGAAAACGGCGCAATGTGTTTAAAAAGAAACCCTAGCTGGGCCTTATAATTAAAATGCGGGCATCTAAAAAAAGGACCAGACATATTGTTGCGGTTTCTAGAAAAAACTGCAGCAATATATTAAAATATTATTTTTTTAAATATTATTTTAATATATTGCTGCGGTTCTTGCCAGAAACCGCAGCAATATATCTGGTCAAAAAGTCAACTTTTTTCAAAAAATTTCCGTTGGAACCATATTGCTGCGGTTTTTGGCCGAAACCGTAGCAATATCTTTATTTTATATTTTACTTTTTCTTTTTACGTGATATATTGCTGCGTATGGGTAAAACCGCAGCAATACCACCGCAGCAATAAGTAATTATTCTACTAGTGATTGAACCTGATTGGAACTTATTGGACCTGATTGAAACTTATTAGACCCTATTGGACCTGATTGAAACTTAATTGACCTTATTTGACAAAACATTTGATGAGTAATAACATAAATATTACCCCTAACATAAGTATTATCCCTCAAAATTTATTATGACATAATAATTATTAAAATTTATCCTTCGAAAAAATATAAATAATAACATAATCAGCTAATAGTAATATGAATAATAAAATAATAGATAATATTATAAATATAATACTATATAATAATCATAGTGGTACTTTAACTAAATTTTTAATTCAAATTTATTGATCATTGACTATTTGGACCTTATTGGAACTTATTGGACCTGATTAGACCTGATTGGACCTGATTAGAACTTATGGCACCTGATTGTAACTTATTAGACCTTATTGGACCTAATTGGAACTTATTGACCTGGTTGGACCTGATTGAAACTTATCTGAAATGAACTGAACTGAACTGAACTGATTGGACCTGAAACTTAATTTATTAAGGTGAAGAAAACGCACCCTTACTTTTCATACACAACATATTCCAATAGTTGTAATTTTGGATCTCGCTTGCAATATTTGAAAGTAGTAAGCAAGTTGCTTCAACCATTGGAGTAGGATAATTAAATCCGCTTGAGAGCAAGACCTGCTCCACCAAGCTAGTTGCTTGACTTCAAAAAGGCAATATGACTTGAAATTTGAAGAAGGGGAAGGTAATGTTCACACTTCATATGATTGGTAAGTGCATCTCCATTAACAATAAATAAAGGCACAAACTTTTTGTTTCTTTCCTAATTTTGATTGATGAAAAAATTGAAGTTGAAAATATTAATTGACATGTGGGACCATAAAAGCAACAATGTATTGTATCCTACCATTGGGAGACTTTGTAGCTAGAAATCAATGTTGCTTAAATAGCTGATGTGTCAATTAGTCAAGTTACAAGGTGTTGTAGCTCATCATTGGAGTTACTCTAAGAAAAAGGGTTGATACAAGTGTGATATGCTATCTCTAGTACCTATTGAAAGTTAAATAGAATCAATTTTAGTTAGTAATTAAATTGGGGTCATTCTATCACCAATTGGTTTTTATGAAATCTACATACTACCTTTGTCCACTAAAAATTGCAATCATTTTACTTTTTTCACTATTTGTATAATCTTACTTTGATCATACTTTCAAACTATATCGTATTAAAACAAATATTACAGTAGAAACTATTGTACGATTTGCCTATATCAACTTTTGTAAATCTTTACTAATAAGTACTCCCTCCGTCCCTAAATAGAGTGCCCATTTTTTCATTTATGTTTGTTCCAAATAAATTTCCCATTTCCTTATTTGGTATGAGTCCACCAATTAAAATATTATTTAGCTTTCAACTTTTATAATATCACCCATTTTCCCATATGGCCCACATTCTCTCTCCTTAATAAACAATTCACAAAAAGTGTACCAACTTCTATATTTAATTATAATTTAATACAACTAAGATCCTACACATGATTTCTTCTTAATACTTGTGCCCAAAAGAAATGGGCACTCTATTTAGGGACGGAGGGAGTATATAATTATAGATATTAATAGTCAAAGTACATACTTATAAACCTAACAGTCGAAATATTGCAATATTTAAAAAAGGTGAAATAGATTATCTACTTTCTATTTATAAATAAAATTTGTTGAAAAAATAAATCCAAACTTTATCCTATATATGAAATTATCCAAAACAGCCAATATGAAATGAAGGAAATATACCTACCTAGAGTAGCCAACTGGCAAGTTGTTGAAAAATCTGGAAGTTCATTCATCGAAATTCTAAATTAAACACCCCTGAATGATTTTTCGACTCTTGAGGCAGTTGCAACAGCAACTGATAAAACTAAACAAAACTTCCACTCTTCCAACAATATAATAAAACCCTCAAAAATTAAATTTTTAAAAATATACCTACAGTAACCAAGTAGGTACATTAAAAAATTCAACCCAAATTAAATAATTCCACCCCTTAACCCCCCCATCCCCTTTAAAATCCCCCCCTAACATGGTGCTTCACCAATCAATCCCCACCACTTTTTTTCACTACATATTAACCAAACTACACAGGAACAAAAAAAACTATATACCCAACAAAAATTATAATGGATTCAAAAAAATCCAACAAAATTAGAGATATAGTTAGGCTTCAACAAATCTTGAAAAAATGGAGAAAAAATGCAAATGCTTCAAAAAACAATAGCATTAGTTCTACTACTACTTCAGCCGCCGCAACCACCACCAACAATGGTGGTGGTAGCGGTGGCGGAAATAAGGGAATGAAGTTTCTAAAAAAGACACTTTCTTTTTCAGATAACTCTAACTCTGTTTCCTCTGTTTCAACAACAGAATATGTACCAAAAGGTTACTTAGCAGTTTGTGTAGGAAAAGAGCTTAAAAGATATGTGATTCCAACTGATTATTTGGGTCATCAAGCATTTGGCATTTTATTAAGAGAAGCTGAAGAAGAGTTTGGATTTCATCAAGAAGGTGTTCTTAAGATCCCATGCGACGTCGCGATTTTCGAGAAGATCTTAAAAATGGTGCAGCATAACAAAGAAGAATTTTATTTTCATGAATTGGGTAGTTTTGAATTTCATGCATCTGACATTGATGTCATGAGTTCTAATCTAAGTGGTTGCTGTTCTCCTGATTGTGAGCAACTTCTTCAACCTTCTCTTCCTCAACTGTGCAGATAAAATTAACTACTAGTACTATATTTTTGGTTTTTTGTTGGGTCTGCCCATCCCCTGCCTTTTTTTTTGTTGGAGGAAAATGTATGTTGTTGGGAGAGAAATGGTTAAGTAAACACAAAGTTTAAAGGGGAATGTGGTAGAATTTTTCTTACTTTTTTCTTACTTTTTTCTTCATTAGAACAAATATATTGTTCAGTTTGTAATGGTTGATTAGTTTTTAATAGATCAGTCATTCATGTACTGTTTTTTCTTACCAATCTTTGCGTCTTCTATCATCTTATTTCTGTTTTGTTGGATTTATGGAACCGTACAAAGGTTAAAAGCAAATCTCAAATTCACATCTCGAGAATTTTTTTTATTTGGTAAGGAATTCCTCATAAAAGCTACATGACTTACAGAATATAAATTTTGTTGTCAACAAAATGATACTCCCACATTTCATTTTATTTGGAAGTAGAACTATAACTTCATCGGTTCGTTATATTTGGAATACCAAATTACCAATATACCATAATCTATACTCCTATATTTGTGAAACAAGCATTACTATTCTCTTTTTCTTGTACCACTTTGACTTTGTTTGTTAACGTACAAGTGTGTAATCATAGTCCATAAATGTCTTGGGCAATCAATTAGTAAAAAAAAATATATAAAAGGTTCTTGTCTTATTAAAATATATTAAGACAAATCTAATAGTATATTCTTAATATTATACTCCCTCCTTCGCATAATAAATTTCCCATTTATCTTTTGCACGGTCTCCAACATATATCTTTGACCATCAATATGTTTAGTTACGTATTAATAAAAATAATAAAAAGGTGATATCATAAAATTATACATTGAGACAAATCTAACAAGATCCACATGAGTATGTTGATTCAAAGTCATACGACATCTACAAATAAGTCAAAACTAACAAATACATATCAAAATGAAATAAATTCAATATAATATGATAAAACCACGATCGTTGAAAAGAAACTAACACTTCAAAACCCGTCATTCACATCTTTGCATGCGGCCCTTCTACAAGGGGGTTTGTGGATCTTTTGTAGTTTACTAGTTTTGAAGTAGAACTTGATTTAATTCAAGTGATTGTAAACGAAGTACTGAAATCTATTGCAACACCGCACAAATTTCGATCAACAAATCAACCTCTTGAATCACACAAAAAACCAAACATAAAGTTTCCAAACTCTCACATGGAGAGAGATAAAACCCAATATATGGGTAGAGAAACTCTCAATTAGAGAGAGACTGAAGTTTATTATAAATAATAACATAAAAACTAGTAACAAAAGGAGAAAAGGGCATTACCACCGTCCAAAAGGGTGGCGGTAGCCCCTTAATTGAAAATTAGGGTTTTGTGGAATATGAGAGAGAAAAGAGAAAAAAGGGGAGAGGAGGCGGATATGTTTAAAAACTCTTTTAAAATTCACATATATATATTATAAAAACAATATGGTTAGAGTGAGTTATGTAAATTATACAAAAAGCGAAACAAATAGAATTATAGAAAGAAAGAACATACTGGTAACTTTATATGATTCAGTGTATTTATGAAAAAAAAATCTTTACAATCTAAACTCATGGAAACAAATATAATTAATTAAAATTTAGCCCAATAGTAAAACTCGTAAATTAAAGATCCTTGTTTACAGAGGAAAGTGTGAATAAAACTTAAGGGTGTTCATATCAATTTGCTTTATTTTCTATCAATTACAAAGCCGTGACACAATGATTCTGTAGATTTTGATTGAGAATTGTCCTCCTTTGTCCTTTCATAATATCTAGAAAGGTTTTTACTTTTCAAATCTACGATATCAAATCAGAATTCGGTTTCCCAGTATGATTATGATGTTGTATTTTTCTTAAAAGTTACACACTTACACTATAAGACAATCGTCCTAGATTAGTGGGGTTACTGGGGTATCAATATCCAACTTTCACTGTGAAGAGAGTAGTGATATCTTACCTTAAAGAACAGTTACTACTACATTTGCCGAACAAAAAAGAAAGAAATAAAAAGATGTAAGGAACAATTCAGAGCAGTGTAGGCTTAGAGGAGGGTGCGCACCTTCCTCCACCCGTATTTGAGTGCGTATTCTTTATTTACGGGTTTAATAGTTATACAACAAAAAGTATATTCATAGTATCCAAACTTAACACAAGTGCGCGATGTACATTGTTAGCGATAAACTTAAGCAAATACGAGTCGATCCACAGGGAGAGGATTTCTATAGATTGATGTTCAATTACTTAACTATTTCAAGAGAGAGATTGATTGAATGAGTAACAACTAAACTAGATCACAATGGATGGATGTTTATCAAATAATTAAAACCCTAGGGCATTCGATCGGTCCACCATACTTATACCAATCAGGGAGGTTCAGGCAACTACAAAAACTTAGATATAGAGTCGAGCAATTAGAGCGAGGTGTTAATCTTATGGCCGGTCTTAACGCTCTCAAGGCAACATATGTAGTATGGTCACTTCACATGATCAGATTCACCAGTGTGTTCTAGGCCTCTAAAAGTAAGATCTTGGTCAATACAAACAATTATTAGCCAGGTTACAATTCATGAAATTGTACACTAACATAAATCGTAGATTAAAATGAATCACACTAGAATTGCTCTAATCACAACCTAAATACTAAAAGAAATCAAATAAAGCATGGCATAAGCATGACTTCCCTCACTAATCCCTAGAAACGAATCTACTCACTCATGGCAAAAGTAACAAAAGCAATAACTATTGAAAGATTCATACTTTGAAACAATTAAGAATAATAAAGACAACGGATACTTCACCATATACCCCTGACAATTTTTTTTTGCACCATATACCCATTCGAGTTTCCAAATTCACCATATACCCTCGACCTTTTAAAAAAATACATCAAACTACCCTTATGACTAACGGCATTAGACTTCTGTTAGTCATTAACCCCTAATCCCCCTTCTAACCCTAATTAACTAACCTAAACCTAAACCTAAACCTAACCCTAACCCTAACCCCCCAACCACCACCCCTCCCCCCACCCCCGCAGTCCCCTTCCCCACCACCCCCGAAGCCCCCTCCCCCCCTCCCCCGCATCCCCGCAGCCGCCCACTAGTACGGGAATCGACGATTTGCGTCGGATGCGAGGCGCCCATTTGCGTCGGACATGGGTCCGACGGCACAGGTCTCGACGCAATTGATTAGCTATTTGCGTCGGACCCCGCCAACAATGCGACGCAGATGACTCCTCGCCCCTGTATACAAAGGGCATTTGCGTCTCCCATCTGCGTCGCATGCTGCTCTACGTGCGACGCACATTGTCTCTTTTCTGCGTCGCACATCGCGCAACATGCGACGCAGATGGGAAGGCGCCAAGCCACAGCAGCCCAGCAAGCCTAGACTCATCTGCGTCACACATTGCTAACATGCGATGCAGATAGGTCGCCAAGCCACAACAGCCCAAGACTCATCTGCGTCGCACTTTGCTGACATGCGACGCAGATAGGTCGCCAAGCCACAGCAGCCAGACTTATTTGCGTCGTACATTTCGCTAGGGGTGTTCAGAAAAACCCGACCCGGTCGCCCCGACCCGCTTGGAAAAAACCGGGTAATTTTTCAAAAATATATGATTTTGACAGGCCGGGTACCCGACCCGGAAAAAGCGGGTCGGGTCATGGGCCGCTTGTCATTACCAACCGGGTACCCGGATACCCGGGAACTTTCTTTTTTTTTTGCTTTCAGCCTGCTGGGTCTGGCCCATTCACTGTCTGTTTCCGAATTTGAGCTCACTAGTTGTTCTCACTTCTTCAATTTTCTGTCCTCTTACTGTATTCCATTTTCATGTCTTCTATTTTTTTTTAAATTTTGCTTAACATAGCAGGCTTCGATTACAGTTGCAAGTGAATGGCAAGGACCTTATGTATAGTTGCCCTCGGCCCCTCGTGTCATTATGTTCTTGTATAATATGCAATTGTTTAGTGCGTCTTCTGACTATAATCTGTTTTACTTATCTAAGATTGGTGTTCAGAGGACATTTCATGCAATTATGCATGTGATGTCTCTGGTATATCATTCTATGCTTCATAATTTCTTTGAAGATATTATTCGTATTTCAACTTTCAACCATAAAATATGACCCTATAACTTGGCAAGTTGGCTACTTTGGATTTTGGAAGGTAGTGAGCACTTAGGCAGTGGTACTGTGCCATTGTGTTTGTTGCAGAATGCAAGTATTCAAGTTGCAGTGGCAGTACACAGTGGTAGACTGGTAGTAACTAATAGGTGTTTTTTTCCTGGGTACCCTATGACCCGACCCGGGAAAATCGGGTACCCGTGAGTCAGGTACCCGGTTTTCCCGGGTCGGGTCACGGGCCGGAATTTCAACTACCCGACTTTGCGGGTACCCGCATATCCGGGTACCCGATTATGAACACCCCTACATTTAGCCATATGCGACGCAAATGGTTGTCATCTGCATCAGATGTGTCTCAATGTGCGACGCAAATGAGTGGTTTTTTGTTTTTGTTTTTTTCATCTTCATATACTAAACCTTAAACTTCAAAACTAAATAAACATTATATTAATAACATATGAGCAAAAAATTGGGCAGAGTCTCCTTTGTAATTTGGACAACCCAAGAAATCGTTGGGAAAATTTTGCATATATAACCAAAACCCCAGTACATCTCTTGCAATCAAGCAACCAACAAGGTTGAATAATCAACAAAATATTGTTCAACCTACAAATACATATACTAACTAGTTAGTTTGCTGCTTTGACGACCGCTACAAAGTATTTTGCAAAAAGTTCTCTAAGTTCGTCGATCTCAGTTATGGAGTATGGCTCAGGACTTGGTGGAAAATCCAATAAATATATTAAATTAGTTAATATACTTGAAAATTCTATAAGTATAAATAACGAATTTACGACATACATATACCTCCTTTAAATTATTTTAATCATAGTGCATGCGGACGATTTCAAGCATGTATTTCATCACGAAATAGCCGCATTCCGCTCCTCCCGATTGTTGAGCACACTACACCAAATTTAAGATATATATTATAATCGAAAATAAAATCCTAAATAGAATTATAAAATGTGTATCAAACACAAAACCATAAGAGTTTTACCGGCACAGTTGTCCAAGACAATTTAGTTCCTTTATTGGATCCTTCAAGGCGCGTGAAACTTGTATATGCACTAAGTTTAGAAATTTTGTAACAATTAATTACTATAAACATTTATAATAGTTTAAAATATCATAAAATGTATGTAAAATAATTAACATGTATAACAACTATGAACTTACGTATTCAGCGGCATCTTGATAGCTAATTTTCTTTCCCTCTGGAGCGAATCAAACATATATACCGCTTTCTTAGATAGACAAATGACAAGAAGAATCCAATGTTCCCTAAGGCATGAAGCAAAATGTGAAGCTCATATAACCACAAGTTCATTATTATAAAACAAAGTAAAAATTAGTTTAACTAACATACTTTTCAATATACGGACATAGGATGAAACGCATATCTTTACTCGCTTTCATTGAACTTCCCATGTAGTTGATCACGGCATCCGGGCGATTGCGTATCATGGTCGCCGAAATCATACTTGGACACATGAAACCAATAGTACCATCTGCTTCAGACTCCTCTTCCAAATACCTACACTCCAAATACTTATAGTTAGGAGAAACAATAAAAATAAATATCAATGTTAATTAGTTTAGAGTTTGAGAATTCTCACATCATAAATATTTGCAAAATGGATACATTAAGCCATGATCCCGTGAGAAGTTGAAAAACATCTTGTCGCGAGAGAATGATCATTTGATCACTATCATAGTTGAAGACGGCACCCTTTGGTACTTGCATACTAAAAGGCTCATCTCGAGGGGTCGGTTGCAAAATAATCGGTGCATATCCTTGACAATAGCATCCATATCCTCCAGTGACAAGTCAATAAAAGGATCTACGTGCCTATGTGCAGACTCATCGGTGCAAGGATCACTACCAACTATTTTTTTTTCTTCTTCTTCATCGCACCGTATTTAGGTATATGTTCCTAATTCAATTCGACTTCTTTTTAATTCATATTATATATGTATATAGATTATTTCATACATAAATCAAGATTACTTAGTATACAAAATAAAGATTACTTAGTATATATAAATCAAGATTTCTTAGTATATACATCTAGATTTCTTAGTATATAAATCAAAATATTAAACATAAGTTACCGTGAGACTAAAAATACCAACTCTTTCGGCCATTCTATGAATGAACCCTCAGCTTGACTGAGTTTCATGATGTAAGGAGTAGGTAGTGGAACAGGAGCATTTGCGTAGTCCGGATAAAAATCATCAACACTCACTTTCACGGCCGTAGGATGTGATGATGACTCCTTTTGTGGATGAACGGTACCCTCAGCTACAATGATCGGTCCCGAGCTATCCGCTAATGCCAAACGACATGGAACTGGACTCTTAACATCCAATGAGAACACAATGTCATTAATTAAGTGTTTTAGAAGCATAATATCACAATCTTAGAAGATATAAAATAAATAAATATATATACCTGCAAATTCACAAATGGATCATTGCCCCCCGAGTGACAGCTACTAGGATCAACTGGAGTGTGAGGACTTCGAACCAGCGCATCTTCCCTTGTTTGATTTGGTACTTGAATACCTAATTGCGCCGCAAAAGGCATCAACCTTTCTTGAACTATTGCATCTATCTTCGAGTTCATCTCTTCCATCGCCTGTTTTATAACTCTTTGGCTCACTCTGACCTTGAACTCCTGCATCTCCTCATCATCCATGCCCCTACCCTTTCGAGCAGTACTACTCCGATCAGGATCTCCCCAAATAGATGTAATCCCAATGCTACGGCCAGCTGTTAACACACGCCCAGGACGGTCTTTCCTCTGTAGAGCACGTGATAGAGCATCATCCATCCGACCTGGAACAAACTCTCCTTCCTTTTCTTTCCTTTTCCAATCATCATGCGTCCAATTGAAAAAATTCGTATGATTAGTAGAATACGAGTAATTAGACAAGAAAATATCATAAGATTTGAAGAATGCTTACAATGGACTCTTTTATCTTTTGTGTTTCTTCATTAGGGAAGAAAAGATTTCCTTCCTTATCTTTTTTCGATCTCGCAAGAAGCCATGGCAAAGTTCGATCCGGCAAGGAGGAAATAGTTGATTATGTGGATGAGTCAACAGATGATGCTGTAGAGTATTTAGGGATATACCCTTTGTCTTTCCAAACGGGAATCATCTCCGCATATGACTTTTGACCCAAAAAATGAGGATGAATGTTGGCAGCCTGAGACTTTCTTGATTTTTCACTTTTAGCCTAATATGAAAACAAGTAACTAGTCAATATTCACAAAAAAAAAAATTGATTATAACATATTATGTGATTGTGACGTACATATTATATACCTTAAACTCCTTAGAGCTACACTTTGTCACAAATTGTCCCAAATCTCTTCCGTGATGAAAGGATAGAGCACTTACGGTTGCATATCATTGTTAGGCCCCTTCCTCGTTTTTGTGATCCATCGACTCACCAATTTTGACTTGAAATCTCTCTACCGCTTATCACAAGTAGTCAACACATCTCGTTTCTTACTCTCATCCTCTTGTATTCCAAACTCTCTCTTTAATATTCAAAATTAACAAATAATACACGATTAGTATAATAAACATGATCTCAATTAGATTAAAAGAATGGCTTTTAAAAATACATAGGTTACTTACTTTAACATCTTCACATAAACTATTTTTTAGGCCTAGCGGAACATCATCCCAACTATCGTGCAAGATAGACACTTTACTTCAACTGATTTCGCCGCAATGTGTCTTGTACGCACCAACATGCTCCCCAATCGGACGTATCAAATGATCCCACTGAAGTACTCTTTGGACCTCGGGTTTGGAACGTATCCCTTTTGTAGGACCTCTAGGCTTGCTCACTCTTTTCTTCCTACTAGCTCCATCAGTAATCTCGGCCTCAGAACGTGGCTGCCGATCATCATCAGATGCATCATGCATTATGTCATCTTCCATCACTACACCTGAAACCAAATACCGACCAAAGACATGTTAGATTCATTAATGAAGTACTACAAAATTATTTTAACAAAGCATAAAGTATATAATTGAAGATTATAAACAATAGTAGTTGCAATAATATTACATAAGTTACATATTAATCAGTTTTTTCTTTGACAACGTAAAATCCCTCATTATGGTCTCGACGAATGTAATTTGTGTCCAGATCTTCCCCTAATGTACTTGGAATGACTACTGACGAAGCAATGACTTCATTGAATTGCTTATCGTATTCTTCTTCATCGTATACATCATCAATTCTAAGTATTCTCCTTTTTCCTTCAATGACAACAGACCATTTCGAATCGACAGGGTCAACCATGTAGAAAACTTATTTTGCTTGTGATGCCAATATCAATGTATCTTCATGATGCCCTAACCGGTTGAAATTGATTAATGTAAAAAAGTCATGTTCATCCTTCTTTACACCACGACGAATATCAACCCACTTGCATCGGAAAAGCGGAATCTTGAAGTCAACATAGTCACTACAAGAATCCGCGTTATTACCGATCGAAAATTACCGACCGCCATAATATCGGTAGATAATATAGAAAATTACCGACCGATTATTAAGAAGACGGTAATTACCTACCGGTTTTTTAGCAGTTAGTATTTACCGACCGTTTTTTAATTTCACCTACTGAAATTCGATCGGTAACCGAATCACATGTATCCGACTAACTACCCAAATCCACCTATATTAGCGAAAACCCTACCTACCATTTCTAATTTGATGCCTCCTTCCAGCCTTCCTCCTCATTCTTTTTCTCTCTCTTGTAAATTTTTTTTCCTCTCTTCTCTTGTCTTAGATCTTTTTATTTTTCTTCTTCTTCCATAACTATGTAATCTTCTCCCTCCCTCATTAACCCAATATTTATGTTTTACAAAAAAAGTTGAAGATGAAGTTTGGCTACATGATTCGGGTCAGAATTTTGACGGCAAAAAAAATGAAAAGTTGAAGTTTTTTTTTGTTGAGCAAGAATCACGAGATTGAAGATTATTTGGTATGAAATGTAGAAGAACTCGATGATATTTGGTGGCTGGTGCACACAAGCAAGAGCAACCAAATTTTGGGTTGTTGAACCCAGAAAATTCAAGATTTTGTACTTCATTTTGAGGTTGTAGTTTCTAGATCTAGTCTGCAATAAAAGCCTAATTTTCATTTCAAGTTAGTTTAGTATGTATTTTGTTCTACATCTGCAAATCTGCAAATCTTGTACGTTGATTTTTTTGTATAGTTTTTATACCCACTGCAAATCTGCAACAGTTATTGTGTTGTGTATGTTCTACTTATCCAAATCTCAATTTATATTTTAGTTTCATTAAGTTTCCAGATTTTAGTAAAAGCCCAGTTGAGTCATGAAAAATTGCAGTTTTTCTTTCGGTAGTTGGAGTATATTAACTTTGTTCTTTGTAATTTGTGTTAGATTTGGTTTTAAAAAAAACATAATTGTTTAAAATTCGAAACCAGTATTTGGTAATTCCATTTACTGGTTTCATTTTTTTTAATTTTTTGAACCGTAATTAACGATCGCTAGTCGGTCGGTAAATTTGCCTTTACCTACCGCTAGTCGGTCGGTGATTTTACCAACTGCTAAACAATCGGTGTTTTGGAGTTACCGACCAGCGTTTTACCTACGGAACGTTACCGACCGTTTAGCGGTCGGTAATTCGATATTACCGACTGATTTCTGTTGTCTACCTACTATTTTGGGCGGGCGGTAATAAAGCGGATTCTTATAGTGAGTCAAGTTCTAATATCTCTTCAATGAACCCGTAGTAAGACTTCATTGTCTCAACAATCATTCTATCCCTTCTACTTTTATACTCTGATGACAAAGCCCCCAACGTAACACCACTGTTTTGCATCGTGGATTTGTCATCTTGCTGCTTAGTGTAAAATGAATAACCATTGATGTCATACCCTTCATAGGAAAGAACTTGCATCTTTGACCCATATGCCAACTATCTCAACGTATTCGATACATCATTTTTTTGGGTTAGATAGTTGGTTCATAACTCGTTCTTTAAACCAATCAACGAACGACCGATTATGCCCAATCATCAATTCACGTTTATTCTTCAATGGATATTGAACACTAAGCACAGTCATGTGCTCATCTAAGTAAGGATGAACTTGTTTCAGATTTTCTAACACTAAATATTTTGCTTTTCTTTTCAACTCTCCATCAAGACACAATCTTTTTCTCCCAATGGTACCACAACCATCAAGCCTTCCTTCATGTCTAGATTTTGGCAATCCAATTGCTTGTGCACGTGCTAAATACTGACTTACATATTCAGATACTTCCTCCGCAACTGATCTTTGGACAATACTTGCTTCTGGTCTGGCTGGATTCATCACTTTGCCCTTCAGAGTACCCATGTGCCTTTCGAAAGGCCACATATACCTCATACAAACGGGCCCACAAAGTTTAATTTCTCGGACAAGATGAATTATCAAATGAGGCATGATGTCAAAGAACGATAGTGGGAAGTACATTTCAAATCGACACATCGTCTCTATTACATCGGCTTGCAAGTTATCTAGAGTGTTAGGATCAATCACCTTGCTAGAGATGGTTCTGAAGAAGAAACACAGCTTTGTAATCGTGTATCTTACTTGGGAAGACAAAATTCCTCGTATTGCAACAGGTAATAAATGTTGCATCAAGATATGACAATCATGAGATTTCAAACCAACGAGTTTCAAGTCCTTCAGTGAGACAAGGTTTCGAAAATTTGACGAGTATCCAGCAGGGACCTTTAACCTATGCAGAGACTCACAAAAACTCATTTTCTCCTTCTTAGACAAAGTGTAGCAAGCTGGTGGAAGATAATAGCGTTGTTCCCGCTCCTGAGGTGCTAATTCTGGTCTGCCCATTTCAACCATGTCTTTCCTAGCTTTAACTCCATCCTTTGTCTTCCCGGGCATGTTCAACAATGTTCCGACAATGACATCACAAAAATTTTTCTCAATGTGCATTAGATCAATTAAATGTCTGACTTCTAAACATTCCCAATATGGGAGGTCCCAGAACTTAGACCTTTTCTTGTATAAGTTCTTTGAGACACTTTTAAAGGGATTGCCAAACACTGTTTCAATATCCTTTACCCGCTTAGAAACCTCTTTTCCACGTAAGGGTACAGGGGCTTCTCTCATCTCCACTTTTCCGTTGAACAACTTTTTCTTCTTACGAAATGGATGATCTAAAGGAAGCCATGTACGATAATGAAGGTATACATTCTTCCCACAATGATGTAACTGCTCAACAATCATAATCTCATCACAAATAGGGCATGCCTTTGCTCCTTTAACTGTATACCCTGACAAATTCCCATAAGCCAGGAAATTATTAATCGTGCAAAATATCATGGCACGTAGTGTGAAGTCAGTTTTCGCATACGCATCGAACATCGAAACACCTTCATCCCACAACAATTTCAGATCTTGAAGGAGTGGGTCAAGATACACATCTATGTCGTTTCCGGGTTGCTTAGGATCCGAAATAAGAAGCAATAGTAGAATAAATTTACGCTTCATACATAACCAGGGGGGCAGATTATAAATGGTCAGTAGAACCGGCCAAGTGCTATGCTGGGTACCTAGTGTGCCAAATGGGTTCATCCCATCTGTACAAAGTCCAAGCCTGAGATTTCGAGGTTCTTTACCAAAATCGGAAAACTTTCGGTCGATATTTCTCCATTGGGGAGAATCGGTCGGATGTCTAAGCATCCCATCTTTCTTCCTCTCGTCCGCATGCCACCTTAATAAGTTAGCATTATTTTCATCCGAAAATAAACGCCTAAATCTCGGAATGATTGGAAGATACCAAAGAACCTTCGCCGGAGTTTCTTTCTTTCTCACCCCCTCATCATCCTCCTTTATCTTGTACCGAGACTCTCCACACCTTGGACACTCACCCAAATCCTTGTACTCATTTCGATACAACACACAATCATTTTGACATGCTTGTATCTTCTCATATTCCATACCTAATGGACACAACAATTTCTTTGCCTCATAGGTAGAGTTGGGAATTTCATTTCCTTCTTGTAAAAAAGTGAACAACTCACTTAGACTTTTATCTGTCCAACTATGCTTCGATTTCATATTGAACAATGTGATGATGCCAGAAAGTTTAGTGAACAACTATGCGTGGGAGGGGGGCTGCGGGATGCATGGGAGGGGGAAGGGGGCTGCGGGGATGCGTGGGAAGGGGAGGGGGGCTGCGGAGCTTTGGGGAGGGGTATGGGGCTGCGGGGATCGGGGGAGGGGGAATGCGGGGGAGGGGGAGGAGGGCTTCGGGGGTGGTGAGGGGGAGGGGGTAGGGTGGGAGGAGGGGGTGGGGTCGGGGGGGGGGTGGTGGTTGGGTGGTTAGGGTTAGGGTATTAGATTAGGGGTTAGGGTTAGGGTATTAGATTAGAGGTTAGGGTTAGGGTTTAGGGTTTAGGGTTAGGGTTAGGTTTAGGTTAGTTAATTAGGTTTAGAGGGGGGGTTTAGGGGTTAATGACTAACGGAAGTCTAACACCGTTAGTCATTAAGGGTAAGTGGATGTATTTTTTAAAAAGTGGGGGGTATATGGTGAATTTTAAAAGTTGAAAGGGTATATGGTGCAAAAAAAATTTTGTCAGGGGCATATGATGAAAAAACCGTAAAGACAAATACTTGAAAGCAATAAAGAACAACAGAAGAATAAATTACCAATTCATAGGAAAAAGGAAGAACTTGAATTAAACTTAAACAATCTCCAAAGTATGCTAATTAGGTCTCGAGAGAGAAAACTAGTGTTCAGGAAAAACTAATGAATGAAAAATAAAATCAGGAAAAAGTCCCTTGCAAAATAATCCACTAAGCTATTTATACTCACTCCTAAAAACGAACTAATTAGGAAATAAAAGTTCGGATTTAGACCTCCGTGCCACCCACCCGATCGGGCGTGGGGCGCCCGATCCCATCGGGTGGGTCTTCAGCAATAACAATCTTCAATGGCTCAGCAAAACAAGGCGCCCGATGAGACCGGGCGGACACGCTCGATCGGGCGCCCTCAGCGATTATGAACGGGCAAGCAGCGCCCGATCGTGCCCGAGACAAAAGTGAGAATGGTGAAAAATAATCGCCCGATCAGGCGGACGTCGCCCGATGAGATCGGGCGGCCCTCCAAATGTGGCTTTCTTGGCATTGACGCCAAGTCTTCAATTCTCTTTATTCCCAAAGGCTTTATGAAGTAGCCTTGGACCTCGGAAATTCATATATGCGCCTTCTAACTCTTCCAGCCCACTATGGCATCAAGAATAGCAGAAAATAGGGAAATAATTCCCTAAAACCTGCAAACTATCATAGAACATGAAACAACAACTAGATGGAAAATATTAGAATAAAAGAGCTCCTAAGAGCACCATTAGGACGCATTTCAACTAAGAAGAAGGGGGAAAACTAGATATATAAAACCATAACATCAAATTCTCCCAAGCTAAACCTTTGCTTGTCCTCAAGCAAAGCATGACATCAACATGAATACAATTGCTTCATCCCCTTTAGATATGAAAACAGATATCAAATTTTTTTTCAAAGCTCAAAATTATTCAAGCTGGCAAAATTCAAGTTCAACTGTTTAGATTACTTTAATCGACAATCGCCCAAGCAAGCAATCAAATGCGGCTGCCTTACATGACATGCAAATCTCGAAAAGGTGCTCACCGTGGTGTCACTCCTTTCAATTTTGTGGCAGGCATAAAATGTGTCGGAACACTCTCCGACCCAACCATAATAACCCTTCCCACTCACACTCTCATGTGTTTAGAAAGGTATAATGCCGCTCATCCTAATCAGGTCGACTTAAATAACAAACTTACTCTTTAACTTTGGCAAATTGACTCAGTATTAATCCAATAAACAATCAAACACGTGCTCAAGAGGTCTTTTTCAGGGTTGTAATGGGGCTTGGGTAAAGGTAGGGTAATTATTTAGGGAATGTGGTGGAAAAGCCAAGAAAAGTGGAGCAAACAACACTAGTAACAATACCAGATGAGGTCTAAACAACCCCCATGGCATCAACAACATAACCAAAACAATATCCGACTACAAAGTCTCATGAACCAACGAACAATTGTTTCTTTCAGCATAGTTTTCAACATTTTTTGAAATGTACTGTGAATGAAGATCATATAGATTTTTCAGATTTCCCACTATTTTTTCATTTTATTTTTTTTCTCTTTTTTTTTTGTCTTTGTACCAACGTAGATATTATTTTTAACCATCCCACAAGATCAACCAAACATCATAATACCAATCCTAACGAATGCTCTCCCAAGCTAGGCTTGGGACAATAATCATTGTAAAGGCTCAAGCTGTGTAATGTGGCTTAGTATCAAACAAAGTGTCATTAGGCTCAACGGGGCTAGGAGGGAAAATAATTCATTTAACAACTCTGAGGCTCAAAAATCAAACAAAGGAACGCCTTTATCACAGCACAAGTCCAAAGTCATTAGAAATTAACGAGTACATTGCCAAAATCAAGATCGAAATGCTACGAGGAACTAATACACAAGAATAGACTGGATATAGAAATAAATCCATAGGCAAGAATGAATCCTCACAATCTAACCAGTTCAAGCATGCAGTCAAAGTAAGTGCGTTATCATCAAAACACTCAAGATCAAGGCAATCAAAGATCACATCACAACATCACAATCACAAATGCCCAACTATCTAGTATAAAGAGTTAAGCCATTTTTTCAAAGCACAGTACGGGGCACAGAGAAGCAATCAATCCAATCCATAGTCAACTTGTATTTTTTATGAATTTTTATTTTTTTTGAAAGCAATTAAACTAACTTAACTAAACTAGAAAACAGTAAATGAGAGAGAAGTACTTACAGAGATCCTCCCCCAAGCTGAACTTGGCAATGTCCTCATTGCAGCAAGAGGGAAGAAAGAACTCACCTGTAAAAGAAAAGAAAAGACGGGCTGCCTCCCGGAAAGCGCTGGTTTATAGAGGTCTCGCACGACCATGTTACCTCATATTAGCAAGCTATGGTGGCTCAAACATACCTAGAGTGACTCCTCCATGGGACAACTTCGCACGCTGCACACTCACCATGAACTTTGCTAATTTGTCAATCATATATTTGTCTCTCTCAACCACTGGCATGGTCACATGTGGGATTTCAGCATGATTCTTTTTCTTTATATCACCTACAGACGAATCTAAACAAAGTAAAGTCTCTCATGGGTCCTTCGTCAGCACATCTGGGGGGTCAAGAATAGAAGCCTCCTCCAAAACATCTACCCTGCAACAAGTGTGCTCAAGCATAGGAGACTTTATAGCATTGGTTAACTTAAAAGTAACAGTATCATCACCAACACTTAAAGTCAAGGAATCAGACTTGACATCTATAACAGTACCTACAGTACATAAGAAAGGTCTACCCAAAATAATAGGAATTTGACTATCTTCCTCCATATCTAGTACTACAAAATCAATAGGAATGTAGAATTTCTCAACCCTTACAGGTACATCCTCTAAAATACCCAAAGGATATTTGACATAATGAATGACCATTTGCAAAGTAATTTGCGTGCATTTTAGAGGTCCTATATTCAACCTATTGCAAATAGAAAGAGGCATGACAGACACACTAGCACCTAAATCACATAGAGCCTTATCAATAAACAATGCACCTACATGACAAGGGATGGAAAAACTACCATGATCCTTGAGTTTTGGTGGGATTTTATTCTGCAAAACAGCACTGCACTCTTCAGTTAGAGCAACTCTATCTATACCTCCAAAATCCTATTTCTTGGTGAACATATCTTTCAAAAAACTTGGCATATACAGGTACTTGAGAAATTAAATTAGTGAAAGGAACTGTTACCTCAAGGTTCTTGACCATAGCCATGAACTTACCAAATTGTTGATCCACTTTAGACTTTTGCATCCTGTGATGAAAGGGCAACCGTGGCGCCAAAAACTTGATGGGGTTTAAAATAGTGTCGCAAGTACACGGTATCTGTTGGAAGCAAAAATTTAGCAAATACGGATCGATCCACAAGGAAAGGATTTCTATAGATTGATGTTCAATTACTTAACTATTTAAAGAGAGAAATTGATTGAATGAGTAACAACTAAATTAAAATAAACTAGATCACAATGGATGGATGTTTATCAAATAATTAAAAACCTAGGGCATTCGATCGGTCCACCATGCTTATACCAATAAGGGAGGTTCAGGCAACTAAAAATACTTAGATATAGAGTCGAGCAATTAGAGCAGGTGTTAATCCAATGGTCGAGTCTTAACGCTCTCAAGATAACATATGCAGTATGGTCACTTCACATGATCAGACTCACCAGTGTGTTCTAGGCCTCTAAAAGTAAGATCTTGGTCAATACAAACAATTATTATTAGCCAGGTTACAATTCATGAAATTGTACACTAACATAAATCATAGATTAAAACGAATCACACTAAAATTGCTCTAATCACAACCTAAATACTAAAAGAAATCAAGAACGATAAATCATGGCATAAGCATGGCTTCCCTCACTAAGCCCTAGAAAGTAATCTACACTAGTGGAAAAAAACGCAAGGGCTGCGGTTTATTAAAAACGCAGCCCTTAATAGTGAAGGGCTGCGGTTAGCCCAAAAACCGCAGCCTTTTTTTATAAAGGACTGCGGTTTTGGGCTAACCGCAGCCATTTTAATAAAGGGCTGCGGTTTATGGGCTCACCGCATCCCTTTTAATTTTTTTTAATTTTTGTTTTAATCGCGCATTCAGCCATTCGGTATTCGTTCCCTAGCTAAGTCTCTAACCCTCGCCTCTCTCACTCCCCACCCTCCACCCCACCTCTCTCTTCGCCCATCTCTGATCTCTCCACTCCCAACCTGATCTCTCCGGCGCTTTTCTCTGATTTTCAAGTTGCTCGCCGGCAAGGTCCGTTCCCCTATATCTCCTTTTCTCTCACGAATTTGTCTCGCTCATTAACTTTTCAAAAAACCCTAATTTTCTCTCGCTTACATCCTTCTCCTTGACTTGTTCATTAAATCAGCGAAATCACCCAGATGCGACCAAACAGAAGAAGAGGAAAGGTCGTGGTATTGGGTCTGGGTTGGGTTCGAAGGTGGTCAGACAACTAGCGACTTTATTCTTCTCACTGTCGTCTTCAATGGCGTCCACTATCCGAGCAACCTCTTCTTCAGCCATCGGTAATATCCTTTCTTCCCTCTCTAAATTTCATGTTTTGATTTCAAAAATGCGATATTTTTCTTTAATTTTAAGGAGTTCTTAAATAATTTGTGTATGGAATTGAGAAAGAGAGAGAAAATTATTTGATTTTCTTGTTGATAATTTCAGGAACAGCATCATCTGTGGAAGTTGGTGAGAATGATTTGCTAATTGTTGGACCTGGTCTTCTTGGCCGATTAGTAACTCAACAATGGAGTCAGGTATAATCGTCACCTTGGATTTTGTTTGGTTTGTTGTTTTACAAGATACGATTCCTGTGTAATTTGGCTTTGTAAAAATAACAACAGTATGTTGTGATTACAATTCTTAAAATAACAATGCTTAAATTGAGTAATTTCCTTTTAAACTATAGTATTACTAAGAATTGAAAGTTTGAACTAATGTCAAAATATTGCATTCAATTAGATGGTGTTTACTTCATTAAGGCATTAATTAATCTTGTTGAGTTGATAGATTTGTTTGGCTTTCTATAATTGATGTAAGGATTAAGAGAGGTCTCGACCAAATAACAGAAATTCCAGTCTTCATTCGTAGAATATAGTAAATTAGGGCTTTCTTTTTACCTCCATTGCTGCTTGGCTGGTCAAGAGAGTCATTGATTAAGAGAGAAATGTGGACCATATGCAAAATCCTTGTCGCAGCATGGTGAATAATTACTTTATCCTCGAGAGAGGTCATTTGTTATTCCTCAGATTGGAGGTATATTATGTTTTGTGGCACGATATCGAAATGTTTAATGTGTTTTGTATTTTTATTTTTAGGTCATGAAGTAGGAAAAGAGAGAGGGATTGTGGTTTTGATTGTGGGTTTGATCTGTAGATTGTTTAGAAGTCCAAAGGATGGGGTGTGTAGCGTACTTTCGAATGTTTTTGAGATTTTTCCTTCTCTAGTCCTTGCTCTTTAAGCTTCTAGAGATGATGCTAGTTTTATAAGTTGGAATCTTATTGGTGAAGGCATGATAGGCAGTGTTTATAGAGCTGAACTTCCTGATGGAACGGTAAGATACGGTTTTGTATATAGCTTTTGAAGGCGGTACTTATGCGAGATCTTGTAGGCTTTTCTTGAAATTATCCGAGCTTTGTGTTGGGCACAAATTTGGATGCGTTCTCTGCAATTATATCAATGTGAGTTTCTTATTATGTGTTCGAATTACATAACGGATGTTCTTGAAGAATGATTGAATATTTAAACAAATAAAACTATCCAACAGACTAATCTTTGAACATTTTTGTCATATATCAGGACAAACCCGCATTATTTAGAAATTTCTACAAATGGTTGAAACCTGGAGGCAAAGTTCTAATTAGTGACTACTGCAAGAGTGCTGGCCCACCTTCACCTGAATTTGCAATGTACATCAAGCAAAGGGGATATGATCTCCACGATGTAGGCGTATGGGCGTGCAAGCTTAATCGGTTGCTTTATGTTTTGCTTTGTAGTTGTCATGATTTCATAATATTAACAATCATGTAACTTATCTTTATCAGATGCTTAAAGATGCTGCATTTGTTGACGTTATTGCCAAGGATAAGACTGATCAGGTACTCAATCTCAGACCATCTCATCCTTCTATTTATCCCCCTTCTATTAACTTATCTTAGAATTCTTTTTCCGATTATGTTTTAGAAATTAGAACCATCCTATCCGAAGTTGATTGTTCGAGGATGAACCTTATTTATCCCCCTTTTCCCCTTAGTTGAAGATGATTGTTCGAGGAATTAGTATGCGCATTGTAGCCCCTTTGGGATCATGGTGTTGGTTTTATTGAACCGTTTTGGCATTGGTTGATTGTTTCATGCATAAAGTTGGTGAACATTAGTTAGTTAATGGTTTTTGTGGGATTTCTTGGCCTACTATGCATCTAAGTGGTTATTTTAGGACTTCAATTGCTTGATCCATGGATAATGAAGTGGTTACGGCTTGATATTTGTGTGATTTGTTGGCCTAATAAGCAATTAAGTGGATGTTTTCATGGTTTTTTGTCTCTTGATTCATGCAAAAACATGATGGTATAATGTAATCTTATGCATTTAGTGTCATCAAATGTAATTTGACAAACTATTATAATCATCTAAGTTTGTTGATTCATTTTCAACTACATTTGGGGTAAGTAGAGAACATTTTTTTTTGTTTAATCATGTCAAAAAACTCAGTTATGGGAGATTAGAACAGCATAACAATTAATTATGGACAAAAAGAGTAAAAGTATATAGTAGTGCATAAAATAGTTGTAAATTTATGATAATAAGCATGTCTGCCTTTACTCCCCCCTGCCTGCAATTCCCCCCTGCACACCCCCTGCACACCCCCTGCACTCCCCGACCCTCCTCCCCATTGCTTGAATCTTGCCCCCCGTTGCACTCCTCCCCGCCCAGCCCCCCCGGCCCCCCGCCACCCTCCCCCCTGCTGAACTCCCCCTCCCCGCACACAGGCCCCCCGGCCCCTCGCACACCCCTTCCCAGCCCCTGCCCGCCCCCCAGCCCCAATATTTTAGCATCTATATTTTTGTAAATTTCTTATATTTGTATAAAAAACATAATTTGTAATGGAAAATGATATTTTTATATATATATAACTGTTTAGGGATCATTTAGGACTAAAAATGCAAAAAAAATTGGGTATGTTTGAAATATAATATTAGTGGTTGGTTTGACATGATAGTAACCACTATAAATAATTATCCGTGGAAGTAAAAAGATGCTAGAGTACCATCCCCAGATGCTTTAGGAATATTTTTGTGGCCAGGATCAAACTAGCTTCATGTATCCTAGGTATGTGTTTTTCTTGTTTCTGTAATTATATCTTAGTCTTGTCTCCAGGAATTGTAAGCTTCATGCCTTCATCTGACGATGTGTTTCTTTATACTAGGTCTTTAGTGTTAACGACTTGTAAATTGTAATTGCTTGAATCCGTGCTCAAAAATTAGCTTTCAAGAAAAAAAGATTAGCTGCATATTGATATATTTTTTACACATTACATTTCTCCATCATTCTTCAGTATTCGTCATGAATTTTTTCTTCTTTTGCCTATTACTTTATAGGTTGAATGTTTATAAGTTCTATTAGACATACATTGAAATGAATTTGTTGTTTTAGCTACACTCTACTCTTTTTCTTCTTTTCTTTTTCTCTGTGTACTTTTTGTGTACTTTTTGTGTATCAAAAGTTTCATGCTACAACATTCACGCTATTCGTTTTAAGCCAAAGTTCTAGCATTTAGTCATCGTTTTAAGCCCTGCCCCCCCTTGCTACACCCCCACCCAGTCCAAAGACCCCCGCCGCCCGCACCCTGCCCCCCTGCTACACCCCCCCACTGCCCAGCAGCACCCCTACCCCAGCACCCCCTGCTCCCCCTGCCCCCTTGCTGCTACACCCCACCCTGCCCCGGCACCCCCTGTCGCCCCCCCCCCGCTACACCTCCCGGCCCCCACCGCCCAGCGAAGCACCCCAAGACCCCCGCTGCCCCCGACACCCCCAGGTTCACCTCCAAATTATAGCGATTTTGGTTTTATTTGCCCAGGTTCTATCATCTCCAGAGAAGTTGCTTTCGAGGGATCCGGATGCTAGTTTTTGTGGAGTTGTTGTAATGCTAGTTTTGTTTGTGATCCTGCTCATGTATTGCAATTCGAACACTTGAGGGCAACCTCAAACTAATGTAATTCCGTTATTGTTTTCTCTATATTTGTGTAAAAAAACATAATTTATGATACTAATATATATATATAACTGTATATAACTGTTTGGGAACATTTAAGGCAAAAAAATGCAAAAAAAAAAAGGGTCACAAGGGCTGCGGTTCTGGCAAAAACCGCAACCCTTGGTGGATTAAGGGCTGCGGTTAAGGGCCAAAACCGCAGCCCTTAACTCACCAAGGGCTGCGGTTTTGGCCCTCAACCGCAGCCATTAACCCACCAAGGGCTGCGGTTTTTGCCTTGACCGCAGCCCTTAACGCGTCAAGGGCTGCGGTTAAAAACCGCAGCCCTTCCTAAATGCCAAGGGCTGCTAGTCCAATGGCTGCGGTCAAAAAACGCAGCCCTTGGGCCCCTTTTGACCGCAGCCCTTGGGCTTTTTTCCTCTAGTGCTACTCACTCATGGCAAAAGTAACAAAAGCAATAACTATTGAAAGATTCATACTTTGAAGCAATTAAGAATAATAAAGACACAAATACTTGAAAGCAATAAAGAACAACGGAAGAATAAATTACTAATTCAAAGGAAAAAGGAAGAACTTGAATTGAACTTGAACAATCTCCAAAGTATGCTAATTAGGTCTTGAGAGAGAAAACTAGTGTTTAGGAAAAACTAATGAATGAAAAATAAAATCAGGAAAAAAGTCCCTTGCAAAATAATCCACTAAGCTATTTATACTCACTCCTAAAAACGAACTCATCAGGAAATAAAAAGTCCGGATTTAGGCCTCCATGCCACCCACCCGATCGGGCGTGGGGCGCCCGATCCCATCGAGTTGGTCTTGAGCAATAAAAATCTTCAATGGCTCAGCAAAACAAGGCGCCCGATGAGACCGGGCGGACACGCTCGATTGGGCGCCCTCAGCTATTTACGACCGGGCAAGTAGTCCCCCGATCGTGCCCGAGATAAAAGTGAGAATGGTGAAAACGACCGCCCGATCAGGCGGATGTTGCCCGATGATATCGGGTGGCCATCCAAATGTGGTTTTCTTGGCATTTGACGCCAAGTCTTCAATTCTCTTCATACCCAAAGGCTTTATGAAGCAGCCTTGGGCCTTGGAAATTCATATACGCGCCTTCTAACTCTTCTAGTCCACTATGGCATCAAGAATAGCAGAAAATAAGAAAATAATTCCCTAAAACCTACAAACTATCATAAAACACAAAACCACAACTAGATGGAAAATATTAGTATAAAAGTGCTCCTAAGAGCACCATTAGCACACATTTCAACTAAAAAGAAGGGGGAAAAACTAGATATAAATTCATAACATCAATTAACCCGATCTGAAATTGACCAAAATAATATTGATCCTAAATTCTTATATTTTAATTTAAAATTTTATAGTAATATTCTTTTATTTTTCAATATTATTGTTACTTTTATTTATAGTAATATTATTTATTGTTCAATATAATTGTTACTTTTGTTTCTAATGTAATGATGAATTTTGCTCATTACCAAAATAATTTACTAAGATACAACCCACATGCACTGTAACCAATTCAAATGCAAAGGCTATTGACTGAATAGTTTTGTACTTGGTAGTTTTGATTTCTATTGTGAATGTCTGTGACTCTTTTATTAATAAATTAGTTTTACTTTTAAAAAATAGTAAGTTAACATATGTTTGAATAAGTGATAATAATAAGTAAATAAAATAATAATTATAGTAAATTAGTAACTTACTTACTTTTTAGTGATTTAGTCTCTTAGGTTCTATTTAATCTTTAACCAATAGTAGAATAAATGTTAATTGCGGCGGTTTTACCAATACACAGCAATAAACCTCGTCAAAAGAAAAGGAAAAATAGAAAATCAACCTATTACTGCGGTTCTGGGTGGAAACCACAGCAATAGATGTCAACGGGAATTCAAAATTTGTTGACTGGTTTGACCTGATCTATTGATGCGGTTTCCACCCAGAACCGCAGCAATAGATTAAAATATTATTTTTTTAATAATATTTTAATCTATTGCTGCGGTTTCTAGTAAAAACCGCAGCAATAGGGTCATTAGGTTTTTTTTTATAGTGATCCTTATTGGGCGCCGTTTCCCACTTTCCCTCATAGCCCACTGATTCTCTCTCACGCCTCTCTTGTTCACTCGATCACCCCCCTCTCTCTCACTCACGCATCTCTCTCTCATACTCTCTCTTTCTCTTATACGCTCTCTCGTCCCCCCCCCCACTTATACCGAGATTGGTGGAAGAGGATACGCTTCGTCGACGAGAGCTTGCGGAAGCCTGATGAGGAGACTTCGTTATTCTATGGTGTTCGTCGTAATGCCCTCTTTTGCCGCTCTTGGTTTCCGATTTCCGGTAATACAAAATATGGCTTCTTTTTTTTATAATTTGAGTTATTGGTTTCCGGAGTTCGTCGCCTATAACCAGCCTCGACAGCAAGTCACCAATCGCCCAAAGTCAAGATTCGAACCTCTCTCCTCACTCAGCCTCGTACCTCTTCGCCGTCGCCTCATTCTCCTTCCGCCGAGGTTCTGGCTAAGCGCGAGTCGAGGGAATCCACCGCCGACGACGCGCGCATGGTTGCGAGGAGGAAGATCTCGCCGGATTTGTTCATTGTGAGAATGTCCGGACATCCTGTTCGTGTTTTCTTTCTTTTGTTCTATTTTTTTTCTCTTTTGTAGTTAGATTTTATTTTTATTTATCAGATCTAATGGCTAGGGTGGTGATATTTTAGTTTTTTTTTTGGCTTTTCTTCATTTTTGTTTGTTAAGAATCAATAAAAATGTTAGGGTTTCTGATTTTTTGTTATTGTTTTTCATATTTTTCTTTTGTATCTTTTTTTTTTGAATATATGTTGATTTTTTGTATCTTTTATGTTTGTATTAGCATTCTTTGTCATTGCTTTCAATTTGTGTGTTTTATTTTCTTCTTGCATTTTTTCCTTTCAAATTTGATGGCAAACAGTAAAAAAAAAAAATCACCTGTACCAGTACCTATTGCTGCAGGTCCTACCCAAAACCACAGCAATAAGCTTCATTTTTTTTATTAAAAAACATACATGTTGCTGCGGTTTTGGATAGGAACCGCACCAATAGGTCATTACCTATTGCTGCCTCTTTAATTGCGGCGTGCCTAAAACCGCACCAATAGGCCACTTAATGACCGCCACAATTAGCATTTCTTCTACTAGTGAACAGAGGCAGCGACAGGGATTTATGGTGGTGGATGTCAGAGTTCTAGTGGAGGAGTTAGATATGATGGATGTTGAAGGAGGAAATCTTAGGTGGAGGCTATGGCAGAGGAGATGATGGATATGAAGGTGACCAATGGTGGAGGAGAGGAAAGGGTGGAGAGAGAAATAGCTTTGGCCATGGTTGGTGGGTGCCATGAAGCTCCAAGAAACAAAAGAAAAGAGATGGGAGATAGAAGAAAAGGGAGCTAATTAATTAAGGTTAATTATGGGTTAATAAGGGTTGATTAAGGATTAATTAGGTTAATTAGGGACTAGTGATCAACGACGTTAGGCTTCCGTTAGTACTAAGGGCATGTTGTGTTATTTATATAAAAGTCTGGGGCATATGGTGAAATATTTAAAGTTTGGAGGGTATATGGTGGATTTTGTCAAAACTCGGGGGCATTTGGTGAAAAAAAAGATAATAATAATAATTGTAACATCTAGACTTTTGATGGGGTGGAGTTCATTGTCATCAACAAATTTCTTCACAGGCCAACATTACAAGTTGTTCGGACGCATTTTGTTTTCTCTCATGTGCACCCAGAGAAAGTTCTGAGGATCATTGATTAGGGACTAATGATCAACGACATTAGGCTTCCGTTAGTAGTAAGGGCATGCTGTATTATTTATATAAAATTCTGGGGCATATAGTGGATATTCAAAGTTTGGAGGGTACATGGTGAATTTTGTCAAAACTTGGGGGCATTTGATGAAAAACTCGATAATAATAATAATAATTGTAACATCTAGACGCTTGACGATGTCAATTTTATTGTCACCAATGTGCTATCAGGGCCAACAAATTTCCTCACAGGCCAACATTACAAGTTATTCACACGCATTGAAGCAATATAGAAGTTCCCAACCACCGGAGATCCGAACCCAACTAGGCTCACAACCCGACACATATCCGATCCGAACGATCCAATTGTCACCTCTATCTGAAATGATGAATTAGATTGGCCTTATCCAATAAATAACCTAGATTTCTTTTTATTAGAGTAATATTGTATGTAAAAGGAAATAAAGGACTTTTAATTGTCTTAGGTCTGTATTGTAAATCCTATATATATTGAATGCCAGGGTTAACCTAATCAGGTTAATACAATTATTCTCCACACTTGTACATGGTATCACAGTCTAGGTTTCTCTGGAAAAAAATTTCTATGATTCCTTCGACCGCTTCTTTTGGTCTCTCCTACGCTATGGACGAAAATTCTTTTGCGTCCCTCACGCCAACATCTGCCGCCTTTTCTGCTGCTCCGGCCACGTCTGCGTCGCCGTCGACAGGGCGTGGAGTTCTTGCACCAACCACGTCTTATGGCTCGCTGGCCTCACTGGGCGCTGATGTCCTCTCGCAGTGTCTATTCGATGCTGCTAACTCGCCGAACCTCCTTGGTTCTTCAGCGCAACCCTTCTCGATTGCCCCGGGTACTCCGACGCAGCCTAGTTCGTCCACCACGCGCACACCCTTGCGCTACCCGCCGGGTTTTACCCCGCATATCGCTGCCATGCCGCAGCCTTCGACGGTTTCGTCGTCCTTATTTGCTCTTCCGTAAATTTCCGCTCCTAATCTCAGTAACTTGGTAACTATCACTCTTTCTTCTCCTGAGGATTATTTATTGTGGAAAACTCAAATTACTTGTTTGCTTCTTTCCCATCAATTACTTGGTATGGTTGAAGGCACTGTTTCAATTCCCCCTGCTCATATTTTTTATGAATGTGGTGTTTCCGTTCCTAATGCTCAATTCTATGAATATTTACGTGTTGATCAACAAATAAAATCTTGGATTTTTGCTACGTTATCTCGTGATGTCTTTGTTGATGTTCATGATTTATCTACTTCTGTGGAAATTTAGAATCGTTTGCAAACTCGATTTATGCATGCTAGTATGGCACAATCTATGGAATTGAAAGGTCGTCTTTCTCACATTAAAAAGGGTGATTCTCATACTATGGATGGTTATTTGCGATTAAGGTTATAGCAGATTCTTTAGCTGCTATTCAGTGTCCTGTTTCCAATCAAGATTTAATTCAGTACACTTTATTTGGTTTGGATCGTGATAGGGACTATGATCATATTGTCACTACTTTGTTGCATTATCCATTTCCTTTGAGTTTTGATGATTTACGTCCCAAGCTCTTGCTTCATGAGCAACGTATCAAGAGTTCTAAGGAGGGGTTGGATTCTTCCTCTCATCATGCTTTGGTTACGGTTCAGTCAGTTGGTTCTAGTACTTCCTCTACTAAGAACAATTCTGGTGGCCGTAATAAAGGCAAGAACAATAAAAACCAAGGTGGTAACAATGGTGGCCGCAACAATAATAATCGTGGCAATGGTGGTACCAACAATGCTCGTGGATCTGGTCACAATAACAACAATGCTAATCGGGGATGTCATAATGGTATGAGTAAATATTCTAACTTGTCATTTTCTAGTATGCCTTGCATTGATTCTATTACTAATGGTCTGTCCTCAGCAGGAAATACTTCGCAAAGTGGCAATTTAAACTCTACCCCTACTTCTGATACTTGTGCTCTTTGTTGGTTTCCAGGTCATCAAGCTGCTTACTGTCCTTAAAGTTTCAATTCTAGCTTTGTTCCTTCTTCCTCCGACAGTGTCACTCGAGCCTTAGCTGCACTGTCTGTTGGTGGTGAAGCAAATGACTCAGTTTGGTACCCGGATTCGGGAGCTGCATCTCACATGACTCCTCAGGATGGTAAACTTTCTGCTATTCTTTCTTACACTGGGTCAAGTTATGTTGTAGTTGGAAATGGTACCTCTCTCCCCATTAAAAGTGTTGGCAATTTGACATTAAAAACTGCAAGTCGTCCTCTTACTTTGTCTTCTGTTTGTCATGTGACTAATCTGAAGCATAATTTATTATCAGTTAACAAGCTGTGTCAAGAAAATGATTGTGTTGTGTGTTTTGATAAAAAAAATTGTTTCTGTTAAGGACAAGACAACGGGGGAGGTTCTGCTTCGGGGATCCAGTAAGCAAGGTGTCTATCCAATTCAACCCACCCTTGTCACCACTGAGTCGTCTGTTCCTGCTTTGCTAGCTACTAAGGAGTCTGGAGATGTTTGGCATGCTCATCTTGGTCATACTTCATCTAGAGTTTTAGGATCTTTATGTTCAAAACAGCTTATCTCGTGTACTTCTAAATTTCATGATGATTGTGTTGGTTGTAAGTTAGAAATAATTCATCGATTACCTTTTGAACCAGTTGAACATGTTTCTCCATATCCATTATATAAAATTCACAGTGATCTTTGGCAATCTCCTGTCTTGTCAAATCAATTCTATTGTTATTATGTTGTTTTTGTTGATGATTTCTCGCGTTATTCATGGATTTATCCCTTACGTCGCAAATCGGATGCTCATTCTCAGTTTCTTGTGTTTCAAAAGATGGTGGAAAATCTTTTTAATTGTAAAATTAAAATTTTCCAAAGTGATGGAGGTCGGGAATTTGATAATTCCTCCCTTCTTCAACATTTTCGTGACCATGGTATCCTTTTTAAAAAGTCTTGTCCCCACACTCAAGCTCAAAATGGTGTTGCAAAACGTAAACACCGTCACATTATTGAAATGGCGCGTACTAATACTATGATTATTCATTCTGATTTTCCTGCTGAGTTTTGGGTTGATGCTTCATACACTGCCACCTATACTATTAATAGGCTTCTTAGCTCAGTTTTAGGGGATGTCTCTCCTTTTGAAAAATTATTTCATCGTTCTCCTTCCTATCATTTTTTGAAAACTTTTGGTTGTGAGTGTTTTCCGTTGCTTATGGATTCAAAAATCAACAAACTTCAACCTAAATCTAAGCCCTATGTTTTTATTGGACATGCTATGGATTATAAAGGTTATGGATGTCTTGATCCCGTTACCAACAAAGTCTTTATCAGTCGTCATGTTCTTTTTCATGAACATAAGTTCCCTTATCGTACTCTTGTTGGTTCCAATTCGTCTGTGCCTTATACATCTCCTTCGGCCTTAAATGTTGATTGGCGTCCCACTAATGTTGCGTGTGTGTCTCCTCTCGTTACTCTTCCCCCGTCCCAAGATGTTGTTGTGTGTGTTTTGCCTCAATCCTCCTTGCGGACTGATCAGCCCCATGGGCTCCCATTGGTCGTTGGCGCTCCCCCCTCTTCACCTCCTCTACCGTGGCTGCTGCTCGGCCCAACGGTTCCCCAGCACCCGCTGGGTTCCTTTTCTCTTCAACGGAGCCTACTGCTCGGCCCAAAGGAGACCCAGCTACCGCTGGATCCACCCCCACCCCTTCTCGCCTGCTGCTTTAGTCGATGGGCCCCCAGCGCCAGCTGGCTCGGCCCACGATCTTTCCGAGTCAGATGCTTCACCGCATGGGCCTTCCGCAAGCTCTACTGGGCCTCCTCATGTGGCTGGGCCTCCCTCCTCAATGGAGTGTGTTGCTGATATGTCTATTTTATATAGAGTTTTTACCCCCATCCCTCATTGATTATTGGTCTTAATTGCGCTCTTTGGAGCTATTTTTAGTACTAATGTGCTCCTTGTAGTGTGTTTGTAGTTTTAGGTTACTCATTTATATCACTACAAGAGATGATGTACTTTTGAGAGCACGAGCATTGAGTTGGAAGAGTTTTCAAGAAAAGCGAATAGGGAAAGAAGTAGAAAAATGACTACAGTCCACTTTTTCGATTATATCTCAAGTTCTACAAATCCAAATGCAGCGATTTTGATTGGGTTAGATTCTACACTTCAAGAGCTTTCCAACGAGTGGTCACTTGCCTAAATCCGACAAATAACGAAAAAGTTATGGCGTTTTGAAGATAGAGATTTGTGTAGGCTGATGACCGCCCGGCCGGACGGAATCCGCCCCGGCTGACCGGGCGCCTTTACTTAGCCAAATTTGATCGTTTGGAGAAGATTTGGAAGAAAACAAAATATTTTGTTGCGGGTCCGACCGGGCGGGGCGCTATTTTACTTCTACGGAAAATAACCTGACAACCGCCCGACCGGGCGAAATCCGCCCCGGCTGCCTGGGGGGCAATTTTAATCGGTTTTGAAGCGCGTGTTGCGCTGTTTATTGTTTTAAAATAAATAGTCCTTTAAGTGGGGAAAAACTACGTTTGCATATTATAATTTCAGTCATTAGTTTTCTAAGCACTTTTATTCTCTCAAGAACCCAAGTTTATTCTTCTTTACAAATTCATTCAAGATTCAATAGAGTGATCGATTTCAATATTCGTTCTTCAATTGGTATTGTTTCTCATACCTTACTATTCTCTTTTCAATTCTTCTTTGTTATTCCATCATGTTGTTTTCTTATTTAATTGTGATATTGTTTTCCCCAATTAGGTGTGAGTAGTTTAATTTCTAGGGATTTGGAGATCTGTGTATGTATATGAGGGATTGATTGAATGTTTATTTAATTCATTGATTTGTTTGATTCTTGCTATTGAGTTATTTAAGTTAATCTACAAGTTTGGCCAACTGTGTTGATTATTGTTGCAATACAAAGTTATAAACCGAGAGGTAGGATTTTGTATAGGCTCTCAATAGTAGGCTTAGCGATCTATGACCATGCGAGAGCGGCTTAGTGAGCTTCGAGGGAGGTAATGTTCGAGAGAAATTACATGTGTCCTAGTTAGATTATTTCATTGAGTTCTTCAATCGTTCTTGATATCCTAAATTGCATACATAGTGAACCGTTCCCTAGTCTTTCTCTTAATTGTTATTTGTGATTTGATAATTTGCTTAGTTCAGTCTACCAACCCTTTTCATCTGATTTAGTTAGTATAATATTATTGTTCAAATATTATAGTATAGCTATCACCCTGTGGATTCGATCCTGACTTCCCTGACTACTAGTTAGTGGACCTTAGGTTATTTTTGATTAGGTGATACGACTTTAGCCTGTCAAATTTTGGCGCCGTAGTCGGGGAGACGGTTTATTTTTATTTTATCTTAGTTATAGTATTACACTAACTTATTCTGAAGAACACCTGTTCTTAAGAGCATCTCACGTTTGTTTTAGTGTTTTTGGTGTATGAGCAGGAAATTAAAATCCCCAAATCTCATTCCATTTGATCCGGAGATTGAAAATACCGCTCGTAGACTCAGGAAGAAAACTAAGCAAGCAAAGTTGTCTGCATGGACACCTTCCCAAAAGACACCTTCTCCACCATCCTTGGCGCCGTTGCCGGGGAAACGGTGTTACTTGTTTGTATTTAGCGTGATTTTTGGATGGTATTGCTTGTGCTCTTTGTTTTTGGTTGGCCACTCATATAAAGAATTCCCTTTTTGTTTTAGTTTCTAGTTTTCATCTTCCATTGAGCTTTATGTATTTCACTTTTGTATTTTGGACAAGAAGCATGGAACTTGTTGCTTAAACTCTCTTGGGAAATGGTTGATTGAAGCTTTTGACGGTTTATTGTAAGATTTACTCTATATCTTGGTTATTGTCTAGCTTTAAATATTGATATTAATGGTCATGACTTGGATTAGCTAGGAGTACTACTAGTTGATGTTTGTTGTTGACTTAATGCTAGGTTTTGGATATAATCTGATGTTATATGCTCAACCATGTTGTAGTAAGCTAGGTATTAACGATGCATTGCAAGAGTCCTTCTCAATCAATTTTGCAGGTACTTGAAGTGGAGATTGACATGGAACCACCATTGTCACACATGGAGCACAACCCAATGATTAAGCTTAAGGTACTAAGTCGAGCTCACGACTTTAAACAACAGCGCTTCTCGGGAGGCAACCCGAGACTCCTTTATTTTCTTTCTTTTCCTTTATTTTTCATCAAATTTCCACCACCACAACAAATTTTCTTTCACCCACCACCCACCCACTAAAAAGATCCACAACCAATCTTAATCCACTTGGAACCAAAATCCACAAAAGAAAACCCGTTGGGAGGAGTTCAATAGCTAGGAGTTGGTACAACTAGAGGGTTGAGATTGTTAATGTATCTTTTCGATCTCTTAAGCTAGGTGCAAATCTCAAAAATTTAAAAATTTGAATTTGTCATTTGTTTGAGTGATTCGAGGGAGAGGGTTGTGAGTTGAGTTATGAGATTTGAGTTGGTGTTGTTAAGAAATTTGAGTTTGACGGATTGCTTTTCATGAGTTTTGAGCATTCGATCTTCGATTTACCCGATCGTCGGTTTCCCCCCCCATTTTCAGTTTACTTTTTCTTTTAATTGTCGACACATTGAGGACAATGTGTAGTTTAAGTAGGGGGGAGGGTATTCTCATTCTCATGTATCTATGTTGTATATATTACTTTCAATTTGAAAAAAATGAAAATGAAAAAAAAAGAATATAAAAAAAAAGTGATGAAAAGAATCCCGCTGAGTTGAAAACCCGCAAGGGCGGGCGACTCGGGCAAAATTGGGGGCTCGGATAGGTCGAAAACCCGAAAGGGCGGCCTATGCAAAAAAGAGCTAGTTGAGCGGGTGAGTTTTGTGAGCCGGAAAAAGAAGAGAGATGAAAAAAATGTGAGAAGCTAGGATGAAAACCCGAAAGGGCTCCTAGGCAAAATGAGAGATGAAAGAGAGAATTATATACTTTGAAAACTCATTTGCCGGAGATGGTGTCATAAGGTGGAAAGCGCTTTCGGGTTGGGTTGGTTATTTCATCCTTGATTTTGTGAAGATTTGTTTTGGCTTTCACATTCTTTTGGTTGATTGTTTGTTTTTGGGAGTAAGCATGGAATTTATCCCTTTTTGTCTTTGTTCCATGGCTTGCTATTTTAAGTTAGTTGTTGTAGTAGTAGGTCATCTTTTGAGGTTTGGGAGAGCTGATAGTTTAGTGTGTCATGAGCTGACATTTTGAAACTTGTTGGTGTCGCTGGTTATTATTGTTGTCGCGTCTTTGTATTTTTCAGGTGAGCTCGAATCTAAGTGTGGGGGAATCATCGTCCCTTACGTTTAGGTTTTGAGCGGATGTTGTTAAGATGTGATGATGATGATGTAGTTGATGGAGAGTGTAGGTTGGTGTTGATAATTTGGGTGAAGATCTTTTTGGTGATCCTCATTTTGAGTTTACTCGAGGTCGAGTAAAGTTCAAGTGTGGGGGTATTTGATACGCTCAAGTTATACGGTGTTCATATTATATTTTGGGTGCACTTTGCTAGGGGTTTGATTGTAATTGTTAACATTCGTGTTTTATTTAGCCCTTAGCGGAAGTTCGGAGCTTTGCGAGATAATTTGTGTTAACGTCATGTATTCCGAGCTTTCAAGGTGAAATGCATTTGAATGATGTTGTGAGGTGGAGTTGTCTTTGGAGTGCTCGGGAAATGTAGCATCGTAGCATAATTGCAATCATCGCACGCCCAAGCCAAGCAAAGCATCAAACTCTACCGCAAGCCCAAGCCATGCATCCAAGCCAACACAGCAGCACCGCAAGCCCAGCGCCTCCCTCTCCTTGTGGCTGCTGCCCCCTAGGTCCAAAAACAAAGTTTAGTATTTATACTAAGGCTCAAAAGTCAGCCGACAATTACACCGACCTAGGGGTCGCGAGGTGCGAGTCTGGTCGCAAGGTGCGAAGGATACTCTGCCTTCCGCAAACTTGGCTGGGCAACGCAGGTCGCGAGGTGCGAAGGATGTCGCGAGTCGCGAGCAGGCAGGTCGCGAGGTGCGACCTAGCTCGCGAGGTGCGACCTGCTGGGCGAGCATGCGCTGGAGCTGGGCGAGCATGCGCTGGAGCTGGGCGAGCATGCGCTGGACATGCGATGGTCACGAGAGCTTGGCGATGAGCGCTGATTGCAATTATGCTACATTTCCCGAGCACTCCAAAGACAACTTCACCTCACAACATCATTCAAATGCATTTCACCTTGAAAGCTCGGAATACATGACGTTAACACAAATTATCTCGCAAAGCTCCGAACTTCCGCTAAGGGCTAAATAAAACACGAATGTTAACAATTACAATCAAACCCCTAGCAAAGTGCACCCAAAATATAATATGAACACCGTATAACTTGAGCGTATCAATCCTCACCACAACAAGAGTTCCCCGTCACACCTATTTCTCTTAAAATGGGTGAGAATGTTACACGAACCATCAGGGATTATGCACAACCATCTCCTGATAATGTACCCACTGGGGTGCGGATGCCTACTATCGCTGCTACGAATTTTGAAATCAAGTCTCATGTTCTGAATATGGTTCAGAATAATCAGTTTGTTGGGTTACCATTTGAAGACCCAAATCAGCACCTGCAGCGGTTTTCGCAATGTTGTGTTACTCAGAAACAAGCTGGTGTTACTGCTGATGAGATGAAACTGATCTTCTTTGGTTTTTCTTTGCGAGACAAAGCTCTGTTCTGGTATAACAAGTTGCCTTCCACTATCACCACTTGGGAAGAACTATCCAAGATTTTTCTTATGAAGTGGTATCCTTATCAAAAGACTACAGATATGCGTCATGCGATAGTGACCTTCACCCAAGATCCCGGCGAGTCATTGTATGAAGCTTGGGAAAGATTCAAGCATCTGCAGCGCCTTTGTCCTCATCATGGTTTAGACCAGTGGTATTTGTGTCAGATTTTCTACACTAGAGTTGATGCAGATACAAGGCGGGTAATTGATGGAGCCTCCGGTGGGTTTTTCATGGATAAGGCTATAGAAGAAGGGTATGAACTTCTGGAGAAACTTGCTTCGAATCAAGCGTCTACTATTCGTTCTTCTATGAAAAAATGAGGCAAACATGATGTTGAGGCCTATTTCTTTACTGTCCGGGCAACTAGCTGCTCTAAACCAGAAGATCGATTCTTTGAAGCTAGGTAATGATTCCTCCTTCCACATTAGTGTTAACGCGATGGCTAGTGCTTCTGGATATAATGCTCTCATATGTGACGCTTGTGGGATAGCTGGACACAACTCTCAAGAGTGCCCCGCTCTCCTACGTTCGAGTGAGACAGTGCACGCATTGCAGTCACAACACAAACCCCAGTTCAATCCATACTCCAATACATACAATCCTGGGATGCGAGATCATCCAAATCTCTCATACAAGAGCAATAATGTGTTGAATCCGCAATAAAAACATTATCCACAGCCTCAGCAGCAACAACAGTCCATACCAAAACCCCAGTTTCAGCAGTATCAGTCACAACCATAAGCTCCTCCTGGATTTCAGAAAAATCAGTTTCAACAGCAACATAGCACATCTCCTTCAGACCCAGCAATTGTTGAACTCAAAAATCTCATGTTGCAAATGCAGAAGGGTATCCTTTCCTTTCAAGCAGATACTAGGTCTCAGTTTGAGAACTTGCATGCTCAGAACAAGCTACAGGGGACACATAATTAGATGTTAGACTCAAAAATAGCTCAGCTAGCTAGTTCTTCTGCTAGTAGGCCATCTTGGTCATTGCCTTCACAACCAATGCAACCAAGGGACACTGCCAATGTTATTACCCTTCGAAGTGGAGTGTAGTACGATGCCACAGCAATGCTAGAAGTGGAATCATCAGTTGCTAAGAAACCACAGGACGTGCCTGAGGATGTTAACCTCAGGCAAAGCAAGGAGCTGTAAACAAGACTACGGAGGTGACTAAGGAGAAAACTGTGACTCCGGTGATCAAGCTACCATTCCCAAATCGGATGCTCAAAAAGAAGCTTGACCACCAGTATGGTAAGTTTTTAGAGGTGGTAAAGAATCTGCAAGTAACAATTCCTTTTACTGAATTATTAAATCAAGTGCCTGCTTATTCTAAATTTTTAAAAGAACTTTTGATGCAGAAGAGGACTCTCAATAAGGTGGAAACTGTGGCTTTTACTGCTGAATGCATCGCTCTTTTACAAATCCAGTCTCCACCTAAATTGAAAGATCCAGGGAGTTTTTCCATCCCCTGTCACATTGGCACCATATTTATTGACAAAGCTTTATGTGATTTGGGTGCCAGTGTGAGTGTCATGCCTCTTTCTATCCGCAAGCAACTGAACATGGGTGACTTAAAATGTACTACCATTACTCTACAAATGGCTGACCGTTCTGTGAAATACCCCCTAGGTATATTAGAGGACGTTCCTGTTAGAGTATGTAAATTCTTTATCCCTGTGGACTTTGTTATATTAGACATGGCAGAAGATACCCAAACACCCATTATCCTCGGGAGACCTTTCCTCCACACTGCTGGAGCAGTTATTGATGTTAAAATTGGGAAACTGACATTGACTGAGGGGGATGATAAGGTTATTTTTAGCCTGACCACTGCCCTTAAAAGCCCAATGTTAGAGGAATCATGCTATAAAGTTGATGTTATTGATGACCCGGCCCATGATTGCAAGCCCCATCCCCCCTCCTGTGATACTTCAGATGATGTGCTTATCTTAGAGTCTAATGCAGGTGACGGACATTTTCTAACGGTCTTGACGACTCACAAAAAGGCAATTGGGTATAGCACTGATGACTTGACAGGAATAAGCCCCGACTTTAATGCGCATCGAGTTTTTCTTGATGAGTGCCACCACCCCAGCATTCGAGTCCAACACGGGTTGGAAGGGGTGGTAAAGCAAGAAGTTACGAAATTGCTGGATGCAGGTTGATGGACAACTGATGTCCATGTCCCTTTCCTTTCCCTTGTTGCAATGAGGTCATTGCCAAGTTCAGCTTGGGGGAGGATTTCTGTAAGTACTGCTTTTCTTTTACTCTTATACTGCTTTCTAGTTTAGTTTAGTTAATTTAATTGCCTTCAAAAAATGAGAAATCACAAAAAAATGAAAAATTGCTGAAAAAAAATACCAAAAATACGAGTTGAATATGGAGTGAATTGATTATCTCCCTGTGCCCCATACTGTGCTTTGAACAAAAAATGATTTAACTCACTATACTGGATAGTTGGGCATTTGTGATTGTGATGTTGTGATGTGATCTCTGACTGCCTTGATCTTGAGTGAATTTTGATGATAACGCGCATACTTTGACTGCATACTTGAACTGGTTATACTGTGCGGATTCATTGTTGCCTATGGATTTACGTCCATATCCAATCTATTCTTGTGTGTTAGTTCCTCGTAGCATTCTGATCTTGATTTTGGCAATGTACTCGTTGATTTCTGGTGACTTTGGACATTGTGCTGTGATAGAGGCGTTCTTTTGTTTAATTTTAAACCTCAGAGTTGATAAATGAATTAATTTCCCTCCTAGCCCTGCTGAGCCTAATGATTTTTTATTTTGATATTTTGCCACATTACACACCTTGAGCCTTTACAATTATTATTGTCCCAAGCCTAGCTTGGGGGAGCATTCATTAGGTTAATACTATGATGTGGGGTTGATTTTGTGGGTTGGTTGGAAATAATGTCTATGTCATACAAAGAAAAGAAAGAAAAAAAAATGATAAGAAAAATGATAGTGAAAAATCTGAAAAATCTTTAAATTTCAAAAAGTGTTGAAAATTATGTTGAAAGAGACAAGTATCGGATGGTTCGTGAGACTTTAAAGTTGGTTATTGTTTTGGTCATGTTGTTGATGCCATGTTACTAGTGTTTTTTGCTCCCCTTTTCTTGGCTTTTCCACCATATTCCCTAAATAATTTTCTTACCTCTACCTCTTGAGCACGTGTTTGATTGTTTACTGGATCGATACTGAGTCAATTTTCCAAAGTTAAAGAGTAAGTTTGTTATTTGAGTCGACCTGATTAGGATGAGCGATATTATACCTTTCTAAACACATGCATGAGAGTGTGAGTGGGAAGGGATATTATGGTTGGGTTGGTGAGTGTTCGGGCACATATTATGCCTGCCACATAAATTAGAGGAGTGACACCTCGGTGAGCACCTTTTCAAGATTTGCATGTTATGTAAGGCATTTGATTATTTGCTTGAGTGATTGGTGGTCAAGGTGATCTGAACATCTGAACTTGAATTTTGCTTGCTTGAAAGTTTTGAGTATTGAAAATGTTTGACCCTGAATTTCTTATCTGAGGGGTGAAGCAATTATGTTCACGTGTTATGATTTGCTTGTGGACAAGAAAAAGTCTAGCTTGGGTGAGTTTGATATGTCTATTTTATATAGAGTTTTTACCCCCGTCCCTCATTGATTATTGGTCTTAATTGCGCTCTTTGGAGCTATTTTTAGTACTAATGTGCTCCTTGTAGTGTGTTTGTAGTTTCAGGTTACTCATTTATATCACAACAAGAGATGATGTACTTTTGAGAGCACGAGCATTGAGTTGGAAGAGTTTTGAAGAAAAGTGAATAGTGAAAGAAGTAGAAAAATGACTGCAGTCCACTCTTTTGATTATATCTCAAGTTATACAAATCCAAATGCAGCGATTTTGATTGGATTAGATTCTACACTTCAAGAGCTTTCCAATGAGTGGTCACTTGCCTAATTCCGACAAATAAAAAAGAAGTTATGGGGTTTTGAAGATAGAGATTTGTGCAGGCTGATGACCGCCCGGCCGGGCGGAATCCGCCCCGGGCGCCTTTACTTAGCCAAATTTGATCGTTTGGAGAAGATTTGGAAGAAAACAAAATATTTTGTTGCGGGTCCGACCGGGTGGGATTTCGCCCGACCGGGCGGCGCGCTATTTCACTTCTACGGAAAATGACCTGACAACCGCCCGACCGGGAGAAATCCGTCCCGGCTGCCCGGGCGGGGCGATTTTAATCGGTTTTGAAGCGCGTGGTGCGATGTTTATTGTTTTAATATAAATAGTCCTTCTTTAAGTGGGGAAAAACTACGTTTTCATATTATAATTTCAGTCATTAGTTTTCTAAGCACTTTTATTCTCTCAAGAACCCTAGTTTATTCTACTTTACAAATTCATTCAAGATTCAATAGAGTGATCGATTTCAATATTCATTCTTCAATTGGTATTGTTTCTCATCCCTTACTATTCTCTTTTTAATTCTTCTTTGTTATTCCATCATGTTGTTTTCTTATTTAATTGTGATATTGTTTTCCCCAATTATGTGTGAGTAGTTTATTTTCTAGGGATTTGGGGATCTGTGTATGCATATGAGGGATTGATTGAATGTTTATTTAATTCATTGATTTGTTTGATTCTTGCTATTGAGTTATTTAAGTTAATCTACAAGTTTGGCCAACTGTGTTGATTATTGTTGCAATAAAAAGTTATAAACCGAGAGGTAGGATTTTGTATAGGCTCTCAATAGTAGGCTTAGCTATCTATGACCATGCGAGAGCGGCTTAGTGAGCTTCGAGGGAGGTAATGTTCGAGAGAAATTACATGTACCCTAGTTAGATTATTTCATTGAGTTCTTCAATCGTTCTTGATATCCTAAATTGCATACATGGTGAACCGTTCCCTAGTCTTTCTCTTAATTGTTATTTGTGATTTGATAATTTGCTTAGTTCAGTCTACCAACCCTTTTCATCTGATTTAGTTAGTATAATATTATTGTTCAGATATTATAGTATAGCTATCTCCCTGTGGATTTGATCCTGACTTCCCTGACTACTAGTTAGTGGACCTTAGGTTATTGTTGATTAGGTGATACGACTTTAGTCTGTCAGTTGCTGCCCCCCACTCCCCCTTGTCATCTCCTCCTTCCTCCCTTGACTTGAGTCCTCAAGCTTTGTCCTCCACTCCCTCCACCCCTCCTCACGTGGTGTCCTCCCCTTTCCCAGTGTCTAGTTCTTCTCCCATTGTTGTTAATCAACACCCTATGGTCACTCGTTTAAAGACGGTGTGTCAAAGCCCCGTGTCTTAATGAACTTAAAACTGATGTTATTGAGTCTGAACCCACTAACTTCAAACAAGCGTCTAAAGACTCACGTTGGCGTCAAGCTATGCTTGATTAATATCACGCTTTGATTAAAAATGATACATGGGAGTTGGTACCTCGCAACTATGATAAGAACTTACTTGGTTGTAAGTGGGTTTATAGAATTGAATACAATTCTGATGGTTCTGTGGAGCGGTTCAAAGCCAGAATCGTTATTTTCGGAAATCACCAGCAGGCAGATATTGATTACTTTGAAACCTTTAGTCTCGTTGTTAAGCCTACTACTGTTCGCTTAGTTCTTACTATTGTTGTTTCTTTCAAATGGACTATTCGTCAATTAGATGTCAAAAATGCTTTTCTTCATGGTTTTCTCCATGAAGAGGTTTACATGCGTCAACCTCCGGGTTTTGTTCATCCATCTAAACCTACACATGCATATTTGTCGTCTTCGCAAGTCCATCTATGGTTTGAAACAAACTCCTCGACCTTGGTTCTCTCGTTTCAGCAATTTCTTACTTTCTATTGGTTTCAAGTGAAGCAGTTGTGACACTTCCATGTTCACTCTCAAATTCAGTGGTCATCTTCTTATACTTTTCTTATATGTTAATGACATTGTTCTAACTGGTAGTAGCTCTAATCTCGTCCAAAAATTCATCTCTGTTCTTTTTTCTCAGTTTGCTATGAAGGATTTAGGGAATCTTCATTTTTTCCTAGGTGTTCAGGTTGTGCGTACTCCATCTGGTTTATTTTTGTCTCAAAATAAGTATGTTTCTGATTGACTTTGTAAATTTCATCTTCATACTGTTAAACCAGTTCGCACGCTTGCTGTCTCTTCTTGACGAAGAACTTCTTGCTGATCCCACAAATTATCGTATAGTATGGTTGTTGCTTTGCAATACTTAACTATGACTCGTCCGGATATTGCTTATGTTGTTAATATGGTGTCTCGGTTTATGCATGCTCCTCGTACTACTCACCTTCATACTGTGAAAAGAATTTTCAGATATCTGCAGGGCACTTTGACTTTTGGTCTGTTCTTACATAGCAGCAGTTCTCCTATTGTTGTTATTGCCTACTCTGATGCAGATTGGGCGGGTTGTCCTGACACTCGTTCGTCGCTCTACTACTGGTTATGCTGTCTTTCTTGGAAAGAATTTGATTTCCTGGCGTTCTAAAAAGCAACCCACTGTTTCAAGATCCTCCACTGAAGCTGAATATCGATCTGTAGCATATACAGCTGCAGAATCTATTTGGCTACGGCAACTTCTTGCTGATCTTGGTTATTTTCTTCGAAAACCTGTGATCTTGTATTGTGATAATGTTTCTGCGACTTATCTCACTGCTAATCCAGTTCATCATGATCGGAGTAAACATATAGATGTTGATTACCATTTTGTTCGTGAAATGGTTGCCAAGGGAGGTCACTGGTTCGACATGTTCCTACTCAGTCTCAGGTTGCTGATATTTTTACTAAAGGCCTACCTACTGACTTGCTTACAAAACATCGTTCCAATCTATCCGTTGTTTCACCCTGTAAAGATTGAGGGGGTGTATTAGAGTAATATTGTATGTAAAAGGATATAAAGGACTTTTAATAGTCTTAGGCAGTGGCGGATCCAACGTGGGTTCAGTGGGTTCAACTGAACCCACGTCGGATCTGGGAAAAACTAGGTAAACTGGATTATAAGGGAAATTAAACAAATGTAATACACGCAATTTATTTCGCTGAATAGCATTTGGCGCAGCTGGTAAAACGCTGTGTGAAAATTTAGAGCTCTTGCATTCAATGGTCGCGACCCTCGCGGGTTAGAATCCTGGGAGTAAGTTTGATTGTTTTTTTTTTCCTTTTATTACAAGAACTTATATTTCTTGGTTTCTTTTTTCCTTTTCTTTATCCTTCTGTTATTTTCTTTAGCTCTTCTCCTTTTTATAAATCTCTTTCTCCTACCAAGTACTAATGCAGTAATATATATTTCCTCCATTTCTAATTACTTGCAACTTTTAACATTTTACACTCTTCACTTGCTTGCATTTGACGATTTTTGGTGATTTATATGTATGTCAAAATATAGTCATGTGAGCTTGTTACATTCGTCTCAATAGATATTTCGCCAATATCTAATTTTTATAATTTTACATATTTTATTTACAATGATATGAAAGGTTAAAGTTATGCATTGGGAAACGTGAATTTGAAAAGATGCAAGTAAAAGAAAACGGAGGAAGTAACAATTAGCATTGTGTACATTGGGTGCACAATAAATTTATTGTAAAGCTATTTAACTTTTGGCTAAAATGGGTCATTTTAAAGTCAAAACTAGTTTTTAGGCCCGGGCTATTCCTCGGGTACTTATATATTTCATTTATTAGTATTTTACATTGAAATTATGACACCAAATATTATTTTGTTTAGTGGTTAAAACATTAGTACACAAGCTTGAGGTCATGGGATCAAATCTTATACCATGCATAATCTAAATTTTTTTATTTGTATGTAGAGTACATGAAGTCAAAACTCTAAGGGATAGCGCCACGTGACACAGTTCCTTGTTGAGGAACACCTTTTAATATATTAGTATAGATGATCAGTTTAGATTTCATATTCATTCTAGTTGATAATATTTCTTATTTTTTCAACATTTCATATCATAGATAATTTTAAACTTTTAAGACTTAATTGATAGGTTGATTTAATGAAAAATGTCTTGAATTTCTTAATAATTAATACTGTGTAATTTGTTTTATAAGAAGTTGATAGTCTTTTTGTTTTTTTTAAGCAGAACATGGCAAAACCCCCTAGTCTTTTGTTAGTACAAGTATCTAATTAGTTATTTTTCTAATGATGTATTTAAGAAGGAAAGTGTTGTTTTTCCTATAAAAAATGTAACCAAAGACAGTAAAACATATACTATGAAATTTATGTTCGAACAACTCTGAACCCACGTGGCTCAATTCCTGGATCCGCCACTGGTCTTAGGTCTGTATTATAAACCCTATATATATTGAATGCCAGGGTTAACCTAATCATGTTAACACAATTATTCTCCACACTTATACACTGTTCAATACATATACATATAAAAATTTAAGTTTACAGATAATATTATTAAGGAAAATCTTTTCATATGGTTGGGAATGGAACATAAACGACTTTGCACATGATCATATGTTCTCAGTAGTTATTATTGCTTATGCAACTATGCAAGGCAGGCTGTTATGGTGCAGAAAGAGAAAGAGGCAGGAGTAGAGCTAGTGCCTTAGTGGTAACTCCGTAAAACAATTTTCTCTTATTACAAAATTTTATGCGTACATCAGCTCACATGCAGCTCCTACGTTAACTATTTCCAATTCAACTGATTATTGGGCCCCCATCTCTGTTGTGGACCCCTAGCAACAAATGTAAAAGAGCAAGATAAAATTGGTTTTTTTTCTATAATTTTTTTTGTTTGAACCATCCAAGAGTCATCCCACAGCCCACAGGTCATAGCATTATGAGGCTCTCGTAAAGGTCCTAGCTAAAAAAACATGGCTGAGAACGAAAAGGTTCGAAAATAATCCAAATATCCGAATTTGAAGAATATAATATACGCTCTCGGACAATCCTGAGGCCCAACAAACGAATCCAATGGGATGCATTCTTAAGTCACGGGAAGGTATTTGAAACATATTTATGCTTAGAACGGGCAAATGGTGGCCGTCAGACATTTTCAGGGTGGAACTTGAAAGGCACAAAACAAGTTGTAGAAAACATTGAAGCAATATAGAAGTTCCCAACCACCGGAGAGTCATCCAAGCGTCCCAAACCTTGGAAAGATCACAGAAAGAAAAAACAATAAGGCCCCAAAAATCCTGAAAATGACCCCTAGATAGCCGCACTTGACAACTAACTACACGCTTTGGGACAATCTTGGGGCCCAAGAAAAGGACCTAGCGGTATGCATATTGAGGTAATGAGGTTATAGGGGACCTTTTGAGAGTTCCTTAAAACGGACATACGATGGCTTTCAGCGTCATATCAGGCTAAAGGTGGAAAGATGCAAAACAGGTCTTAAAAGGTATGTTGAGGTAATATGAGGGTCCCAGCCAACCTAGAGTCGTCTTGAGGACCCCGAAAAAAATCCGTATAAAAATCTTGGTCGAGCCTAGAAATTAAAAGTCTGTAATTGGCCCCTAAAACAGCCAAATTTAAAAGCTATAATAGTACACGCTTTCAAACAATTATGGGACCTGGGGAATGGATGTATGGGATGATTGCGGGGTTGTAGGAGGCCATTTTGAAAACATATGTAGGCCTTATAAAGTGCATATAGTGGCATTTAAAGCCATTTTGGGGCGGACACCAAACAAGAAAAATGTGAAACAAATTCATAGAAGGATTTGAAGCAATGTAGAGGGTTTCTACCACTCGAAAACATCTTAAGGCATGTCAAGGTTCTTATCTAGGTCTCAGATAAAACATGGTAAGGCCCAAAAAAATCGAAAATGACCCTAAAATAGGCGAATTTGAAATTAGTTAAATTCTTGTCAATTACTCCTTGCTTCACTTATTATATGCCTTCATTTTGTTAATATTTGTATTGAATGTATAAGTACTTAAGTAGTATTGTCGATTTTGTGTGGGCTAGGAGAAAAAGTAGAAAGAAATTATGGGTAGATAGTCATCACAACAGTAAACGGACCAATTTTTGTGAGACAATATCGAAGAGAAATTGGGTTAATCATTTAGGGGTTGCGGATTAGATTTTTGTTTTATCAATATGTGGGGGGCTGGGGATTTCATGTGAAGTACTTTCTTTGTCCCTTATTTTTTGCTTCATTTGATTTTTTGGTGTCAAACTTTTACAATATTGACCGTAAATTGACATTGATTTATAAAAAAAAAATTATTATGTGGGATTCTATAAAATTCCTTGTAACATGCATATACTTCCTCCGTTGTTTGAAAAACTACTCACTTTCCATTTTGATTGGTTTCGCCCAACTTTTAAATTTTTGCTAATTTTATTATATCAAAAACGTTGGATGAGCATTCTTTTGAAAAAAGAAATCGCATAACTTTTAAAAAAAATTATCTCTAGTGAGAATTGTGTAAATTTATATGGTACACTTGCTCTTTTCAATATATATTCCTTTTATCTTCTCAAACAAAAACATTGAAGCCAATCACACTTATTTTCATCAAATATAGGCAAAAAGAAAATAGAATGATAGGTGGGCTTAAAATGGATTTCGTCCAAACAGAGTAAGGCAAAAGTATTTTTTTGCCCCACCCCATGCATGAATGGGCTTAAAGGTAGGACGTAATCTTGATTTTCGCACGATTTTATGAACGATCAAAAATCCATTTGAATGAGATGCATAACAAGTCACCCGTAATTGTGAAAAAAACTTAAAGGAATAATCCTTCAATAATATGTTTCCCTCCGTATGTTTTTAATTTATACACTTTTCTTTTTTGTGTGTTTCTTTCTAATCTACACATTGTTACTTTTTCTATTCTTTGTAACATGTCTCATCTACTTTCTCATCTTTTTCCACACATGTCATCCACTTCTAAATATGTTAACTCCCCTTTTAGTTTCTCTCTCGCACTTTTCAGTTTCTCTTTCGACCTTTTCAATTTTTCTGAAATACTTTAGGACATCCTCCTTGGTTCTCCCCAAAATGGAGTGGATAAAATAAAAAAAAAACAGAGGGAGTAATTACTAATTAGTAACTCCACAACAAATCTCTATTATATAAGGGAAGGGGGGAGCTATGGTGTCCCCATTTGAAGATACTGTTTTACCCCCATTCCCTTTCTAAATTACAAAACCAATTTCAACCAAAACCAGGCTTCAAAAAAACTGCCGAAAATACAATTATAACAATCAATCACAAGTCAACTGAAATCAATAGAATTGCATAATTCACGTTATACAAATCACTCAAATGATAAAACTTTAAAATATCAATTACAAACTATAACCCATTAGCAATTACATACTTCGTTCTCAAGAACAATTTACAATTACATACTCAGAAAAATTATCAATACACTACAACGTCAATACAAATTACAAAGTAAGAAAAACATACGATTTCGACAGAGAGATCACACATTTGTCCATTGGCGATTTGCGAACTTCAAAAAAAGATACATAATTCTTTTTAATCTTGCAAATTATTTCAAATTAGTTGGAAAAAAAACTAGCAACTCTTATATTCGAATTACCTGAATAATTTAAATCTGTATTGTATGGTATAAATTTCGAAATAATTATTAAAAAATCAGTACAGGTTTGTAACAAAAAAATATGAGTTTATACTTTATAGGACACTTCATCCCAAGATATCCATTTTCTTCCTAAAATCTCATTACTATCCATATTACCACTTAGGAAGGTGGTATTGGGTGGTAATGGAAATTTACAAAGGGAAACCCATGTTTTGTGATAAAGTTTCATTCCGATGGTCATTGACATGAGAACTTCTTTACAAATTTACACTATATTTCATTACCATTACCAAACGGGCAGTAAACGGGAACCCATCATTTTCTTCTATTTCACACTTAGAGCATGTTTGGTTTATCATTTTTGGGCTCTAAGAAACGGAATTAATTACCAATTCCCTTTCTTTTTGTTTGGTTCAACCCCTCATCAATCCATTACCATTACTTTGTGGTAATGGACTCCCCCAATTTGTTACCCTTCCCTCCCCTCAAGTAACAAAATACATTATTTGGTGGTAATGGTTACCATTTCATTTCCATTCCATGGCTTGAACCAAACACCTAATAAAGCTAACCGTTTTTATTACCATTCCTCTCCTTTATTTGTTTCTATTCCCTTCTATTCCATACCTTGAACCAAACGACCCCTTAGATATCTAACAATACGAAAACGGAAACCGATAACCATCATTCCATGGAAAGTGTGGCGCGGTGGCGAATAGTATTATGAGTAGCATGATTTAAGCTGCTTAATACATGATGATGTTGCAAAATGGTGTCACGTAAAAGTCATCAATATCTGGGAAGTTTAATTTATAAATTAATGCGATCAATTGTTTCATAGATGTTTTAATTGGTTCTTAATTATAACCACCACTCTTCTTAGCCTATCCAAAATTTGCAGAAATAAAGTGGGCGCCATTTTTATTGAATTCAAAGGTATTCAGAGCTGAGAAATACAAGTATTAAAAACAGGATCAAAAAGACGTCATCCTATAAGATTAAAAGCATTATAGAAACTTCACCTTGAAGGATAGTGGTGGTAAAAGATGATAAGCAAACATTGGGAAAGAACCCTTTAATTTGTTGCTGGAACCATGGGAGTTTTATCCACTACGTACTGGTGTTCGGGAAAGACAAACTTTTCTGTACGTGTTGGTTTCTTTATAATGTTACACATGTTCTGTTACTCAATGTTACACATATGCAAATTCAAAGCTCATAGTTCCAAAGATGGAAGGTTTTTTGGGTTTTGTTTGTGTGTAAAATTTGCATGTAGTCTGTAACTGTAAGGGAATCAGGAAAAGGTGCAGCAATTGACCCAGTTTCCTAGTACTGACATAGGATTGGTTCAGATAATATCTCAAATGACTGTTGTATATCTTACATGGTATAATCAAATTCAAGGCGAATATAAGAAATGTGTGGATAGGAACTGTTGTATATCTTACATGGTACAATCAAATTCAAGGCAAACGGAAGAGATGCGTGGATAAGAATTGTTGTATATCTTACATGGTACAATCAAATTCAAGGCAAGCAAAATAGATGCGTAGATAAGATTTGTCTCTAATTTGATTTCTTATTGTGATTGCAGCATTTTCCATTTTGAGAAACATCATATTAATTGTATCATTATGTGATTTGATAATGTGTTCCTTCTATCTGTCTCCTATCACATGGGTCCATATCTTTATCTCTTTGCATCTCTTTGGTCATCACATGAGCTCCTTAATTATCTGTTACTCCTATATGATGCAATTATAATGGAAGAAATGAAGTATTGGCCATTTGTGAGCAAACATGGTACCTTTTTTTTTGGGGAGAATTTCAGTATGATTTCCTTGAGATATTTGTGCAATATCAAAACGTAGACAGAAGTTTGTACTTCCTCCGTTTTTTTTTTACTTGCAACACTTTTTTTTTGTGGTTCCCAATGCAAAAATTCATTAAGGGTATTAGGTGGGTAGAAGGGTATGTAATTAGCTAAAGTGGGGACCATTACATGTGGGGATTTATGTGAAAAGTATGAGAGAGAAAAAAGGGACCACCACCAACATGGAGTTCATTTCCCACCAAATTTTGCCTAAGTTCCACTGATTTCTTTGCATCACCAAAATTTAAATTTCCCCCCAATTTCACATTCATAATTCTGTTTTTTTACATCCCTTTCCTCTCCTCTATATAAACAACTCCTTAGGAGAGAGAAAGGGCATTAAATACACCACTAAAAAATAAACCATGAAGATGAAGTTCATTAGTTAATTACAAAAGGTGAGATTACTCTATGCACTGCACACACAGCACATGTAATTACCAATCTACTGTTTTTTTCTCAAACAATTAATCCTTAAGGTAGCATTCAACTCAACCAGCAGCAACAAAATGAACAGCACACAGCAGCTCTTGGAAATGCCTTCGGTTGGTGAACATGAGGAATTTGATGCCGGATTCTACTCCATTCAACAGATGCTTGAAATTGAGGGGTTGGAGGATGACTTGATGCTGTACGAAATGGGACTCAACTGTCAAAGTTCTTCAGACAGTGACAGTGAGGATGAAGATGGCAGTCAAAGAGGTTTTTGGGTAAAGAAGTTAATATGGGCAGCATTATATTTTGGGTATAATATAGTCATGGTATAGTTTTTTGGGTATAATATACTTTTGGGTAAGACTATGTTTAGTAATAGCAGTAGATTGAATGTTTTTTGTAATTGAAGAGGTGATTGTACAAGTTCATGTTAATGCAATGGTGAATGTCCCTTGTTATGTTGATGAAATAGTGAATGGCCAAGTTTACATTGATCAAATTAAGCTATGTGGCATATTAGTTAAAAAGGGCAACAGAGGCAAACATGCATAATCAAAGTTCATCATTTGACTTCATTACATCCATCAGGGATATAGGTGTAACTCATAGAGAAATACAGAATTTTTCACACCTCAACATACTTGTAAAGTATGGAGCAAATGATTCTGATTTCAATGAGTTAGGAGTCCCTTCATCATTTGGATGTTTATGTCACATATCATTAAGGGGACTCTATGAATGCTAACATGCTTAGTCATTCTTTAACCATACTCATTTGCCTTTTTTCATTACATCCATCAGAGATTTAAGTGTAACTAATACCAAAAATACAGAAACATTGACACCTCAACATACATGTAAAGTATGGAGCAATTGTTTCATTTTTGATTAAGTTGTGAGTCCCTTCATCATTTGGATGTTTTCCATTTAAAATTTAAAGGGGACTCCTAAGGCACAAGGGGGGGGAGGATCATATTCACGACTCATCAAAATCCAAATTATGGTTAACATCATTAGCCTACCCTCTCGTATACTCAAGGGACATGGGACTCAATTGAGAATATAGTCATCACAAACCCACCAAAACAGGGACATTTAGGCACACCAAAGATCATCATACTCCAAAGCCACAACATATAATCACTTAACCCACAACATACCATGATAAATAACAATTAAATATGGGACTCAATCTCAATATCCCTTCAAAAAAAACAACAACACGGGGCATTAGTCACACCAAAGATCGGAATAATCCAAACCACGACCCTACATCCTCAACATCCCATGAAAAAAACGGAAAAACAAGTGGCATAACTCACACCAAAGATCGGAATAAACCAAACCACAAGCTACATTCTCAACATCCCATTAAAAAAGACCAACAAAAACGGGGACATAAGTGACACCACAAGCTCGGAAAATACCAAACCACAAGGCTACATTGTGAACATACCATGATTAAAAACAAAAAAGGGGGCATGAAGCATTAAAACACGGGGCCATAACCGAGAACAAAGATCATCTTAATCCAAACTAAAGCCTATAATATCAACATCCCAGCATAAAGCATTAAAAAACAGGGCCATAACTCACAACAAAGATCATCTTAATCCAAACCCACAACATGTAATGAACATGCCATATTCCACAACCACAGGGCCATTATTCACACCAGCATATAGTGAACATCTGATAATCCAAACGAAACAAAACATGGCCATAATTGAAATGTACACAGTCATCATAACATACACTAACATAAGGCAAAGTTAAAGATACAAAACCTCAGCGAGTGGGAGGGTTCCCTTTGCGAATAAGGAGGAAAGCATGGCGTTCAGGATCCCACTCCTCAGACACACAGGGATTCAAGGGAATGTCTGGTCCTGAATCCATCCCCTCATCGATTCCTCCACAACTTTGAACGGCTGAACTTATTGGAGTCATCCTCAACAAAGATGTCATGCTCCTTTTCCTTCCCAATAGTCACACATCTAGAGTGTGTTCTCGGCGGAGCCACCCTCTCTACCAATTTCTCCTTCCCCTTTTTTGTGCCAACTTTTTCCTTCCCTTTCTTCTTCCTATCAGCCTATGGTTCATGACACCTCAGGGCACAAACAATAATTCGTCTTGTTCCAAGGTCAGGAACCTTAGAATCAGAAGCAACAACCCTTTTCTTCCCACCCTTCATCATCGGAGCCGGAACCACATCCTTAACCTCTTGAACCACCTCAACATCCCCCTCCTTTTCAAACACAGTTACACCATCCCCTGATTCAGTCACCAGATCTACAACAGAAATTTCAGGAGAATAAAGTTCCATTTCCTCAACATCAGAATCCACATCCACCTCTTCAATTGCAGGTGGTGATTGTTGCTCATGAAATTGCAAAGCTTGACGAATCATTCGCCGTTCCGTTTCCTCAAAATCGTCACAATCATTAACCACTTTGTGCAAAGCGTTCAACGCGTAGGGTTTCAAAACGCTCGCAGCTTGGCCACTTCGCAAAAATCGCTTAAGCCATGGCGATTGGTGCTCGAAGGACTCTATCATATGGCGAATAAAGTCGGACTCAGCAGGATCATCAGTTTCAAAAAAAGCGTCAGTCAGAGGAGAAAGATCTGGGACATGCATGGTTAAATCAAAAAGATGTGGGACTCAATTTTACAGGGGATTTTTAATGGGTAGAATTTAGGGTTTTTTCAAAGAGAAGATTAGATGAGGGCAGTAGAGAGAAGAAGAAGAAGAAGAAGAAGAAGAAGAAAATTCGGGGGAGAAAAGAGAGAGAGAGGAGGAGGAAAATTCTAGATCTAGGGTTTATGTGAGATACGATCAGAGGAAGGTGAAGAGTGAGAAGATGAAATGAAGGGGTTGGGGGTTTAATTCATCACAGATGAATTGAATCAGGTAGTTGGGGAGGTGTTACATTTTTGGTGGGAATCATTAATGTAATGTTTTTTAGGTTAAGTTATAATGGGATTAATTAGGTTGGTTTAAGTTTTTATTAACATTATTAGTAAGGGTGGTTTAGTCATTTCACACCTCAAAAGTTACTAAAAGAAGAAAGAAAAAAAAGTGTTGCAAGTAATAGAAAATTTCCATTTTTAGAAAGTGTTGCAAGTAAAAAAAACGGAGGAAGTATTAGAAACTCCCTCCGTTAATTTTAGTATATTCCTATTTACTATTCAAGTGGTCAAAGTTTAAAATTTTAACCATATGTAGTAATTTGTATATTTATCCATTTCTTTTTATTCAGTTTGCTTTTTCACGTTTGTCAATGCACATTTTATGATTTTATTATATATTATATTCTTTATTTATATATTAGTAAATATCATAAAAAAATTGATATTCTTTATGTAGACATTGAGAGAAATCAAACAAGACCTCTCATGACTATGTTTTCTCTTATACTTCCTCCGTTCATAAATATTACCTCTGTATTTTTTTGGTGTGCTCACTTGGAATCTTGACACTATTCATAGTTGGAGAGAATCTTCTAAATTTTTCTCAATATATAAAATAAAATATAGTTATGTGAGTCTTGTTTGATTAGTCTCCGTTAGTATGTTATTAATATTCAATCGTTATAATTTTTACAAATTTGTAATGAAAGATTTTTTTAGTTCAAAAAATGCATTGGCAAGCGTGCATAGTCAAAACATGCAAACTTATAAAAATACAGAGAAAGTGTTAGATCCACTTTTTCACGTAAACCAATGCACTTCTTTGATTATTAATATCTTTAATTGCGCACATATAAAATTATAAAAAGTATCACTTTGAAAGTATACATCGATACGAATATGACAAGATTCCACTTGACAATGTCAAAGTTAATTGATGAATAATATCATTAATGGGTTGGGCTTTTAATTTAAAAGGAGCGCGCTCAAAGCTAAGAGGCCAGGGAATTAGGTTTCCCTTTCCTCTGCTCTCTCACTCAACCCGTCCGAAATTCCCCTCTCACTCATCCTGTCTCTCTCTCTCTCAACGCCGTCCGAGATTTCCCTCTCTCTCCCATCTCTCAACGCCGTCGCACAAAGAGGGGATCCACCAGCCCTCTCCTCCTCGTCGTCGTCGCACAAAGAGGGGATCCACCAGCCTTCTCCTCCTCGTCGCTCACGTCGCGCACCATCACGTCGCTAACAACACGTCGCGGAATTGAAGCTTCGTTTCGCTCTCGTCGGGGCACCAATATCGCCGGAATCTTCTTCGACATGCCTTCGTCGTCGCTGCCCATATCTCGTCGTTTCACTCTCGTCGCGTGCACCAACGTCGCCGGAATTTTAGGTTTTTTTTATTTTATTTTATTTTGTGAGGTTTAATTTGTCATTGTTTTGGAATTATATTTTGCACCAATGTCGCACGCACCTAAAGAATATTGCGCTGAGATTGGATTTTTGATTTGGTTTTTAGTGCGTGGTAGAGGTAGATCTAGAGCTAGGTTTGGTTTTTGGTACATTCTGTTTTGTTGAGATTGGATTGGTGCGTTGTGATTGATTTTCGGTGGTGTTTATTGTTGAAATTAGTCGTTTGTTGATTTTGGCTGGTTTAATGTGTTGATATAAGTTAATGATAATGAGGTTTTGGGATTACGATAATGGTTTGAGGCTATTTGGATGTGTGATTGAGTTTCTTAGGGTTCTCTGTTTTTTTGTTTGTGATACTGGGATTTACTGGTTGTGTTTTTTTGATGTTCTATGTTTTATGTGTGTAATACTGGGATGTTGTGAAAGTTTGTGTATACTATTTTTGCTACGCTAAAGAAATTGCGTTCATAAAATTTGTGATGTTCTCGTTTTTTTGATATATTTAGGACTAAAAAAATGCAAAAAAAAAATTTTTTTTTTTTTGGGTCACATGGGTTGCGGTTTTGGTCAAAACCGCAGCCCTTTGTACAAAGAAGGGCTGCGTTTTAGGCCCAAAACCGCAGCCCTTCCAATATGGAAGGGCTGCGTTTTTGGGCCTAAATCGCAGCCCTTCGTTGTGAAGGGGTGGGTTTAAAACGCAGCCCTTCACTTTTAGTGAAGGGCTGCTATGGAAAGGGCTGCTGGCCAAAAACGCAGCCCTTCCGTTTCTTTCCACTAGTGATACTCGTTATAACACTCATTTAGGAACAGATGAAGTTTATTGAAAAAAAAATTAAAAGATTATCTTAACTTCTAAATAGTACCAAGAGTCCAAATAGGAAGAACAAAAATAAACGGAGGGAGTGTGATACATTCTCCTTATAATGTGAGGTCTTGTTGGATTCCTGTTAATATATATTTTTATAATGTTAATTTTTCATAATTTTTAAATTATACAATAAAAAAATAAGGGAAATTCTCTCTGGTAGCCCTTAACTATTTATTTTTCTCTTTGGTAGCTTTTCTTATGGGTTAATGTCCCTGGTAGCCCTAAATTAATTAAAATGTTTGTAAAATAGAATTATTTAATGAAAAACGTTTAGTTAGTGTTAAAAAAACGTTAGCTAGTTAGTTAGTGAGTTAGTTTAGGTTAACCTAACCCTAAACTCTAAACCTAAACTAACTCACTAACTAACTAACTAACGTTTTTTTGACACTAACTAAACGTTTTTCATTAAATAATAATCTTGTTTTACTAACATTTTAATTAATTTAGGGCTACCAGGGACATTAACCCATAACAAAAGCTACCAAAGAGAAAAATAAATAATTAAGGGCTACCAGAGAAAATTTCCCAAAAAATAATGGTCAAATGAATGAAATTAGAGACCACATACAAAGCAAATAGTTATAAAGGATGAGGGAATATTAACGGCCACAACATCAAATAAAAGATATAGTGAAAATCAAAGATAAGTGAAATTTTATAATGAGTAGTTGAATACACTTTCTTCTTGAGTTGTTTAATACTCACATATAAAATTTATGGATCCTTTGAAGATGTAATATTATCCTTTAACCTTACTGGATGTCACGATTGGTTTAGTTGAATGATCAAATGCCCCTTTTTAAACAAATTTAATGCACAAACTTTTAAAAGAGGCGGGCCACACCTTCAACAAATGGTGTGGCCGCGCGCCCTTTCCCTCTTTCTTCTTTCTTTCTTTTTTTTGATTAAGAAAACAAATTCTTTCTTTCTTCTTTCTTTCTTTTTTTTTCTCTTTGATGTCTCTCTCATTTTTCCTATTTTTTGCCTCATTTTCTCTCTCCTTTTATTTCCCCCATTTTTTCCTATTTTCTCTCTCCTCTCATTTCCTCTAGAATTTTACCATTACCACGTTGATAAACAAGAACGTGGCCAGCTAATAAAAAGCCCAAGCTTGGCTTTATAATGATGCTCGCGTCCCCTTTAAAAAACGCCCAAGCGTGAATCTGTTTTCAGATAACCCTATCTGAACGTACGTGTAACCCTTATTATTTGTAACCTTATTTTATAATACGATGAACTCATTACTTCATAATAAGTAACGATTATTATTTGTACCCTTATTTTATCATACGAGTAACCCATTTATTCTACAAGTAACCCTCATATATTTTTCAAATGACTCATTATATTATAAAAGTAACCTCATTAGTTAATAAAATTAAAGTAACCCTAATTAAATGTTTGAGTAACCTTATTTATTTGTTCGAGTAACCTCATATGTTCACAAAAGTAACTCTAATTATTATATAATAGCTTGAAATATTTATAAAAAGTAACCATAAAAAAGGTACAAGTAACCCCTTATTTCATAAAAAGTAACCCCATTATATATTTAAAGTAATCTCATTTATTCATAAAAAGTAAAACGCGTTGCTTTTCAATGCTAAGGTGTTACTTTTATACTTATGCAGGGGTTACTTTTTATAGCAGGGGTTACTTTTATTTAAACTAGGGGTTACTTTTTTGTAATGTTGAAGGGTTACTTTTTACTGAAAGTATGGGTTACTTTTTGTAATTATAAGGGGTTGCTTTTATTGAAACTAGGGGTTACTTTTTGTAATTATAAAGGATTACTTTTGTAATTATAAGGGGGTTACTTTTACTGAAATTAGGGGTTATTTTTTACATTTATTATAGGGTTACTTTATACTTATGCAGGGGTTACTTTTATTAAAACTAGGGGTTACTTTTTCAAATGCTAAGGGTTACTTTTTCAAAGTGTTGGCGTCTCATCAATGGCCTCTCACGAGGGTATTTTTGTAATTTCGTGCAAAAAGACAAATGCCAAGCTGGAGCATGTGAGTTTTGCATTTTGTACCTTTTTTTCTCTCTCCTTCCCTCCACATTCGAAATACTCTGAACCTGTTTTTCTCCCTCAAAACTTGTAGCTAAGGAAATTAGAAATTTGCCCACAAAGTTTAGCAATTGTTTCTAATTAATAATTAAAAATTGCTGTTAATTTATTAAGATAAAAAAATGGCAAAAGTATTAATATAGGAGCGAAGGATAAGAGAGAAAGGGGTGCGAAGGAGAAGGGGGAGGTCGGCGAGACTCGTCGGTGCTGGACAGGGGAAGGCGAAAGGTGATGTGGTGGTTTGGGGCGAAATTAAGCACCGATGATGTCCAGAAGCTTCCATGGCCGAAGCTTGAGGATGAATTTGAAGCCACCTGCAAGCGTTGTTCCACCTAAAACACACACTTTCTCTCTCCTCAAAATGTGGCGAAGACAATTCGTCGTGATATTTCGGATGGAAATCTCGTAATAAGAGGAGCGAGGAAACAAGCGAAGAGTGAGGAAGTAGCTGCGAGAATGTCGCCGGAAAGTGCAGCGGCATTCGCCGGAAAAACTAGCGACATAGCGTGGAAAGTAGAAGAATGATGAAGGAAGATGGAGCGACATAGCGTGGCCGCACGCTTTAGCTTTGGTGTGGCCTGTGTTACCCAAAACGGACTGAATTTAATGATATAAATTAATAAATGTCCTGTTGTTAGGATTCTAAGTACAACCTACCTCTATCGCTCCATGTACTCCATCCCCTAATAAAAAATTAAAAATCAAACCCTGCCAAACACTGGGGAGATGGAAGCAATAATAACCATTGCTCCATCTCCTGATTCTTTTGATCAAAGCTCCTTGCTATATGAGGAATTTTTCAATCATATTATACTACCTTCGTTTCTCAATAAGTACAATACTTTCCTTATTTGGAATAGTTATAAATTATAATAGTGCAACCAAACTCAAAATGGTAAAAAAAAACAGTCCGTTTTTTGTGCAACACGTCACACGTAACCCAAATCGTGCGGCCACATTACTGTAGCTCTTCAGGCTTCCTCCTTCCCAGCCCCAATTCCTCTTCTCCTCACATTTTTCATTTTCTCTCTCCTCCCGCCCCAATTCCTCTTCGCGAACGGCAACCACCACCAGCGATCTCCTTAAGTCCTTCCTCGATTCTCTCTCTTACTCCCGCTGTCGCAATCGCCGGAATCTCGGCTTCTTAAACAAGCTGCTTGGGCTTACCTTCAACCAACTGTTTCTTCTTCTCCTTCTTCCTCTTCTACCGGATTTTTCTTTTCCTGCGACTTTTTCCGGCCGATTATCGCTGTTTTCCGACGCCTTATGTCGGAAACTGCTACACGTGTCTATGACAAGTTGGTCGATGCTTTGTGGCTCATCCAGTGCATATAACGATGGTTTCTATTATGTTCTTTTTTTTTAATGGGTTTAATTTGCAGCAATTTGATGGTGTTAAGAGGAGTGGTGGTGGTTGGTTGTTGGAGTAGGTGGTTGTGGTGGTGGTGTGGTGGTGATGGGGAGGAGGACGTGGTGGTTCCATGGTTTGATCAAAGAGAGGGAGGGAGATTGAGAAATGGTTTGGTGTTTGTATAAAGTAACCCTTATAATACAAAAAGTAACCCATACTTTCACTAAAAAGTAACCCTTCAACATTACAAAAAAGCAACCCTTAGCATTTGAAAAAGTAACCCAGAGTTTTAGTAAAAGTAACCCCTATTTACCGTAGAAGTAACCCCTTATAATTACAAACGTAAACCATACTTTCAGTAAAAGTAACCCCTTATCATTACAAAAAGTAATCCCCGTTAAGTAAAAGTAACCCCTTCGAACAAAAATAACCCTTAGTTTCACTAAAAGTAACACCTAACAATTAGAAAAAAAAAAACCTAGATTCAACACTAACCCCTGTTATTAGTGGGCAAGGGTTTAAAGTAACCTGCTCTAGGCCATTCTATTTTCTTTATTTTTTTAACATAAAATCCAAATAATATGAGTTCATCAAAAAATAAAATTCGATTTTTATTATATATATAAAAAAATATAAGGGAAAAAGTAAAACTAACTAATATATGAAACCTAAAAGGAAAAACCTAGATAATTAACATTCTATTAAATGTTCTCTATAATATTTGATTGAAGCCTATGAACCCTATAAATTACAAGGAGAGAGAATTAAAAAAAAAAAAGTAAATGGGGTCGCTAGATACGTGGCAACCAAAAAAAAAAGTGGAGGAACCCCTTTGAAAACAAATTCGACTTGGGTTTTGTTTTAGGGGACGCGGGCTTCATTATAAATGGCTTTTTGGGTATCTAGCTTGGCCTTTTGTCTTCACTTGGCCATATGTTCTCAAGTTGAGAAGAAGTGTAGGCCACACCAAGTTTTCTTTAAAATATTTTAGGGTCTTGTGCGGGTCGCGCCGCCTTATACAAAAGTTTGTGTAAAAAAAAAGTTCAACATTATTACAAATATGTCACCAAAAAGTAAAAGGAGACCACAACTTTTTTGTTTCATCACTCTACTTTATTGTGGTCCCAACTTTCTCACTATATTCCTTGGTATTCCCCCACTTTCTCTATGTTGCACTTATTGAGAAACGGAAGAAGTATATAATAAAATTTAACATTTGTGTATGATATTTATAATAATATAATCATATTCTTAAAGTGATTCAAATTCTTCTTATAGCAGTACAAATATATTCTTATTTTGATTTTTTTTTTTACATCGAGAAGATTTGCATTAATTAAAACACGAAATACAAACTAGGGGTAAACAATAAACAAGAAACACACAAACACTAAATTGAGATTTACTAGCTCTTACAAACTATATTAAGTTAAAACAAGTAAAATTATTGAGGAACTACTTGCTATAGAGGCTTTCGTTGTTCGGTGATTGAATCATATCTCTGCTAGATGTGGTTGACATTCTGATTTCTTTATAGATGTTATAATTTACACCTCAAACTAGAAGAACAAAAGGTTGACATAATCACATGACGTGAATCTTAATTTAGAGTGTAAATCCAATGTTGTTTCATCGGGTAAAGATTATGCATTAATAAAATACGCAGAAAAAATTAGACTTGCTTTTATTATTTTAAGTTCTCGTGTGACTTATTGAAAGCAAACGCTATTTTTCCATCAAAGAAATATATAGTATATCCATTACAATCATTCAAAAACTCTATTATTATTTTTTAAAATTAATTCCATGCTTATGTACACTTTTTACTCAAAGTTTATTTCATACGGATAAAGTTAGATTCACGAGCAACCTACCGGATATACAGTTTTACTCATGTAGTGTAATTTGAGCACTGAGGCAAACATGGCCTATCCAAGATGAGATAATGTGCAGTAGGTTGTCTGTTGATGATGTTGTATTGATGTATGAGAATAGAGATAAGTTGAATGCTAAATTCAAGTGACGGAGACAAACACTAAAATTGCAAGAACTTGTGCTAAGAGAGAGAAAAAATTTAATGGAGTGCAATTTTGGTAATGACAGGGAAATTGAAGATGTAGTAACACTTCATACTTTATAGTAAAGAATTCATGATAAGAATTTGCGTCTTTGGTTGATTTTAAAGAGAGATTGAGATATTAACTAAGGTGTCACATACAATCAATCAAATTGTTAGAAATAAAAAAAAAAGCAACTAAGATTTGTTTTTTTTATTTATTAGGAAAGATAATTGGTCCGAAAACCAACCCCTAGCAGCTACTACTGCTAGCGCACACACTATTAGGCCAGAGAGATTTAGCGCTAAACCTTGTAAGTAAATCGCCCAATATATTGTTGGGATGAGGATTCGAACCCTGGGCTATGCTCTGGAATTCGGGGTGGTACTCCACTGAGCTACCACCTTTGCCTCAGCAACTGAAACTTTGTATGCTCGTAAAGTAGCTCTTTAAGGTTTAAACGAAAGTTTTATAGGGCAGCTATTAGAGTTTTAGACTATATGGATTTGAGTGTTGGGTAATCTGAAAGGATCATATGAAGAAGTTGATGATTTCAGAGTTGTATATATTGAGATGGATGTGTAGAGATACCGTAAAAGATGTGATTTAATTTTCAATGCACGTTCTCCCTCTTCCCTGCTGATTCATTAGTGGTGCCTGGTGCTGCCACCTCTGCTAGTCTGGTTCTGCCACCTCTGCTAGTCTGCTGCTGCCGCTGGTGCGTTGTGTTGCTGCTTCCCCTCTTTATTTCTCCTATCTACTATCTCTCTCCTCTTACAATTAAAATTGAAATTTCCCTTCTATCTACAATATACAATATACAATATACAATATACAATTGAATCCCCCACAACCGACTTCGGAGCGCGCAAACAAACCTCAACGTCGTCCAGACTTAATTGTTGTTGGGTGGAGGTGATGTTGGGGAGGATGTATTGTTGTTGGTTGTTTGGTTAGTGGGGTGGACAATTGGTGGTGCTTGGTGGACGCCTGACGCTAGTTATGGTGGTGCTGGATTCCGATACTATCATGGTGTTATGGGTATCAGTGGTTGTGGATGAGGTTAATAATTTTTTTTGTCTTTCATACAAAACCACTACTCTTAGTAGCAGTTCTATCTACTGAACCGCTATTCTAAACGGCGGTTTTCCTATTTCATTTGGCAGTTTGATGTGTGGTAAACCGCTGAAGAAAATCAAAATAAATATTTTATCTGCATCCACGCTGACGTGGACGGTATGTAGGGAATTAAGTTCAATTTTGGCGCATAAAAGGAATTAAAACTCCCTTTAACAATATCTAGGGAAAAAATTCAAAAAATAAAACAAGTTCTCAAATGGTTTAGTTCTGTTATTTTCGATTCAAATATAATAGAAGAGCTCATGATTTCCAATTTAAACTTCTCTTACTTGTCAAAATAGTGAAAAACTAAACTTCGCCATAAAATTTCTAACCATTGCCTACTTTAGAAGAAATTACCTTTACCTCACCTACTCTTCACACCAACCTCTCCTAACTCTTCTCTCTCTCCACTTCTTAAGTCCTCCAACAACTTGCTTACCGGAAAATTTCGCTATAAGGAATCAGAAAGGATGAGCCATGGACACCAACGACCCGACACCACCGGTGTTTTTTTTACAGGATAACCAGATGTATGGAAAATATGTCTCAACCATGGACTTGACGTATGCTAAATACGTCCAAACCATGGAACATATGTATTTAGGGTACGTTGAGACTTCCAGACGTATATAGGCTATGTCTGCACCATGACCTAAACGTAATTTTCATACATCTAAACCATCGCTAAAACGTATGATAATCACGTCTAGGCATGGTGCAAATGTATGAAACTTACGTTAAGGCCATGGCAAGTCTGAACCATGGTTAAGAAGTGTTTTTCATACGTCTGACTTGGCAAAATAAAACAAAAGAAACTTACAGATGGCGTAGACCCTTTTCAGGAATGGTGGGAAATTGTTGCAGCATACGGACGATGTGGCTCATTTCTGGCGGCAATACTTGGTGATAGTGGGTGGCAATGTTGGTGGCGACAGGTGGACGTGGTGTTACTGATGGTGGTGTGTGGTGATTGATGAGAGAGAATAAGAAGCTACAAAGAGGGGGTGGGCCGTGGCGGTAAAGCTGCAAAAAATATAGCAAAGTAGGGCTTAACAACACCCATGTAATATACGAATTCCGGTCCAAGACCCTAAAGTTTTCTTAAATGTCCTATGTTGAAAACAAAAGCAGTCCATAATCACAAAAGAAAAAATTTAGAAGATACAAAAAATTTCAACATGTCTATTGACTATTATACACACAACATATCGGTGTACCTAGAAATAAGTAGAGCCAAGACATTCTGAAAAGAGGAATTACGTCCTAGACCAAGATTTATGATTCTTGAATAATTTGCTAAATATGCTTTCTCGGCAATATTACAGAAAAGCCCCTTAATATCCATGTTCTATTTTAGTGATGGAAGCCCAAAATAGTAAAGGGAGGATAACGTAGAGGGTAACGTGAGTTTGAAGCTACTAATTTCCAAGGGATTTGCATGGTTGAACATCAACCTTTGCATGGATATTTACCATATTCAGAAAACCTACTGGATTCACAATCTGTCTCTTGACTCGAATATACTAACATTCCTAATTGATGTCATCTCTTCAAAACGAATCCTCTTTACCAGCCTTCTCATGAAACCCCTCCCCCTCTTTTTGCAAATTGTTTCTAGGAGATCTAAGCCGATGTTGATCTCCTTCTAGAACAATTTCAACTTTCCCCCACTGGGGTTCTTATTTCTTCCCCTCTTTCTATGTCGACTTCGCGCAAGCCAAAGGCCATGAATGTTTTGAGGATAAGAAATATCCGGCGGGTTATAATCTTGAGAGCTTATCATCATCAAAGGTCACTACTAAAATACAAAAGAATCAATGGCCCGAACTCGAGCTTCAGTGAGTCGATGGGTACCCATGAGCCATCCCATAGAAGATGGTGCGACCCACATTCAGAGAAGATACCAAGAGGATACTTACCTGTTTACGTGGGGCCAGACGAGAAAAGGTACATCATCCCGATGGTCTACTTGTCGATGCCGGATTTTGTGAGCTTGATGGAGATAGCAGCTGAGGAGTTCGGTTTTGAGCAAGAGGGTGGATTGAAGATCCCCTGTGACGAGGAGGACTTCAAGGAGATCCTGTTCAAGTGCTTGGCATTTCACAAAGCCACATCCAAACCCAGAAAGAGAAAATGGACATGAGGTTAGAAGATTGTACAGGCTACAGCCACTTACATTGTTATTCCATAATCCAAATCACATAGTCCAAATCTTCATTTTAGTGCGTATAATCTGTATATAATTAGCAAAACTCAAAAAATGAGAACAATAAAATCAGATGAATTAAACCATTGAGATATAGATTGACCATTGCAGAGTCTTGGGACACATGCATCTCAGAATTTTAGTGCTCATAATAATGGAGTATCAAATGCTAGAGCTTTCTAATGCACTGTCACTAAATTTTTACCAGATATCATATCAGATTTACAATACTCGGACAGAAAGGAATTGGTAGGCACTGCAACCCCAAGCAGAGTGGGGGAGAACATCACCATCGTGGCACATTGATGAATATATGCATATGATGTGTTCGATGTACCATGTTGTAGATCCAATTAATGACATAGCACATTGCAGCATTTTCCATTTTTCCATCAGTTCTTCTGACCTGTATAAAGCACATAGAAGTATCTTTGATTTCATTTCTTCCTCATCATACAATACGAAGATACTCTTTGGAAACAGTAAATGAAAGTTCGGAATAACCTATAATATTGTTATGTTGCTCATATGATGTCTACTCTTAGTTACTCGAGTAACGATCCACAAAAGCTTTTGCCTTCTCAGGAGCAAAGAAACGTGCCTGCATAAGACAGACAATTAGCTGCATGAAGCCTGAAACTTACAAGAATTAAGACACTTGTCCATCAATTCCTAATCAGATTACATATAATCTTTTAGAGAGAGAATGTGGACCAAGATTTTCTTCTGAAAACATTCTAAACCTCTGAACATGACTGCCACTGTCCAAACTAATTCATGAACAACAGGCATGTCAGCATAATTGCAAAGGGATATATAGTTGAGCATAAGATAGTAGAGCATGACATGCCAAAAAAACCTAGGAGACAACCAGGAGCGAAAAACTTATGTTTTAAAATAGAAGTTGTTGATCCATCTCAAGATTGCATAATTAGATGATTACATGACTGCAAATGGCAAATGAAGAAAGAACCTGCAAAGGGTGCAATGCTCAAAAAAATTGATGCAAGCCAATAAAAAGTAGCTCTAGTGAAAGCTGTACCAACTATATACATGGTACTGAATAGCTAGCATAAAAGAAGCCAGCTAGAGGACTTGAATGTCTTACTTGTATAAACATCCGTTCTGCTTCTCCAACCTTGCCATTTTGTTTCAGTAATATCCCCTGCACAGAATATCTTCGATTAACGTACTACTATAGACAGTAACTAACAAGAAAGTAAACAGGTGTAATAGATTATGATAGTTTTGAGGAACAGATATGCACGGCATTTAGAACAAATTTTGATTTTTGCTATCATCTATAGTCTTGAGGCACTTAGGCAAACCCAAGGAGGTTTGCTTCTACAATAAAAGCCTACAAATGGGACTTATTAAGCAATATTGTTTCTTATGTCATATACAATCATTATGACCAATGTGAACACCATATGTTCAGGTGAGTCTTCCTACCAACATTTAACAAAGTTTCACTAGTGATTCTAAGGGATCTTGCAAATATAACTTCTGGCCATGCAATGGTACACCTACAGAAATTTTGTATCATCAGTGGTTTGAAAGGCCACTAGGTGCACAATGTAAATCGCCAAAGTTCACCACAGCCACTCAGATGGGATTCACCGTGATTTTGGATTCTATGTGTGTTCCACATGAGCCACAGGGAGCTGAGGCCTTGTCTCAGATTTTGTTGAAAATCTTCCATTGATGTCTCCAGAGTGTCTCCTAAAAATGAATCCGTGAACAAATCTTGGTGTCATCCCGGAATGTCCTTCGAGATCACGGACTAAAGAAGGGTTCCATGGACCTTTCCAGTACGCTTCTCTGAGTTTAACTAGACTTGTAAGGTTTATTTTAGATCGCAAATAGGATGAGAGTTGAAAGGCCTTTTCCGACATTTTTCAGTAGTGTCTTAACAAAGATTTTCATTCATGACTTAGGCTCCGTTTGGTTGGATGTAAAACATTTTCAATGTAAAATGATTTTTCATGTAAAACATTTTACAATGGAAAATTCAATTGCAAAGCTATTTTCCTTTGTTTGGTTCAATGTAAAAAAATCCATGGAATAAAGAAAAATGGAAGCGGAAGGGAGAGGATGGATAAGAGGAGAGTAAAAGGTTGTTAAGGAGGAGGGAGGAAAATGTGTTTTCCCTTCTTTTAGAAAGAAAAATGATTTTCACCGATACAAGAGCTTTTTTTCCCTTGATGGAAAACTTCTTTTACACCCCTTACCCAACCAAACAACGGAAAATGAGAGGAAAAGAAAAACTCGTTTTCATGGAAAACATTTTACACCCTACCAAACGGAGCCTTAACCTCAGCCGCAAACCACCATAATGATCTAGAGGAGGCTTTGCTTCAATCTTCTTCGATATTCTGCTAGATCCTGAAATCGCCATCAATTCCTCCGTGACAATTGAAAAACAATTGTAATACTACCTCTGTATCTTTTTAATCTACAAAGTTTGATTTTCACGCTTGCCAACGCACAACTTTGACCATTTTTAATCACGGACAAGTAAAAATTATGAAAATTTAATATTTGGAAAATATAAGTCGAGAAAAATCTAACAAGAATCCACATGACTATGTTTTTCCTTGTGTATAACTCACAAACGATGGTCAAAGTGAAGTACTATAGTGTCAAAGTACAAGATAGATTAAAAGAAGAGGGAATATATTTTTTTCAAATGAGCAATGCAAACTTTGGGTAGTTATAAGAGCTCATGAGGCTGCACAAGAAACACAAAGCCTTCCCTTGCGACTTTTTCATATTTTTCTATCAATGTCCAAATGATTCCTTCGATAATTATGGCCTTTGCCAATGCCAACATGTTTAAGTAAATTGTCTTTTGTGGTCTAGGAGGCCATGCAGCAATTTGAGATCGTTTCTCACCAATTTCCATCAAAATTTATCATCGGTCAGCAATCCTATAATGGTTTCACAAGTGTGAGTTCTAATTTTCATAATGGCTAACCATGGTGTGGTTCTGATCCCAGCATCATACATTTTACATGGTCAATATGGAGTATGGACCCTAAATGGCCTAGAAGTTAGTGTGGGAGGCAAAGCCTTCCAACTTTAATGAAAGGACTCATGTGAGTAATTATATAGCCTTTAAACAGATCTGATGCTTAAACAGATCTGATGCTACAGACAACTTGTAATACAAGACCCTGGGGAGTGGGGACCCTTAATTTTTCATTACTTGAGAGTTAGGAAGTTTTCTCTACAAAATTTCCCAAGATCTAGTGAGATTTTGAAAAGCGTTTCTCCGAAATGATGTTATGTCCCTTGTCGTAGATAGTCCAAATAATCTTTATACTAGCTTAATTTCCCCTATCAGCAATTGAGATCAAGTAATAAACAGATAGCCAAAAGTGGTCAGTAAGAAAGTCACATATTAGGACTCCAATACTGAATCCCGGTGATTAAATTTCAGAAAGAACATACAAAGAACAATGATTACCAGAAAAACTAAATTAAAGCCATCTATAAATTCAAGCTAACTCGAAATTTGTGAAAGATTTTGGAAGTACCACCTTAGCTAAGTAACCTCGAAAGTCACTTGGGTGACTAGAAATCAATTGATCGTAGATGGATACTGAATCGCTGATATGACCCCAATCTGAATAGGCTTTGCCAAGCAGCAATTCAACCTGGACAACAGATCTCATAAATTTCGGAAAGTAAAAAATTCTCGGGACCCAATTTTAGCATGTACATTTCCTTCAAATGGAAACGTGTTCTCAAACAAAGCATGAATTTAATACCAGTTATCCAACAAGATACTAACATTGTTTAATATTTAAAAAAGATAAGTTGAGCACAATGCTCCATCAACCCCCCCCTTCTTTCCCAACCACCAATGAAAAGGGATTGGGGAAAAACAATTGAAACAAATATGCAGCACATGATTGATGATCCTGGTACTGAAAGTCTGAAACACAGAAAATCAGATCAAAAACATTATAAGGCAACAAAGTGAACCGAAATACAGCGACAAAGCCTAGAAATTTCCACCCGTGCCCTCGGTAGCCACACCTCTTTGAAATATAGATTCCAAATCCAGTTTTGCTCCTTCACACAACTTGTCACCTACCACCACTGAACCAGTAACTTACCACCACCAAACCAGAGCACCTATCAGGCTACCACCACCAAACCACAGTCACCTACCAGGCTACCACCACAAAACCAGTCACCTACCAGGCTATTCACCACTACTTTTGCCCTTTGCTCAACCATTCCCCATCTGATTTTGCCTCCTCACACAACTTGTCACCTACCACCACTAAACACTCTGAACCGGTCACTTACCACCACCCATCAATAATTCACCACTACTGACACCCTCTGGTCAGCACTCCCCCATCCCCAGCACATCCAATCCCATCAAGTTCAACAACACGATTCTCCCCTTCCACCACACCCATCTCACCCCAAGCCCAAAACTCCCAGATATCACCAATTTCTCCCAAAACCATCTCCCCACAACAATTCACCTGCAATGACCCCAGCCAAGAACCGCAGCTGTCAAAGTGTCAGCAACTCATGGTTCCCTTTCAAACAAGAGACATCCACACAAATCGACGACACCATAGGATGTGGCAGAAATGAAAAAAAGTTTTGGCCAAGATCGATAAAAATCTTCGCTTTTAGTGGTCGGAACGTTCCATTTTGGCCCATCTGACCACTAAGGTTAAAATTCAGGCTGGCCATGAGGTTGCAGCGACAAATGGGGCACGACAAATTAGCATTATGGGTTGGTATTCGATGAAGTGGTGCAGTAGGGTTCCCATGGCAAAAGAGAACTGCTGGTTCCTGGCAACTATGATGCTCGGACACGGGTACGGGTGTCCGACACGGGTACGTATCCGAGTACCGGATCCTGGATTTCTCGAAATCAAGGACCCAGGAACACGTTTTAGAAGGATCCGAAATCTGGATTTGGACTCATGGACATGGCAATTAATAAAAAAAATGTATTGATTTATTAAAAATATTATCTTTTTTTTTATATAAACACTAATTCCTCTCCAACAGAACCTATCAGGGAAAACACCGGCTCAGAGTTCTTTCTTTTCCTTTCTTTTCTCTTGTCTAAACCAAACAGCCCCTAGAACTTTATAAAAATTCAATGCGCATGAAGAATTAAGAATTTAGACTAACTTGAATTGGATCCACATCCTGGCTGTCAATTCCAACTGTGCTGCTATCTTTCTTGATGGTGCCCTCACTTAATTTACCATTATTGAGATGTTCACGGGACTCCAAAAGGACCTGAACAGCCTACACCCAAAAAAAGAAAAACCAAGTCAACATATAGGTATGTATAAGAACAAGAACAGAACTAGAAAAGATTTGAGAGATGATGTCTACTGCAAAATCTCATAGCTCAGGGTACTGAATATTCATAGAAACAAGATGTGTAGCCTTGGTTAAGACAATCATAATTAGGATGGTGCATAACAGCAAGTAGCAACATCTATAAAATCCCAGCCACATTACCAGGATAGAACGATACACTAATCGTTATAAAACATCAGAGAGAGAAATTTCAACTTATTATGATGCATAAAACAAGGTTTTCCTGCCTTAAAGAGAGGGGTGACTAAACTAAAATGTGATGACAATGCATGTCAGAGTGAAATGTCAATCGCTAAGCTACTAACACATTGAAATATTTTGAACCAGCAGGATGATAGAAAACACAAGACTGCTACAAAGTTGTGAACCAACTACCAAGCACTATAATTGACCTTGTTCAGTACTGTATAAGATTAGACCAGCAGCTACAACTCTTCAAAAGCTAAAGCATACTCCATCCTTTTCACATACCATTCTCCCATCTACTTTCACATGCCTTACGTTTCTCTCTCCTCTATCTACTTTTTGTCTTCTTCCAACAACTTTTCTATGGCCTCCTAGGTTCAAGTAAAAAGAGAAATGAGTAATTTTTTGGAAGAGGAGGGAGCACACGTCACAAACGATGCTTTTCAGTCAATAATTGATGCACTCAAGTGTACGCAATTGATGCACTCAAGTGTACGCAATTGATGCAGGTCAAACATCTTAGCAGAAAAATAATTACTTTGAAGACCCGGGCTATAAATTAACCCCAATTTGTATCGCCTTGGTATATTGTTTTCTCTTGATATCTGAGGCAAGACCAGCATGTAAGAATGCTAGATATTAAGTAGCTACACAGCAAAAAGACACAACTAATTTATAATCAGATTCAGATAACAAACCTCGTCTGGTTTCTTGGCAGCAAGTAATGCATTTGTAAGGCCGCGCAAAACTCCAAAATCTGTAGCTTCGCTCACCTTTAGGGAAACAAAAGTTGTTAAAAGTCAGCATGCAGATCGCTAAAGCACTAAATAAGATCAGAATAATTCTTTCTTTTAGACAATTATTGAAATAGATTTGATAGAGGGGCAGGGGGAGCATCTCTAAGCACACAGAGGTTTAAATGTGAACCACCATTGAATTTGCTATTGGCAGAAAAAGCAGGTTTAACAAGAAAAGATGAAAAGAATATGTCTGAATTTCTAGAGTGATGTTTTGCATTATATATTAATTTGACTTCTTAAGTCACAAGAACCCCCCATCTAAAGCTACTTTTTTTTTCATATGATGAGTTGATGACCATCCTGCGATTGTAACTACAGAAGAGGCATGCTCAGAATTTGCTATGCACAAATTATGTAGCAACCTTACACACATTCTGTTGTAACTTTTCACAAATCAGAAAATTGAGTTCCTGCTCACTATAAACTCTTTCATTTAGACTACTTAAAAATAGCTGGTTCATGGAGGACATAGCTCGTGTCACAGCATGTACGAACCACCCCCTCCGCTCTCCTCAGTATCATAAAAAATGATAATTTATTATTATCATCATAGGAACACGAAATAAAGTATTCCACAACCAAAAGTGCATGGTCATGCATGCATTCAAACAATGGCAAAACTTTTAACAAGATTAACAATGAAATTACGAAGAATGCAAAATGAATCAGAATTGCTTAATAGCATAAGAAGTCAAAAAGGCAGAAAAGATTACCCCCTTCGTCAACAATTCAGCTTGGCACGAAAAATACTATAGTTATTAAATGTCAAGAAATTATAATAATTAGAAGTGGATAGAGACAAAAAAAAACGAGGTAACAAAATTCAAAATTGTTAGGATGGAGAGGTAAAGGAAAAAAGAAATAAGTATGTAATTTTTATATTTAACTTTGAAAGGAGAAGTGTGTGAAGTCCTTTTTGGGACAGAGGGAATACCTGATAAATTATCATATTTGATTTTACTGCCAAATTAAAGAAGTTTCAAAAATGCTTTGCAAGGAATGCAGTAAAAAGTAAAATAACTAACATAAAGACCTTTGCTGAACTTTTGTACGCTGCAACACTTCCTTCATAATCTTGGAGCTCGTACTTTATCTCCCCCAGCAGGCGAAAGACATCTGGGTCACTTGGTTTCTCCTGAGGAATCAGAATTCAAAAATACCGACTTCGAATAGTCTAAATAATTAGAAGAAATTCTTTGAGTATGTCAATTTAACGAACAAACCTTTGTCAAGTCCTCAAGATAAGTAACAGCCCGAACATAATCTCCAAGTTCTGTTAATGTCACTGCAGCTCCCTGCACGATGACTCTATAGTTTATAACAGCAGTTGTCAGATGTTCCTTTAGGCTGAAATGCAAAAGTGACTAATTTTGCTGAAAATATCAAGACATCATGGCTGCAGAGGCTTATCACCAATAAGAGCACTAGATCTTGTGCTCAGTATCCATTTTTTCATTACTAAGAGTCATACATTTTTTCATTACTGGCATTAAACGGTTGTGCCAATCGTACCATATGCTGTAAAGATGAAGGAAGAAATTTCCAACAAAACTTCACATAAAATAAACGGTAAAACTTTAGACAGAAAGCCAAACATATTATTAGGTTAAAATTATGTGCTGCAATAATTCGAATGAGCAGGATTATGGGAGTTGGTTAAAAGAAATATAAAAAAGAAAAAAGAGAAAAAGGACATTGCATGACACTGTACATAAGCATTTACACAAAAGAAGTTGACATGCATAAAAGCTGTAACTGAATTAAGAAAAAGCTCAAATAGATTGACTATGCCTGTGATGCAGAATAAGCATAAAAGCAGAGATTTTGGTTCGCTGTTTTCCTTCCAAGTTTCATGGCAGTCTCCAAAATCTCCTATTTGGAAGTATTAAACAATGGCCTCGAGATGAACAAACTCTACCTCCCAAATCCCCACATTATCCAAGTTGAGCTACATAATTCTCATGCCGACAGACAGCCATCATACTGATATTATCAATGTTGGCGGACAAGAGTTCCAAAGTCGCCAGTCAAAACGTCCAATCGCATAACCCTAATGATAACATTTAATTTCAATTTATGCTTCATCGAGAATGATCTATACATTCAATTTTCAAGTATAAAGTTGAGTGTCATAATAAATTTGGAATTTTCATAGGAATCTCAATCTCAACCTAATGATTTAAAAAACAAAAGTAAGCAACAAAGAATAGTTACGATTTGGAAACAAAAAGGAAACTCAAAAGGAAACAAAAGACAATGAGTTTGCAACAAGTAAAAGATATCCTACATAGAACCTTCATTCTAGCACAAAGCCACAGATGCCTGTTAATGTTGTTAAATAAGGATGCTCAAGAGAATCCAATAATTTTTTCGCCATGTGGCAGCTGGATACATCAAACCAAGCACAAAGGATAAAATGGTAGAATTATCCAACAAGAGTGTTCAATGAAAGACCATAATATCCCAACTCAACAATGATACCCATGTTAAGAGTAACAAGTTTAAAAGAATATCAAGCATATCACCAAATAATGTAAATTTTTTTGTGGAGAAGAATTAGAGAAATAATCACTCACTTCAAGAGCAACTGGATCTTTAGGTGAGGAGCTCAGGGTTGCCTCATATTGCTGAAGTCTGGTCTGTTAAAAACAAAAACAAACCCTTGTCAAGAGGTAGGAGACTAAATAAGTTTCTCCAGTCTAGAATTACTTAAAGAAGGTTTTTCTTGAATATTTGAAATCGTCAATTGTTTCACAATGTCGGCAGAAGAATGCCATGACAAGATAATTAAAACTCGTAGGCTGCAAGCATCAAAAAATATTCCATGGTTTCCTCAAATATAACACTCAAATGGAGATCAGCATTACAAAATTGCATGGGCAATCTTGAATCTCTATATTTGTAAATCTTGAAGTCAAGAAAGGCGAAGTATAACCCTGGGGCAAACCAACCATGAGAAACCATGGACAACCAACAAGCCACAATTTACAGATTCTGCTCAGGGCGCGTAGTCATTACTTATAGGCTTTGGCTTATAAACTATGACCTTTTGGCTTTAACACAAGTCAAATGATGATTACATGCTTTGGCATGCCCTGCCCCCGAGGAAGTAGGCCGGAGGGCGACAAAGAGCAGAAGCAGCAGCACTAGCGCTTGAGGCTGAATCCTTGGATAGGTTTGGAAGTGGAAAAAGACTAGAAGCGAATTCCACAACGGGCTGATTAGCACGAAGCTGGTCCTTCTGGGGAAAAGGCCACATACAGATAGCAACGATCCGGAGGCTGGTGGTGGTAAAGTATCTACAAGTAAAAGGAAAACGAATAGGAAAAAGACACTACCTTATGGAATTGAAGAAGCCGAAGCTATGCCGTAAGCATGAAAAGCAAGAAAGCATTGTGAGATATGCAACTATTTTCACAGTACATAACAGATTAAGTATTCACTAATATGATCATCTGTCTCACTGGTCATCATGGTCAATCCAACTGAAACAGGGGATCAAACACTGGCAAATCTCCCATAGTGTAATATACACAGGGCTGACAATTTAATTTAGGCCTTGGCCAACAAGGGGTTTGGCCGCTTGGGGTGGGCACTTCAACTCTCTGGATGATGAGCTTGAGATGCAACCGAGAGGAGTCCCCCACCACCTAAATAAAAAAGGGCACTGAGTAGCCTGGTGAAGTGGTGATACTTTGACTTGAAAGTTGAAACAAAGAGTTGCAGCATACAAGCCTTAGCATTTGAGACTTTATCGGTTAACAACCTGGACACAAGCTTTTGCAGGGCCTTCTACTACTTTTTAAACTTTAAAGTGTCATTCACTCAGCCCAAAGAGCCCCATATAATTCCGTACCATGCAAGCCTGTGACATATAAACCTTGGCCCTCAGGGTCTACAAACCCCTTTGACAAGTAACATATATGAACGTTTAAGTTCCTAGTAGCTATGCCTTTGGATTTCAATTTGACTTGCAACGCTTAAGTAAGTCTCAAGGCCAGTCCCTGGACTAGAGACAGCAACTCGTGTATATGAAAACCAAGATAAATCTAAGCCACTTGAAGCCATAACATGAACACTTTGGTCCACATGCCAAGAAATTCCAACATATGACTAGTTGGCTCATGGCCTTACAGTATTTAACTTGATGTCAACAAGGGACAGCATGCTACCAGCAGTTTACCTGAAGAACTGCTGTCTCTTCTTTGGACAACTTTTTACTGACTGCTCCACTGTCTTCATTGGAAGTTATGCTGCATAATCAAATGACAAGCCAAAGAAAACACCAAGAAGATTTAAAAAACATATATAACAAAATAGATTGCTAATAACATTGGAATGACTGTGTCATGGGAGGGAAACTATTAACAACTACCAACACCACAACGGGCGGGAGGGAGGACCTTCAGAAAGTGGCTTGAGAAAGCAAAGAATAGTATTGACTGCATATATTTTAAGTTAGAAATTCTATAACTTGCTAACCTTAATATCCCCACAAAAAGTTTTACAAAGTTTTATTTTGTGCATCTTTTAGTATCCCCAAATATAGAAAGGAGAAGTTTGACACTCCAACAGACAAATTCCACTATCAAAGCATGAAAACTAAGGTCAATAAGGGACTAGTCAGAGTCTTTAAACACTGGCAACAATGAGGCCAGGAAAAAGAAAAAGAGAAAACAGCATAGCAATTCAGACATAAAAAGCAGAACAAAGGTAAAACATTTTTGCGGAGCTTGAAAATCCTTCCTGGCAATATATTCTTTATCAGGATAACTAATTTTGACTCACAATCATCAATAAACTTCACAAATATTCAATATAACATTACAGGCTCTATTATGCACCTAGATTCAAAGTATCAACATATGATCATATCACAAGATTGGATAGACAACATTCACTCCCTCAAACCTTGCGAGCAATGATTTTATGATACAGAAAGTCGTACTCTGGCATTATGTCACCTTATCCAATAAACTCCAAGATAGGCTGAAGTGCACATAAGTAACAATTAATATATCTGACAAGTAGAAAATATTTGACCAATAGAAAAGGGTGCTTTTATGGAGTTTGGAAGTGAAAGTGGTTCCTATACATGAAGTAACACTTGAAATAAAGTAGTATATAGTTAATTCAACTGCCTACCTCCACCCAAGGGAAATGTGTCCTAGAACTGAATTGAAGCTTCGAATAGCTGAGCATAAAGAGTTAAAACGAGGTTGTTTTGTTAACATGCACATAGACAGACATGTACATACCTTTTGACATACACATATGTATCCACTCAAAAATAATGAACATACAAAAGCCTAAGCGCTAAGCATCATCACCGTAAAACCATTTGAGGTCCAGTATCACTTCTTGAGAAAATCCAGAAGAAAGGATGAGCACATACACAGAAAACCAGTCCTAAACAGTATAACATATAAGGATATAATAAGCATCCTCTGATTACAAGACTTTTTCTGTACAATAGAATATACTAAAAAATGAGAATGTGAAGTTACAGAGAGGAAACCAATTTTAAACTTCTGATAAGAGAAGAATTTTATTGGTGCTCAGAAGGTTTCGTACTTTCATTAGCTTAAACATCTCTGAGACCAAAAACAAGAAAGAGTAGAGACCTGAACGAAGAACATTTTTACATAAACAAGAGCAAATCTCAATGATGCTAGAGTACCTTCCAGATGGTAGAAAATCTCCCAAGGCAAAAACAAGGCCAAAGACCACAACAGCAATTCCAACTCCAATCTACCACATCAAATTTCATTCAGAACAAAAGCATAGCACGAATCACGAGAAGTCCACCGATGCTCTAAAAAATGCCTGAGACAACTTTCAGACTCAAACCTTAGTCCCAAGCCCAACCGTGTTCTGCTTTGGCTCAATTGGTGCATCATAATCAATTGCCCGGAACTCTAACTTCGTCTCTGGTTTCTTCTTTTCAAGAGCTGACCTGATGCAATACATCAGAAGATACATAAGATTCTTCCAAGTGAAATAAAGGAAATGGACGGGGGTAGGTCTAGAACCCAATTGCAGAAAAAAAAGTAGAGAGAAAATTTACAAAAAGGATACATGACCTACATGTAAATAAAGTCGGGACACTAAAAAGGAAATTGCGGCAATTAATTTGGGACGGAGGGAGTAATTGGAAACTTGGACATAAATTATCCCAAGCATGGATGGCTGATAAAACATTCATAACTCAAAAATCGGAGTGCTGCATTTCACTCTACAAGGTGGTGTGCTGGTGTGCGCAAGAGTTCATTTGTCAGAAAGGTAGAGGTTAACTCTTAAGTACTGATTCGTCATTGTCCGATGGCCCATAGTTAGCATAATTTACATCAGAGTATCCTTTAAAAGAAAATAGCAGGCAATTATATCAAGAATGTGTATAAACCACACCATGGTAAGGAACTCCAGAAACCTTATTATTGAATGAACCACTAACTGAGGAATCAAGATAAGACATTTTACAGTTTCATGAAGTTCCAGTGTCCATGTTTCTATTAATTCAAAGCAAAGACCATAGCCCCTAAGATCATACAAATGAAGACTGGGAGCCTAATATTCACCATCGATAATTCTATTTTGACCCTTAAATCTAGATGCTTCCAACAACTAAAGTGATAACACCACAAGGTTGTACCTTTTGACAGCTAGAAGCTTTTCCTCAAACAGCAGATCTGCAGAAGTCTGCTTATACTTTTTGTCAGGCCTCGAACTCACTCCAGGTGCTTCTACAAAAATTACCGCCAATAATTTAATGAAGACAATGAACAAAAAAGGAACATGGCAAACAAGTCTCCTGTGTGGAAAAATGGCTAAATAAACTTCTCAAAGGAAATTATTATAAACATATAATATGTCTATTGAAATGAAGTTGTCAACACATTTGTTTCCAGAGGATGATCAAACTGGATAGAAAAATAATATGAAACAAATGATTTTCAGAAAATTCAGGACGGAGACATCATACATGTAAAATTATGACTTTTAGAAAAACATCTTGCATCTCTAAGGTGAGAGTTTCCTGTTCTGTAATAGGAAAATGCTAGTATCTACCAAAATAAGTAAAGGGGGGAAAAGACCACTTACGGTCAGGCATAGAGCTAGATTTCTTACTCGCTGACTTGCTGCACCAAGCAACATAAGAAAAAATTAGAAAGTGCCATGATATATAAAGAAATCCCTTTACATAGTTCATAAGAAAATTTGACTACAGATTTTTGGGTGACAATTTGACAAGAGACAAAAACAACATGGTGGGTTCACACTCAAATAAAATAGACCTTGGTGTAAGAAATCATTTATTTTCTGTGGCTCCACAAATCAACTGCGTTCAAACTCTTATACAAATGACCAGCCCTTGAAAGATCTTATATCGCATTGTGTGACTAATCTTGTATCCCATTCCCATAATCAATAATATTTTAGGTTAGCAATGTGTCCAAAGCAAAACGAGGTGGGAGATGACACCAGGGAAAAAAAACGCGGTCGCGGGAACGGTCGCGTTGTCGCGGGAACGGCTTGTAACGTGGAAATAAAACGTTTCGCGGCCGAGGCGGCGTGACTTTTTTTAAAAAAATCACATAAATATGTTCTAACCTTATTTGCTTTGTTTTAGTTTATGAAGCATTATTACAACATAATTTAATCAAATCTATCAGAATATCATGTTTCATTAGCTATATAATTAAATCGTAAAATATTTTTGGCCAATATTTGAAAAGAACAGATGTAACGGGGATAAAAGCGTTCAAATGCGGCGAGTTCGCGTTACGGAACGGACAACGTGGCGAGAAGTATGTGATTTTTATTATGGCGTTCCGTAACGGGATTTCGCGGAACAGTAAATCCAAAATCAGTTACAGAACGACCGTTCTGTGACGGAACGGGAGACTTTTAATTCCATGGATGACACACAAGTTGGAAATTATGATCCCAACCCCATATCCCCAGCCCCAGGTACATATGATGATATGACACTATGGTGGCACTACAAATTGGAAATGAGAGATATAAAACTCCTTGTAAACAGTGGAGTTTCTAATTATACTCCACACCTAATCCAATCCTTGACCCATAGGGTCTGGAACTGTGGATAATAACACAACATAATACTCCATCCGTTTTTGTTTACCCCATTGTATCTCTGGAATATCCCTAAAAGATTCTCACACTCACAATTACCATGAGAGTCCACCACTTTACTCTCACATTCACTACATTAGCTCCCACCATATTTGTCTCGAATCAACTCTACCCCGACCAAAAATCAAAAAACACAACTTTTTGCCCCAATGGAGCATATAAAGGGGGATAGAGATAGTATCAAGCAATAGAAAGAACTTCATTTACCCCTATACTAAATTTACAACACTTTGCAAACCATCAAAAAGCAGTACATGAGGAGTTTTTTTCATTATAACTTTTTACAATTTCTTTACAATCTACAGCACATAAATATTAACTCTTTTGAGAGAAAAGTACCAGCAATATAGATTATAGATGCACACAGTTCATTAATGCATTTAACCAAATTTTGACCCAACCCAAAATCACAACAATATAGTACATCATGTTGTGAGTACTATTAAAAATTCCACCATAAATAATCAACCAAAACCCAAAAAAGCTTAAATTTTCTCATTGAAAAGAAAAGGAAAAAAAACACACCTTTCTTGTGGAAGAATCCCCTTTTGCTTTTGCTGTTTTGAGCTCCATTTTTTCGTCTGAAAAAAATTTAAACACCCAACTTAATCAGAAGTAAAAATGCTATAAAAATCCAAAATATAGCAATCATAACTACAAATTTAACCACCCATACTCAAATGATTATAAATTTATAACTCAGCAATGAAAAAAAGAGCAATATGAATTACATTAGTATCGTCTTGAGAACCGAATCCACGAGGAGTATCAGAACATCGAACTCGAAATGAGGAATAATTGAAGCGTTTGATTATAAAAGTATGCGAATAATTTAATGGGGTTGCTGCAACCCACATTATTATTTTTTGGGGGTGCTATAAATTTCAATTCTTGTCAAGATTTTGGGCGTTATTTGATTTTTTTTTATCTACGAATCAGGAAGAAAATTCCCAGGAAGTAGAAGTAAGAGTAGTTCAGAAACAACGGATAAAATGAAGAAAAAAAAGTGGGGAAGGCAAAGAAATAGAAGTAGTAAGTAGTTGCTAATTGTGCTCTGTTTAAGCTGCTCACTAAGAAGAGATAGAGATTAGAGAAGAAAGCCGTTTGCAGGGAAATTTGCTGATTTGGGATTTGGAGTTGAGCACAATCTATCCTACAAAATTTTTAGTATAATTTTAGGGTAGTATACTAGTATTGATAAAAATACAAATATAATTAATATTTATTTATTGCTTAATATTTTTATTATACCTTGTCAGTTGTCAGTGTCAATCTGAGGGATGTGGCTGCATTACATATATCATTTTCCTTTAATTTAACTTGATTCAAACATATTTTTTCTCATATTATCTTATTTTGATGAGGTGTATTGTGAAAAACTCAAAGTTCCTTTATAAGAGTTATAGAAGTACATTTTAGAAAAAGTCCAGTAGACACTAAATTTCATTAATCGAATTCATTCGGCATTTACAATAGATGAATAGATGAAGGCCTATTCTTTTAGATTTATTTTCAGTTTAGTTTCAATTCAGTTTAGTTTAGTTTCAGTTCAATTACTCTCTGCAGTTCAGTTTCTCTCTGTTCAGTTCAGTTTCTCTCAGTGCAAAAGAATGGGGTCGAACTATAACAATGAAAACCAATTTAATAAAGCCAAATAAAAATCTTCTCCGAAATAACTAAGAACCCAAAAATATAAATTTGACAGCTCGACATATTCTCGATTGCCTTATCTTTATACAACTTTTCAAAAGAGATCAGTCATTCCATAAATTTGTGAGGAAATATTTTGTATTAACTTAGCGGAGTGCAAACAATAAATGATAATCTTTGTACAACCACATAATAAACCATATGTAAACCATTAATATCTATACTATGAAAAACCAGAGATCTTGAAACTCCTACAAAAAAAAAGAGAAAGTCGACCAATAGATGGGACAAGCAACTCTCATAGAGAGAGATAAACATAAATGTTTTATTTAGTAATCACTAAAATTGGGAATTTTTTCCTTGAATAATGCTAAAATGGGTTTAAATTCCTGAAATGTGCCGAAGTTCAAATTAATTCCCTGGGTACCGTCCACGTAGGACGGCACGCGAGAATTTTGTTTTTTTAACAAAACCGCTACTCCAAGTAGCGGTTAATATCAATAATGTAAAGTTGACCGCTACTTCAAATAGCGGTTATATTATGTCCCTAAGACAAGTTATATGGCATGCATATAAACCGCTACTCAGAGTAGCGGTTTATTATGAAACGTAAAAAAAAAATGAAGGGGAAAGCACGCAGCCTAGCTGCGCTCCGCGCAGGAAGCCTGCGTGCTTTCCCCCTTTTTTTTTGCATGTGTTAAGTTGCCTAGTAAACCGCTACTCTGAGTAGCGGTTTTGCCTAGTAAATCGCTAACCCCAGTAGCGGTTTTACCTCATATACCGTTTTCAAATAACTTAAAGTTAACTGCTACTCTGAGTAGCGGTTTGCTTTGTCGAAAACAAAATTCTCGCGTGCCGTCCTACGTGGACGGTACCCAGGGAATTAATTTAAACTTCGGCACATTTCAGGAATTAAAACCCATTTTAGCATTATTCAAGGAAAAAATTCCTAAAATTGGTGATGGCAGCCCCTTTAAGGAGGGAGCTAGGTTTTTTTCTAGAGAGGGAGGACATAGGCCAGAATATGTAATTGTAAAGTGAAAAGTGTTATAGAAGTAAGTTATTATCATGAAAATTGTCATGGGATATTAAGCAAAGTGTAATGTGAAAATTAAAAAATCTATTAGTGGACTAGTTAAGAAATATAATAAATGTTATCACCTAAATCAGATGATCCGTCACCGATCTCATTAAAATGGATATCTGAATATCTTGTTAAAGCGGAATAGCGGATTGAAATCGAATTATGATTTCAATAATCTAGAAAACCAGATATATGATCCAATTTTTAAAAACCGGATCCAATATCTAGTTTTGTGCACCCCTAAATTTCATAACCATAATATTAATTATGCACTCAAGTTATGCATTGATAAGCGTGAAAGTTAAAATATTACAACTATTAAAAAAACGGAGGAAGTATATAAGGATGCATGTGTATCAAGGAACTTGTGTTGTTTAAGCAACGTCAACATTTTGATGGTGAGTATAGCCTTTTATTTGACAAAATAAATTACTAGATACCAAATAAAAACATGACCATCAGGAGAAGCACTTGTGAGAATAGACTAGCTTTATATCTAAGGTTAAAAGAATTTACAAACACTAAAACTTTTGAGCCTTTGGCAGCATGTTTGTGACATGGGATAACTCTATGTAGAAATTACACGCAAAACTATGATGTCAATTATTCCTGATCCACTCCTCAAGCTCGAAATCAAAAAATCAGATCGCCATACTATCAGGTATGAACCAATTCCAAGTAAGCAGCAACAAGGACAATCTGTGGAATAGTACTTGATGTCCACATCAATTCGCAATTGTTACACCTAGCATTCAAAGAACAGAATCTTAGAGGTGTAAAACTATACAGTTTCATGGCAACTACTAATGGACTATCCATTTATTCTCTTGCAAAGACGCATGATCAATAATATGAGAATTCGACATTTCTTCAATCGTTGATGATGCCAACTTAACTTAATTGTACACCCCTTGACTCTTACTTCCAACCTACTAAAGTCTTGTGCGTCTCAGAAGACTACCAACCTATCAGAACTGCTGAAGTTAGCAACCAGTATATAAGTTCTACAAAATCCCAGCACCATCTATAATTTCAAAAATCTTAACATGCTACAAAGTAGCAAACCAAAACAAGTATATTAATTTAAGTGGAACGTGACGGCCTGTACAGGAGAGCTCACATAAAAAAGAACCTCAAGAGATCTATGACAGGCGACTTGTTGGAGCTAATTGTCCTTGGGAACATCCTTCTGATGAGTCTGTCCTTCCACTTGCTTGGGTTTGACCTTCTCTGCTGCCCTACAGAAAAGTTACACTATAGTCAAGCAACAAAGTGAAGACAAGGAAAAAAAAAACACAAATGAAGTAATTTCCTCAAAAACCCTTCTCAATCATGTCTTTTATTACCATGAGACACTATCATACAGTAATTAGGGCCTAGTGTATAGTGCTGGAATATTGATTAAAATCATTATATTAAAGTCAATAAAGAGTGAGCAGAGGCAATTTACCACCTTGAAGTTAGTTGGATTCTCATAAGTCCAACAAAAGAACACAAAGCCAACATATAGACACCCCCATATAGCATGAGATGTGAGACGATTAAAATCACAGTAAATCAGATGAAACACGCTGAAATTGCCATGACTAACCCTTGCCTCCATCCATATACTTAATCTTTGCCCACAGGTCCAAGTAAGATAGCACAAATTTCTGATGCCAAGAACTGGACAACCCTAATACAGAGCTTCTGATCAAGTTGCAACAGTGTTCGAATCATGAAAACTCTAACAAGAAAATATCATCTACCAAAATATCAAAATCCAAGCCCATCCTGAGGTTTCTCACACAATAAGAAATCCATCATTTAGTGACTAACTAATTAGCACAATTGTTCACTACCTTCCATGAATATAACAGGCCCATGATCAAAACCCAGAGAGATCATTTACGAGCAGAGCTAGATGAAGTAACAAATTTATGACTACAAAATTGAGTAAGGTGATTGAAGTTTGAACTACAGCTTATAATTCCTGGATCCAAATGGGGATAAATAAAACAAATTATAACAGCCTGTTTCTTTAAAAGTGAGGCATAACATTTGCACAGTAACATAGCTGTCATAGTTGCGCCAATTTAATAAAATTCACTCAGATGTTGGAACTTATGAGATCTCAAGCATCATATAAATAGACATAAAAAATGTGCAGCAACAACCCAGGAAACTGGATAACTACTCATTCTCAAGAAATTGGTAAGTCTGCAACTCTGCACTGGGCCACAAATTTTGCTCTCTTATATATGCAGCTGTGCCTCACATCACAACCTCGCCCATATAATTGCAAAGCCTTGTAGGAGACAGATAAGACAGGTAAAAGAACTATTACAGCCATACAAGGAAATCTGAATAAATTGGCAGTAAGAACCTGCACCAATAGCATATCCCAAAGGAGGTAAGAACCATTGAAGAAACAATATTAATTTCATAGGAAACTGGCAAAGGGCAGGGTCATAAATCATAATTGTTACTGAACAGGGATAACATCCCTCCACCTACGAACCACGAGCCTCAAGGAAATCCACTCAAAGGGTACATTGTCAAAATTCTTAACCCATCACCAAATCCCTTATTAGTTATTATTATTACTTTCACCTGACCTTATATCACTATATCCTTTACGTTCATATAAAAGCCGGACAAACTCTGTATTAAACAATCTACCAATGGAGGAACTAGGTTTATCCCGCATTAGCATAGAAGAGAAGAGATCCTCGAAAAAATAAATCGAAAATGGGCCTTATAAGGAAATTGAGGTACCAAAGACATCTACACGTCTGAAATGTGAGACTGAAAACGTGTAAAAGAATAACAAACAATAAGAAAAGCTAAATTACATTGAAGTATAGCATTTGATCAATAAGTTTTTCTGATGAGACTGAAATAAGATATGTGAACTAAACCTTCTTCAAACTAATCATTAGTTTCAACAACATCAATTCAGTATCGAAAAAGTAAAAACTAACTGATATGTGTTGGCCAAAACTATCATATTACACAACTTCAATTTCCAGATTAACCATTTTGGAAGTAAAGAACACAAAGCATAAATCTATTTGGTACAAAAGCAAGAAAGTAGGTGTTTTCCATTGTTCTCACATCATCAAAAAACATAAAAACGAAAGAAAATTAACGCCAAATTGTAACAATTTTTCTCAACATTGAACTACATTAACACTATTACAATTAACGATTAAGTTCAATTCCTTTTCTAGTTAATTGAATGATTAAATTGATAAAAACCTAATTAATTTCATTTTGATTAATCAAGCTAACAAGAATCACAAATTCATATGAACATAAAATTTAAATACGAAGAAATTGAAACTAGGGTGAGGGAGGAGTTACTTGGAGGAAGAAGAGAGAGATTCTTCTTCAATCCAGTTACGAATCTGGCGGACGTTACGGCGGAAGATGACGGCGGAACTCTTGACGTCGCTGCGAAGGAGAAGAATGGCGGCGCCAACTCCTGCCACTGTCAGTATGAAGTTCGTCAATGCCATTTTTGCTTCCCTTTGCTCACTTCTCTCTGTCTGCCTATTGTTACTTGTTGCTTAGTCTCTACTCTCTAGAGCACAACTGCATAAGGGGTGTTTTGTTTGACTTATTTTAACTTAACGAAACTTAATATTTGGCGAATTTAACTTTTTTTTTTTGAAAGTAAAATTAACATCTACAATAGAAATCAGAAATGATAAATACATAACAATTTTAAACAAATAAAATTCAGAATTTGCAAAACCATGATCGTTGTGTAGTAGATCTAACAATTCTGCATACCCTCTTCCACATCGCTGTTTGATACAGCCTTCAACGAGGGGGTCTTTCGATATGCTGTAGTTTTGAAATAGAATTAAATCTGATACCTTTGATTGTAATTGTAGATCTGAAATCTGCTTCGACACCGCATAATTCTTCATCAATGATCCAAAATTACGATAATTCATATAGAAACAAAGGAGTAAACTAAAGTCTCTCCCAAGGAGAAGAGAATAAACCCTCTCTGTGAAGGGAGAAACGATCCTCTCTATAAAGGATGAAGTATTATTCAAACAAGAACGAACATAAACAAATCTAAACAACAATGAAAATTAAAATTAAGGAGGGGCTATCCACCGATAATATCGATGGAAGCCCCTTTGAAATTCACTAATGGAGGCTAGGGTTTAAGAGAGAAAGGGAAAAAAGGGAGAGAAAGGGAAAAAAGTTATATATTTGGCGAACTTAACTTATTTATGTTTGAAAATTATTTTTACTGAATGAGAGAATAATAGTTGTGGACCTGGAAAGACAAGATCATGAATCTGGTTAAGGAATCTTGTATGATCAAGAGCGATTCGAGCTCTATGGTGATTAGGTTTTACCGGGGTACAACTTAGAAGCCTAATACTACCTCCGTTTCATATTAATCTACACACTTACACTTTTGACACTATTCACAAATTTCCCCTTTCGACTATCATATTGGATGGTTAAGTAGAAAATATTAGTCATGTGGGACTTTTTATATTTTTTACAAATACAAAATTAGAGATATAAAGATCATCAAAAAAGGCATCGAAGATACGTGTAGATTAATAATATGGAGTAGTAATAGTTGTGGTATTAGAAAGGCAAGATGTGAGTATTTGGATAAAATATTGGTCACGAATCGGGTCAAGGGAATCTTGTGTGACCAAGAGTGATTCAAGTTCTATGTGATTAGGTTTTACCGGGGTACAACTTGGAAGCCTCGTAAATCACTGTGTAATTATACATCATTGGAATCCCTAGTGCATTGTGCGGTGATTTTTCGCTTGATTTTTTTAGACTTTCACATTAAGGCCTTGTTTGGTTGGCCGTTTTTGAGGCCTGGAAAAGGGTTTAGTAAACTGAATCCATTACTCCCTGTTTAGTTTGGGCAGTGGGTTAACCATTATCCTTACTTGAGGGTAACCCAAACCCCCAAAATGTTACCCTCAAATTAGAGGACAAATAAAATCATTTACATTCCCTTACAAGTGATTCATTTCCATTATTGAACCAAGCACCCAATAAAAGTAACAATTATTGTGACCATTTCTCTCCTCGATTTGACTTCATTCCCTTCCACTCCTCTATTTGAGCCAAACTCCCCTAAAACTTTTTGTGTGAACTTTATTGTTATTTCCTTATGTATATTCTTTATTATTAATATTTGTAAATACATACTTCAGTTGAGTAGGCCACCGATATTAACACTGCGTTTGATGCTTTAGTTGTAAGACAAAGTGCTTTGGTATTGATTATTGAAGGAGATTCACTCCTAATGGTGAAAAATTAATTGAGAGATAAATATCTATATGAGTCAGTGAATTTACAAATAAGACCCGTATCTTAATCTGTAAAATTGATATTTTAGGGGCCCGTTCTTGATTTTTTTTTCTTTTGTTTTATTTTATTTCAGCTTATTTAGAAACAAGAATAAAAGTATTATAGAAAATAAAAAAAAAACAAAACAAAAAAACCAGTTTACAACTTATGGCTTTCAGTTCTCAAAATAAATATGATCAATATAAGTATGACTAAATTTAAGTTCATTATAATATTTATATCATGCCTTTTTTAAATCCTAAAACTAAAAATTTAAAATTAGCTATAATACCAAACGAACTTCTAGGTAATTGTTTAACTTAAAAATAGCTACCTCGGGTAGGGATTTTATTTATTAAATATCTACCTCAATAATATCTGAACGAAAAAATATTGCAAAACTTTACCGAGTCCACATAGAAAATATGTACATAAATTAGTTTTATCCCTAGGTAGAGTGTGAATATTTTTTATGCAATAATCAAGAAAACTGTTGAGGTACATTACCATATTACCTCATTATAATATGGGCACATGTGAGTTTTAACAATGAGGGAAAACATGAGAAATGCATGCAAAGAATGAGTATGCCATTTATATGAATAGGATAAAAAAAAAGTGACACAACTAAATTTTAATCCCCTATTTCTCATACGCAACTCGCCTATGAAACTGCTATTTTTGGGAACACACTTTAACTCTCCCCCTTTGAGTGTGACCATTTAAATGGGTTTCATTTTCATTGTTTTTGGTTTTAAGCACATTTGAAGTCATTCTCAATACACTTTCCTTTTTTTATACTTTCTTTGAGGGATCCTTTCTTTACACTTTATACTAATTTATATTACCAAGTTTTGTATGATCAAATATGATGAGCAATTGAACATTTCATGATCTTGTTATCCACAGGTGCATCAGGTCAAAATGTCGATCGATAAACAAGTTGATGCAAAACAACTATTGAGAAATCTCTACAACTTTTTTCTCAAATGCATTTTATATGTTCTAGCAATTGGTCCTCTCCCAATTCACATTGCATTTATCATGGATGGAAACCGAAGGTATGCCAAAAAGAACAACATTGAATATAAAAATGGTTATAGGCCAGGTTTTATAGCTCTCATGTCAATTATAAAGCAGTGTTACGAGCTTGGTGTAAGGTACATCACTATCTATGGCTTTAGTATCGACAATTTTCGAAGAAAACCCGAAGAAGTCAAGATATTGATGAAAATCATGCGAGAGAAAATCGAAGCATTTGTTGAGGATGATATCTTTATCAAAAGGTATGGTGTTAGAATATACTTTGTAGGGAACTTGGCATTGTTAAGTGAAGAACTCCAAGTTGCAGCAATCAAGGCCATGGAAATAACAGCTAAGAATACAACAACATATCTGTTAGTATGTATCGCGTATACTTCAACAGACGAAATTGCTCATGCTGTTGAAGAGTGTTACCTAAGTTGTGGTAAGAATGAGAATGTTGATTTACCGGATATAGAGAAGAAAATATACATGTCGGTAGCACCGGAGCCGGACATTTTAATTCGAACTTCAGGCGAGACAAGACTTAGCAATTTTCTTCTTTGGCAAACTGAAAGGTGCCTCTTGTATTGTCCTGCTGCATTGTGGCCAGAACTTAGCTTATGGCATTTGGTGTGGGCAATGCTGAACTTTCAAAAGCACTATTATTATTTGCACAAAAAACGGAAGTCATCATAATGCTAATGTTCTTGGTTATGCAAAGTTTGTTTACTTTGTTATATAGTATGTATATCGTTTTGCTGTAATCGAGTATTCTTGTGTTTGGCCAATGTATGAGAAGCTTAGGCTAAACCAAGGGGAAAGGGTATCGATATAACATAAACTTAATAAATGTTTGTAACTTCGTTTTAGTTGTTGGTGTGGGTGTGATTAGACATTTTCACAAAGACGAATTAGAAACTTGTTATTGCTCTTACCAAATAGTCCAAGTTCAGATTAGTCAACTTCTAAAAGCATCATTCCTACTTGTAGAAGAATGGCAAATTAGTTATAATGTTAAGATTTGAACTCTACATGTTCTAAATATTAACACGAGTTTTTCAACAGCTCTATGGTACATGGTGTATCACATATATCGTTCAGAAAAACCTCAGGTTTATATAAGATGTGTATCATTTTTCTTGAATTAACGAACTCACAAGTCGTAAGCTGAATACAAATTAATTTGAGTTTGACCTGTTAAGTATTCGAATTATAATCCGAAACTATAACTTGGTCCGTCAACAAAACAAGCTCAAAGCAATCTTTGACCAAACCGAACAATCCACGAAATATTGTTATTCATGTCCAACCCTCGTAGGTCCTAATCAAAACAGAAAAAAGTTGGGTATCTCTAACTCTGTTTCAACTGTTGCTATGTAATTAGACCATTCCATTCATTCTAAAACACAAAAAATTTCGCACATCTCACCAATTAGCCATCAAAAATTCACCTAAACAGAATAAAATCAAAACCACTCAATATTCATAAATCCTCCATTCTCATTCCTCAATACTCTAACAACAACCAATACCAACAACATTAAAAAATCAAACACCCACAAATCAGAAATGGATGTAATTTTTGAATACAATCTAGCTTAGTTGGTAAAGTCTCGCGGTGATAATACAATACCCAAGACCTGGAACCAAATCTCGTCTATTCGTCGCCCTCAAACACCAACAAAAAGGAAATGGACATACATTCTACTATTCTAGGTATTAGTAGAACCCTTAATAGAGGTCCAAAGACTAGAAACAGCAGCAGCAAGATGAGGCCAAATAGCAGAAATGCCAGTAAAAGTAGCAGCAGAAGCAACACCAATGGCAAGACTTTGAGGATACCCAGGTTTAGAATCAAGCTTCATTTCAATAATAGCGAGACGGGTATTAGCAGTATCAAGTTTTCTAGAAGATTCGCCCATAAATTTATCTTTTTTACCTCTTCCTGAAGTAATAACCTTAAAAAGCATGTGTTGAAGGTCATCAATGACTTTAATGGAAGCTTCATGAGAGTTCATACCTTGGGATTCGTAATGGGTAATTAGCTCTGTTGGTGTTGGAAGCTTTACCTTCTGTTTATTGGTGGTGGTGGTTGTGGTGGCGGTGCTGGTGGTTGATTGTGGTGGTGGTTGGGGAGAAGTTGAGGAGTTTGGAAATTGGGGTTGCTCCATTTTTTTCAATTTGGTGAAACTGTGAAAAGGTTTTTTTTTTCGGGAGGAGTTTTTTTGGAGGATTTTTTTTGGGAGGAAATTGGTGTGAGAGTGGAGTTAAGTTGGGGTGAAGATAAGATCATTATTTTTGGTCTTTTTTAGGGGAGTTTTTGGGTGTACTGGAGAGAAGAGGAGAAAGGAGGTCTAGACTCTAGAGGGCTTAGAAAAGGATTTGATGGTGTGATTCATGTTGTTACTTTAGGCTTAAAGGGTTTTTTGGGCTTCATGTATGTTATAATGTGAAATGTAATTGAATTGAACTTATTCTCGCTTAAGGTGTGTTTCTTAAAAATTATTTTTGATTTAATTGAACTTATTTTAGTATATCTAATTTCTAAATCTATCTTAACTTATTAAAACTCATTTTATAATTTGTTAGAACTTATATTATAAAATTATAAGTTAGATAAAGTATTATAATAAAGCGTAGCTTTATTTAACAAATAAAATTTGGGAAATTGCATTTGTGCATCTTTGTGTTGGACTTTTCTAATATGGTTGATGAAATTCATTGAGTAGTTTTTACGGGACATCCTTTTGTCAACTTTATTACTAAGATAAAATAATTTTGTATTAATACAACAAGTCACCAACTATAACAATGTCAGAGCCTTAATCCTATTAAAACGAGTACAACTACATGTGTTAAAATTTCAACTCAGGTAAGTCGTCTATATGGATCATCTACCTCCTTTTGCTTCTTTTAAGTGCTAGATGCTTCTACACCTAATATCTTCATGTCATTTTTAATTTTAAGGAGCTCCATCCATTCGAATCATACATAGATAATTCTCTTCATCATCTTCCCGATAGCTTCTAGAACCCAGGGCAGCCTAAACATGGAGGAGGCATAACTTTCACCAATTATACATCTATTAATTCCCCACATGGTAGCTGGAAAAAGAGTAAATATGTTCAAGGGGTTTAATCCCCCCGTAAATCAGTCAAAATAGTCATTTTTAATAAGAAATACGAAGAGAAGATTACCATGTAAATTGTAAAAGGTTTTAAAGTTTTAACGGGGTATTTAGTACGTGGGTGTTTGCTAAACAAGGCGTTAGTATTTCTCGGTGTCAAAAGAAACATGTAGGCTGTAGCAATCAAAAGCTTTGTGGACAACCTCTTATAAACTCTTTGCTATTGTCGTAAGGTCACCTGCTAAAAATTTCCTTGTCATATACAGAAAAGGACCAATACAAGATTTTTAACATTCCGCCTAAAGAGATATTTTTATTCAAAAATTAGGAAAACAAAAGATATTCCTCTGTAACTAACTCCACAAATAATTCGGCACCCTCTAAAGTCTAACTACATCAAAGGCCTGGAAAAGGATCAGAGAGAGACAGGAAAAGGGTGCTTGTCTAGTTAAATCTGGATGTTCGTATCAACAACTCTACAGGAATACAGGCGCCATAACCAGAGTAATTGTCGCAAGCATCTTTATCAGCACATGGATTGACGGTCCAGCTGTGTCTTTAAAAGGGTCTCCGACACTGCAAGCAAATCAAAATTTAGACTTTCTTGAGTTCAGCAGCAAATACAAGATTCAGAGCCTTCAATGACTAAAATTACAAGCAAAATGTAGACAGTATTTAAGTAATAGTATCTCAAAACAAATAGAGCCACCAAAAGATAATAGGTAACACTTAACACATCATAGTTGGCTCTAGTCCTGCTATAGATCATTAACAGTGGAACTTGCAAAAAGTGTGTACACTTGGCTTTATTTCTAAACAAGTAGGCGCACAATCGATATCTTTAACAGGAAAAACATTTAGGAAATTTGTGGAACTAAAATCAGAGCTCAGGCACTTCGATCTACATCTGCTAAGAAAAGGACTTGAGTTTGAGCTCATGCCTACAGCAAGTAACTACAGAAACAGCATTTGCTGACTCCCTTCATCCAACTTGGCATTTTAATTTCACATCATGGGTTTTGAATACTAACCCCCCATAACCAAAACTCCACACCCAAACGTCGTAACATCCATCCTCATTTTCTGTAACACCCTTACCGATAATAACCTAGATCCACAATTCCCACACCCAAATCAGCCACAACCACCCTTCCCAATAAAAAAATGGTAATGTAATGAAGTCCATCTGTTCATAGGAAGCTAGAGTAATAAAATCTGTCATCAAACTGCTCCATTACACTGTTGCTCCATGGCATAGAAACTAGAAAGGTCTAGGACACTCTAGGTTGAAGATAATTACATAATAACCTGTAAACTCTTTCTTCCTCTAATCCTCAACAAACTGCCAATTAATCACATTATATACTCCTCATTAAACATTTCAACAAGCCATTCAAGACATCAGTAGGTATTGTCAGTTCAACAAAGATCTCTCAGTTGAGTCATTTCAGGTCAAACTAGGGAAGTTTATATGTTGATCATTCATATTAATTTTTATCGTTCAAACCACAATAGATAATCATTATAGCATTCTAGAAAGATAGCCCAATTAAACCTCACAGTCAAACAGGGAACTCGTAGCAGGAATATTTGGCCACATCAGGGTCACACAAATGATTAAAACTGGGAAGCGTCAAGCATGACAAGTGCATGCAGGAATAAGCAGCCCATGTACAAGAACAGGGTAGAAACAGTGCAGAAAATAACACCGACTACCAAAACTCTCAATTCTTAGAATTTAGATATTCTTCTTTTTCAAAACATCTTTACAGAAGACTGTATACACCATATCGAGCAACAGAATATCTTATATAAAATATCAAAGGAGATCACAGTTTGTAACTTACGTGTCTCCAGTAATGGCAGCTTTGTGACAGTCACTCCCCTTGCCTCCCAGAGCCCCAGTCTCTATATACTTCTTTGCATTATCCCAAGCACCACCAGCAGTATTCAAGAAAAGAGCCATAAGAATGCCAGAAACAGTTGCAAACATCAAGAATGCAGCCACAACTTTGGCACCAAGTAACGGGTGTCCAATATAATGTCCCAGTATTCGAAATATAAGACCTGTATAGCACCAACTTAAGTCAATAGGCAATGTGGCAGTAGCAGAAGTATTCAAAACTTTTAAAGTTTACTGGGAGGGAATAGGGATAGCAAAGCAGTTCCTTTTCAGAGACAAGTAATACCAGTACACAAAAATGAAGAACCTACCAATAGCTACTGGTGATATAATGGCCAATGCACCAGGTTTAATCATTTCCCTCAATGAAGCAGATGCCACAATTGCCACACACCGACCATAATCAGGCTTTTCCTGGTAATCCTGTAGTTAAATGAAAGTCATTAAGTGGTACCAGACATGATACAAATCAAATCAAAAAGATGAATACTCACCATGATACCAGGCCTCTCAATAAATTGCCTTCTGACTTCATTAACTACCTCCTGAGCTGTACGACCAACAGCTGCGCAGGCCCATGCACTAAAGAGGTAAATAAGCATAGAGCCCAGCAAGCCACCAACAAAAATTTCAGGAACTGCAATGTCAACCTGAAAAATAGTTTTTAAACGTTAGGGACAAAAAAGATCACAAAGACATGAGCAAAGAAGTCAAGGCATAAGCATATTCGAACCTCTGTGAAAGGAACACGGGCAAAAGAAGCCACCTCATCCATGTAAGCACTGAAAAGAAGAAAAGATGCGAGTGCTGCAGATCCAATAGCAAATCCTTTCGTTGTAGCTTTTGTAGTGTTCCCAACTGCATCAAGGACATCGGTAATTTCTCGAACACTTTCGGGCTGTAACAAAGCATATGATATTCTGTTAGCAACTTAGCATGAGCTAGTACAGCATATCACATATAGGCTTAACAATCTTATGATACCTGTTGACTCATCTCCACAATTCCACCAGCATTGTCAGCTATTGGGCCAAACATATCCATAGTCAGGACATAAGCAGCTGTGCTGAGCATGCCCATAGTGGCCACTGCTGTTCCAAAAAGTCCACCAGTAGGGTTTCCAGTTTCATCCAGCAATCCTGAAGTATGACCCAGCCAGTATGAAGAAATGATAGCAACGCTGATAACAAGAACTGGAAGTGCGGTTGATTCCAGTCCCAAACTGACACCAGCAATTATATTAGTCCCATGGCCTGTTGAGCTTGCAAGAGCTAGTGTACGTACTGGCTCATATTTATAATCAGTGTAGTACATGGTGATCCGTACAAATAGATATGCTGTTATAATTCCCACTAGCCCACATAATGCGAAATTCAACCAAGCCGAAGGTGCCTGCTCTGTGTAAAGCAACCAGCGTGTGGACTGCAGATGTATCAAAACAAATACGAGGATCAAGAACTATCATAATCTTTTTTTGGCAACGGAACTATAAAAGAATGAGGAGCTCCCCCCCCCAAAAAAAAAAAAACTCTTTCTTTTTAGGACAATAAGCAGCGAGAAGCCTAGAACTCAATCCCAAACTATGCGTAAAGAAACAGAATACAGTGCTAAAGTGAAATAACGGGAGACAATAGATTCAAAAATGACCAACAAAGAGAGGAGATCAGTGAAGAAGTCTTACCACACCAAAGGTTATAACCGCCAATACTATTGTGATAGAATATCCTTTCTGAAGAACTCTCATTGGATCTTCTACGGTCATACCAGCTTCTCGTGTGCTTCTTATTGAAAATATACCCACAGAAGATATGACAAGGTCAAAGGAGTGAACCACCAAAGGGAACAAGATAAAGCCAGATGGATCTGTGTCAGCAGAAAAAAAGGGCAGCTAGTCTATAAGATGCAAGAAACTGCAAAATGATGCATTTTGGTTATTGAGACACTCTACATGTAGTTCTGAGATGAGCGAGTGGTGAAGTTTGATTTCAAGAGATAGCCACAGACAATATACAGAATCTTATGCAAAAGAGCAACGTGCTGCTCTAAAGGTGTGGTAATGAAACATTCTGCGAAGGTTGTATTTACCTTCAATTTTACAACGTTGTGCCATTGTCCCACCTAATATCATGGCACTTATGATCTCAGCAGCAATACTTTCAAATAGATCTGCACCACGAGCAGCACAGTCACCGACATTGTCTCCAACCTGTAAATCACGCATCATTAGTTTCACTTTTCATCATTCAAGGTGCCACTTGAATCCATGGAACCTCCTCCATACATTTAATCATAAAATGTTTCCAGAAAAAACTTCGGATAGCCATACAGTACACCAGCGGGAAGCATATGCATGAAAAAAAAACACAGATGAATCAGATTAGAGATAAAGAAAAGGAAAGGAGAAAAGGATGCTTCTTTTTGAGTGCATGAAGCTGGAGCATTTCCACTTTCCTGGCATAATCTGATAAATTAACACTTAGGCTGTTCTTTTGCCATTGATCTGTTCAAGGTCTTACGTTCTCAAGCCTAATGTAGTTCTAATATCATTAACTTTCAGTTTAGATTTTCCCAGATGTGAAAAAATGGCACAAAAGACGGAGAAGAGCAAGGAACCAAGGACATGAAGTTCACCTCAATGAAACTTGATGACTTCAGAAATTCCAACCCCCCAAGAAAAAACCCAAAAAAAAAGATACAAGCATGAAGGGGAAAATCACAGCAAAACTGAGGATAATTTTCGCCGCTGCAAAAGTAAGGCACCCCGTTTCACTGCATTGTTCAAAAACTATATATATTTGTTATTGTGCAGGTCTTCATAAAACAGTCGCTATGCAAGTACTAGATAAGTGCAACTGTGCAAGGATGGGCAAATATGGGATCCCAGACCTGCTTGCGAGATCAACACTGGGTTAGTAAAAGCACCCCAGATACTAGAATCTAGATAGTCAGCTAGCCTGGACTTGTCACAATATCAACAGAAGGGGTTCCCAAAACTATAACACAAAAGCCCTGTAGAAGTTCCAGTGCATTCTCTAGATCTCACATTTGCTTACATAGTTACATTCCAAATATTTGCTCTGCATATAAGATTACAACACAATCCTCATCATCAAGTTTCACATATATGCATGCAGTGACTAATTGCAATCTGCAGGGTTGAGAGATTCTTTTCTTTTAGCATGTCTGGAACTTCACAACTTTAGTTGAAAACTAGTTCACCTAAAGGTTACACCAGGACAAGTATAAATTCAATTTTAAATGTTGGAGAGGACTTAGAGTTGGTCTTGGACTCTTGGTCATTGATAATGCATGAAACTATTACATACAAAACAACAAACGAAACTAAAAAGCTCATTTCCGAGAAAGCATAGAATAATATACCAGGTCAGCAATGACAGCAGGATTACGAGGATCATCTTCAGGTATTCCCTGCTCAACTTTACCAACAAGGTCAGCTCCAACATCAGCTGCTTTTGTGTATATACCACCACCCAATTGAGCAAAGAGGGCAACAAAGGAAGCTCCAAAACCGTAACCAACAAGGAGAAGAGGCACTGGAAAATAAATATCCGAGGATTAATTATCATGCCAACTTTAGCAGCACATTTATGAATCAATTGCAAAGAAGATATATTTTTGTACATCTCCATTCAATAGCCACGGCAATCTGATAAAGAATGAACTAGCAAAGAGAACATTATCCATACACCATTTGTGTAACTAGCCATCTACCAACCCAAAGGATGAATTACTAGCTACAGTGACAATCTGATTACAGGAATGAAAGAATTCAAGAAGCCAAAAAAACAACAGCTAGTGTATGTCTCTGATTTCCCACCTTTCAAGCGGAGGCTAATCTGTGAACTATGAAGAAGCCATCAAAAAGTACAAATCTGTATATAGAAAGTTATTTGAGTTTGTACGCAAATGATGCCAATCAACAAAACCACTGAAAGTTCATTCGAGTGAAAGAACATTTCAACATCTTAAACTCAGCGTAACTACTAAGTTTTAGAAGGAACAACTAATGTTTTCCTTCCTTTTGTCCAGATTTGGAAGTTTTTCAGGATACAGTACAGAAATTCCTCGAGTGACACAGCTTCTCATGTTTTCAGAAGCATATCCTTGAGCCAAAAGAAACTTGAGAGCATTTAAACAGTCTTTGTGCCATAAGTTTGCAACGAATTGATGGACTTGTGAGTCTTTGAACTTTTCTCCTAAGCAAACACATAGGGAAGTTTGCAACTGACGACGCAATATTATTTTCCCTATTAATGGTCGTAATAAGTATCGCGAACTTAAAGGTGGTAACCAACATTGGAAACACTAAGCGTAGTCATAGGCATCATGGGTTTCAGTTCAAACAAGAAAGCAATAATCGAACAACAGAAAATATGATACCAGACAAATCATGAAGCAAGAAAATGTCTCCAATTTGTCGCAGGTCTAAGATCAAACCATCAATATGATAGGAATATTATGTTCAACAAACAAGAAAAAGGAAGCAGAAAAAATGGGGGAACCGAGTACACTTACAATCTGTGACTTTCATTGAGCCATGTGAATCCACCCCCAACCAGACATAGAAGGTGGCATAGAGGATGGCGATGCCAAGTACAGCCATACCAACGACGATCAAAGCTGAGAAGCCACCAGCACGAACAGCTATCTGCATATATTGTTCGCATCTCATAAGTTTCATGCATATGTAGAGATACTTTACTATAGACAAAAGAAGTTATAGACACCAACCTGTAAGGCTTCTCTAGCTGACCGCCTTGCTGCGCTAGAAACCCGAACATTTGCACGAACAGACACCCACATTCCAACATATCCAGCTATACCGGAGCATAAAGCTCCCAACAGAAATGAAATAACAGTAATAAATGCAGACGAAATCCTGCATCAGAACATGAGAAGAAAGGATAAAATGGTTAAAACACAAACAAATGGTGCAGTAAAATCATGCTCTTTTCAGTTACACCACTAGAAAACATGTTACCTCCCAACACCAGCAGCTTCTTGTTGGGGAGTCCTTTCCCGCAACAAATATATACTGAGAATTACCAAGGCAAGCAGAACAGCCATTTTGGAGATGGTCCCATACTGGGTCCTAAAAAAGCCTTCAGCTCCATCACGTATAGCATATGATATCTAGCAAGAGAGCCACATAGGACATGAAAAAAAAACCAATAAGTCATACTTAGAGGCAGACCATACTATCTTTAAATCATATAGTGATGGTAGTAAATTTGACATAAACCGATATGAGACAAGAGGGAAGCAGCTGTGAAGGATTATAATACTGGCAAGAAATAGTAAATACACAGATTCCAAAAGGTATCAACATAAGAACTCTCATTATTTAATTCTTTCAAACAAGAATGTGGAAGGTGGCAATGTAAACTCGCACAGGACATTCAGACAAATTTCTTTTAATCGATATTGTCTGGCAAAGGCAGAATGAGAAGAATAGACAGTGGATCTCCCCGTTCCTTGTTTTTGTCTAAAACATAATTTGCACAACTATTAAAAAGGTAATGAGCAGAGCCATGCTGAAGGAAACATCTTCCACTATACTTCCCACCAAAATTATATTAATGACTATAATAAGAAGCTTTTCAACCCACAGAAATTTGTCCCAAACTTTCAGATGGGAGCATTACCCTCTCAGACTCGTCTTCACAGCCACTACAATATAGTAGAGGAGGACAAGTTAGACACTACAATATACCAGAGGACAAGTTAGCCATTACAATGTCAATATGACAATATCCTATCAAATCATCAAGTTCATCTGTCCAGCTCCCCAATACCACCCACAACAAAATCGAAATTAAGAATTAACATCACTGCTCTAGTCACATAAAAGTAGTGAATAATCCCCCCCCCCCAATTATAGCAGAAAATTACTATTGTCTTTAATAAGCCTTCGGTATTACATAATCAAGCAAGAGAGAAAGAGGAATTAGAGAACCCCTGTGATATTCCTTTATAGAAATGAGAGAACCCATTACTACGAATAAACAAATAATGAAAACAGAAATCAACATTTCACAGTTTTATACACTGAGATTAGCTAGATATATATCAGATATACTGAAAAAGTGAACAAAATGAATACATGTGAGAGATATTAGTAATATATGCACCTGGGCCATTTCTGGAGGTCCTTCATCCTTTGACAGAACCCACTTTGTCAGATAGATTGACAAAAGGAAGCTGATGATGCAGATGGAAAATACAAATACAATGATTGGAGAAGTGCTAGCTCCAATATAGAAGATAACTCCGAAGGCCAGAAGCATAAGAATAAAAAGCACGCGAGTGTTTAGCCCCATAATGATTTGAAATACCTGCAGAAATAGCTGTTAGCACAGTCCATGATTAAATTAACAAAATTACATTTAAATCATTCTTGGATTGAGGTCAGCAGCTGGAGACACAAGGAAACAGGAATACTGAAATGCATAGCATCTTGAAAAAATCACTGGAAATTGGCCTTCCATAGCTAATCAAACAGTCTCCACCCAAGCCTCCATCCACTCAGTACCATTCTGATTCTCCACGATTTCAGTTAGGCTACTCTTCCACAAATGGACTATTTAATTTCTTTCACGGTTGGCAACTTTTTCACAAAAGTGAAGTACAATATACCACAAGAAACATGTTTCTTTTATTTAACTTACTAGGCTACCGCAAATCTGAAAACATAAATTTCCTAGACAATAACCTCAAAACTACCAGCCTTTGTTTATCACTCACACATGATGACAAGAGTTTTAAATCAACAACAGACAGCTAAGAATGCTGCAACTTGCTTTATACAATTTTTATGCTCATGTCGATTCTGAACAAATTTTAGAAGATAAGAAAAATTGCACAAGTTTTTTTTTCATAGGGAAAAGAATAGTATGTCCCCATTTCATCTTAACACTTTGAAGGAAATATTTTCATATGACAACATGCGAAATACTCCCTTCATTCAATAATTTCCCTCCTAGAGACAAATGTCCCGGTCACAGTGAAAAGTATGACCATAAATTCTCAATAAATACTACCTCTGTTTCATAATACAAGCACCATTTTCCTCTTTTAGATGTTTCACAATACATGCACCATTTCCTCTATTGGATGTTTCACAGCACATCCCCTCCGTTAAAATATAATCACATGGGTTTAAAATGCAATCACAACACTCTCCCTCCTCACTCTTGGTTTGGATGCCATGTAGAAATGGTGCATGTATTGTGCAACGGAGGTAGTATATAACAAAAAGTGTTATTATGTGCAATCTCGTGAAATTCGTTTTGATGCGTATTTTCAATACAGCTAGTTTCAATTTTTTTTTAATAATCCGTAATTAAATACATTAATGATCAGAAGGTGCATCAGAAGCGGACGGCAAGATATATTTGGGACAGAGGTAGTACTATATAGGTGGATATATATTATAAATTGTTTTGCATATGACATGACACCTCTCCCAAATAGAATTTTTTTTGTGAAAGTGTAATACATATAGCTAATCCTTAAGACTACAGGAATTCTAACAATATATATCCACGCAAAAATTACATTGTAACAGAAAAGATTGAAGTAGAAAACCCAATAAAGATGAAAAATAAATAAATACATCAGGAACGAAATTTCAGACAAGTGACAGTTCCCTTAAAAAAAACATACTTCCTCCGTTTCATAATACTCGCTACACTTTCTATTGTGGGAAGTTTCACATTACTTGCTACACTTCCTTTTTGAGCAATAAACTCTCTCTATCTCTCTCCTCTCACATGGGTCCCTTTTCTTTTTACTCTCTACCTCTCTCTTCTCCAAAAATTGCCTAGGAGTCCGTGAATTGAGAAGTGTAGCAAGTAATATGAAACGGAGGAAGTAGTTTACATGACATATCTCCATGAGTTATAGTAATCCCTCGCATTTAAAGCCTTCACAACCACCTCCAAAACAAAATGTACAGCAAGATGCTGAGTCTTTGCCATTAGTGTCCTATTTTCCTTAAATCATTTTAAACTTCTCTAGGAACATCATAAACAACACTCCAACACATATACACAATGCTTCCCATCCGATGTTCTTAGCAAGTTATCTGCAATTCTAAGCTTCCTACTATCAGCTATATTTCCTATATGCTCCGAGCCCGTCCTTAATTTTGTTTAACTTCTAAAGTGTCCACTTGTATTGAGATCTTGATCTCATCTACATGCTTATATGCAAATCCCTAAAGCAGTACATAACAATTGTTTTCATTTAATGTTCCTTGTATTATATCCATGAAGGTGCCAGCAAATATGTGGCTAAGTCTTCTCTAGACATCTTATAACATCCAACTATCCATAACAAAAAGATGCAACAATTTATTTTCATAAGCATATGTACATTCATGTAAAACCATCCTCGATACATGCAGGAGGCACAAGTTTTTATGCTTTTACTTTAAATACACTGGTTTTTTCCATTGGGGTCAAACCTTCACCATTCTTTTTGCTTTCAGATCATAAAACAATATACTATATTAAAATGGCTCGTGAAACTTCTTAAACTTCTTATTCTATAGTTGTAGACATTATACCATATTGGATCACAGAAGAACTAAAGTTGGCCTTTTTATTATTATGGAGGTAAACTTGTGTACAGCTGATCCTCCCCTACCATTCTGAGGATAGAAGTCTCTTTAGAAGCACTGGGTACTGATAATGATGATGTTGATGACTAAGTTCACTGCTGCTAAAAAAGACATCCTGTATTTAAGCAGCTATGGATCCAAAAATACATAAATGGAGATGAGACAGAAATAATTACAATATTACATATAGATAAACTTTAACTCAATATCACTCATAAATAAGTAAGAACAGAGGGATGCCCAACAGACCCGCATAGTTCCAACACAACATCGCTGCTATGAACTTCACAACAAAAAGCAGTAAAACCAAGACTAGAGCACAGTGTGGTTCGGCAACATGTCATAATCCACTCTCTAAGCATTGGGGATGAAGACCATACTAGTTTCAGAATTGAAACATTTTTTTATGGTACATAGCTTCTTCTATCACGTTCTAGTCCCAAGTACGAAAACAGACATACACAGTTTAAATTCAAAATTAGATCGTTGTAATTGTCTTCTGCACTCCACTTTAATATCCCAAATCACTCCTCATAACAGCATTCACAATTCATCCCGGACATATGACATTTGTTTCACATCATAGTTCCTTGGTATAAGCAATTTTCAAGTTCTACTTTATGTCTGTTCCAGCTTTCCTTCTTGTTGAGATGTCATAAGCATCTGTTTACAAGAATTCAAATGCTAACAACCTGACATCAATAAATCTCTACCACATGATCTGTATCATTTCTCATTTGCTCCGACACTCTATTCTCTGAAGAAACTCAATTTTTTTTCCAAAGCCTGCAAATATTTATGCTGACATGCAGCTTCATAATGGAAAAAAAGGCTCCACACTAAGTATCCTGTAAAAATATCACCATCTTTTACATATATCCCACAAAAGTCGTGTAACATTTGAGACCTGTTTTCTGATTGAATCATCGACTCAGGGTAATCATGATCGTGTGTTTTTTGTTGGCAAAAGATCATCAAATGGCTAATCAGTTCAAAAACTGAGTTGATCCCAGATCAAGTACCAAAAAAACAAACTAAATCGATATATCAAAACATCTTTGCCCAACAAAATTGCCAAATTATGACGAAAGAAGTCTTACCAAGGGGGTGTAAGGTTTGGTGCGCATGTCGGGAAAAGTGCGGGGCCTATCTTGGTAAGGCCCCATGGAACCAGTCTCCATATCATCCATCATGATGGAATGGGTGGAATTCACCCTCCTGGCCACTGGAAATGGGCTGAACTCGCCACTTTGGGGGAACTCACCCCCCGGACTTGGTCGCTGTATTTTGAAATGCTGTTCTTCACACCCCCAACTGCCTCTCAGAGATCCTGATAACGGGGGATTTCACCTCATTCAGATACAAAGCTCCAACACAACCTGCTTATGGAAACCTAGCGACTCGTCCAGTTTCTTCTCACTTACAAGCTCGTATTCCTAACTTCAAACAAGACTTCACTCTTTTTTTCTCTTCTACTGACTCCGCTGTGCAAATGAATGATACTCCAATAAATACAATAAGCCCAAAAAAACTAAAAATAACATGAGCATTGCTCTTTTTGTTAGATAACAACCTGCACTTTTTCATTTGTATACAAAAATTCATCTTATAAATTATAATCTTTGGACTCCCTTCTATATTACATCATCTTCCATCAATCATACTAAATCAAAACAAACTCTTCTTCCCCTTAATTACACGACAAAAATTACTTCAATAATCGTCCTTTTTTCCAGACTCGTATTTCGTACGGAAACAATTAGTTTTGAATTTTTCTTTTTCACATTACAAAATTCGGATCCGTCTAGCACATTACTATCGCTACATTCATATGAAAAGCAAAAATCAAACCTCGCAAACCAGAATTTCTATCGACAAATTCGATTCAACGAAAAAAAAAACGACAATCAATTAACGAAATTAGAAAATCAAACAGATAAAACAACATTAGATTCACAAATGCATTTTAATCAACGATCAGATGAGTCAAAGGTTGAGATCCGGGGAAAAGAGGAGAGAGAAAGAGTTAGAAATAGAAAAATTGAAATTGAAACTTACAATTAGAATGAAATGTGAGATAAGATCTTTCGATTTTGTTGAAGCTTCTGCAGCTATCGTTAATGGCTGTGTGTGTCACTCCTGCAACTCCTCAAGAGGGTGGAGAAGGAGGAGAGAGAAAGTGAGGGAAGAAGAACAATAAGAGAGAAAGAGAAAGAGAGAGAGAGAGAATTTTTGGTGTCTGATACTGACTTTTTGTGCATAAAATCGTCTTTTATTCTAATCACGTTTCTAAGTGGTTTCAGGTTTTGCAGTTCTCCTCAAAAAAATATAAATATATAAAGACTTTGAAGTACCAATTGTGCTACTTCACCTACATGGCTGCATGGACAATTAGAGTGTGTAATGTGTTGTGATTGGATTCAATCAAGTGTAAACATAAGGAAAAATTGGAGTCGATCAAGTTCATTAGTTTAATTAGGTCTAATAAATTTGGTTCGGATAAGTTCATCTAAAATGAGCATACGTTTTTATTCTGCATTATGATTTATGAGATGGGTGTATTAACAAATAAGTATTTTGTCGAAGCTCATAAAAAATATTTAAATATATAAAAATGAAAAATGTTGCCCAAGGTTTGAACCTAAGATGAGGATCAATATCCATGATCTCATCTATCTCCCATATCTCAAGTCCGTGCTCTCGACTGTGATAAAAATGAGTCATAATTGCGGATAGATTTGAACTTGTGTAATCATGTATCTATATAAATATATTAAAAAGCGTGTTTGACAACGTGTATGCGCCACATGGCACCTTCAATCTGCCACTAGAATTTTGCCACGTGTCTATTAACCAACAATAAGTCAGGTGATCATTATTTAAAAAAATACATATGCTGAAGCCTGGGCTCGAAACCGTGACCTCAGGTAAGGATTTCCAAAGATTTACCATCTGATCTAACATCTTTTAGTGATTCATGTTTCCACAAAATTATAGATATGTGTTGTAATTAGTAATGTGGCAGTTAATGTCTACTTCTAGCCATAAAGTTTATTTTTCTTATTTGATTTTTTTTTTTGCAGTCATCCCCTTGCTCCATCTCTTCTTTCGAAATTCACCATGATCGTTAGAGTCCTGTACTTCGTAATTAATGGGGTAGCGTTACAAATTATTATTGATGCTAATCAAATCTTATTGTTGTTGTTCGAGAATACGAATCAGGATATGGAGTTCAAAGGTCAGAGGGCAGCGTCCACAAAGAAGGTCAGTGAAATTGTCAATCATAGCACAAATTCCTTGATTGCAGATATAATTTAATTCAGTTGTGCTTTTATGTGCCATGTGGAACATTTCCTCTTGCACTAGAATTTTGTCGCGTGTGCAATTAACCAACAATAGACTGGTCATCATATTTTTTAGAAAAAATATAACGATGTCTTGAATCGACCAAATGACCTATTAATAAGAATTAAGATACATTTACCACTACACCAAGTGATATATGGTGTAATCATTTTAAAATTAAATTATTAATAGATGAAAAATATAAGTACCCGGGGCATAGCCCGGGCCTAAAAACTAGTTTTTCATGATATTGATGCACAACTTTAACTATTAGATATAATTAATAGAGTTATTATATATGGTGTCCCTCTTATTTTGACTTTTCTATGTAGTACTTTTGTATGGTTTAGTATTTTAAATGGTACCCCTTAATTATTGACTTTTCTATATGGTACCTCTTAAAAGTTTAATATTTCCTCCTACCTTCTTAATAATAACCTTTTAATCACCCTCTACGAGTCCTTACTACTATTATTGGCATCAACCATACCCACTAACCCTCTTTTCTCAACTGTTTGCTCTTTTATTGATAATGATGTTAACTATTACATAATACTATCAGAATGAGTAAAAAGTTGTGAATAGGAAACTTGGCGGGTCTAGGTAATAGTGAATGTGAGGATTGTGGGAAAGTATTGGTGGGTGGTAAAGATGGGGGGAGATTGAATTATTTTTTAAAGTCGTGCTATATAGAAATGTCAATAGTAGGGGTGTTCATTTCGGATATCCGATCCGACCCGATCCGAAATTTCAGATCAGAAAAAATGCGATATGAATCCAATCCGAAAAATTTCGGATCGGATCAGATATACGAAATTTCGGATCGAATACCCGAAAACTAAAAAAAATGAAATTTTCAAAGGAAAAGTTCATAAAATATGTTTCGGATCGGATCATCGGATATCCGGGCTTGAAAGCGGATATTTCGGATCGAATATCCGGGAAAAAAACACAAAAATTCCATGTTTCGGATATTTTTCGGATATCTGGAAATAAAAAATCCCGATCCGTATCCAATCAGAAATTTTTCGGATATCCGATCCGAAATATCCGAAAAATCGGATCGGTTCGATCGGGTCGCCCCGGGTCGGATATTTATGGACACCCCTAGTCAATAGTAGAGGGGTATTATGTAGAAATGTAAAATTTGAAGGGTACCAAATAGAAAAGTAAAAAACAAAATGGCACCATATAGAATATCCCTAATTAATATTAGAAAATTTGACATCTTGAACAACTGAAATTGGATCATTGGGTCATCCTTTTTTTTCACTCAAAATAGGAGTTAATATATCTAGGTATTTGTAACTAAATATTGACTAGGGGTATATAAAAAGATTGTTGTTGGCGTAAATATTTTCAACATGTAACTAAATATATACTAACTTTCATTTCTAAATAAGTGCAACAGTTTGATTTTCACGCTCGCCGACGCACAACTTTGACCATTAATATCTCTAATTACGTATTTGTAAAAGTTATAAAAAGTTAATATTATGAAAATATCCATTGAAATAAATCCAACAACATTTTATATGATCATTTTTATTTTTATATATTAGTAAAAAAAGTACGGTAAAAGTTAGGTTGGTGAATAGTGCAAAAGTCAAAGTGTTGCACTTAAAATGAAACAGAGGAAGTATATGACTAAAAGTTTGCGTTGCAAACCGTAAAAAGTCAAGAGTAGGAATGACAATCAGGTCGGGTTCAGGTCGACTTAACTTCTATTTCGGGTCAATTATCCCAACCCCAAACCCGACCTGATTTTAATTCCAGGTCAAAAAACATTGCCCGAACCCGATCTGCCAGGTTTCGGGTCGCCCCGAAACCAAACAAATATGGCCTGATTTATATTTTATAATTGCAACAGATATACATTAAAAAATTAAAGTATTGCAAATTCTAACCTCAAATGTCAATTAAATCAAAGATTCAAACTTCAAAGCCATTAATTAGCCACCGGCTTCAAATTAAGAAATAGCCTTGGCTCAACACAAGTTTATAATTAGAAAGTAGGTGACATTAGTTGTAAAAGTTGGGTTAATTTCAGGTTGACCCAACCCGAACCTGACCCAAATTCTAAATCAGGTTGTTCGGGTTATTTTCTGGTTCAAAAGGTCAACCTGAACCTAACCCATTGAGGTTTTATGTCGGGACCCATTTCTATTTCGGGTCGAAAATTTCAACCCAAACCTGGAAATTTCGGATTAGGTTCAGGTCGGATTATCAGATTGGGTCAGCTTTTGTCAGCCCTAGTCAAGAGAATAACTTATAAACACGGAGGGAACACAAAGGTATTACTATTCTTCATACTCTCATATTTGTCAATTGTCATCAACATGTTAATGGTAAAGCTGATCAACTCCAGCCCGGCCCGGTTTTTGGGTGGGCTTGGGCAGTTTTTTTTGGCCCACGCGCGGGTCGGGCCGGGCTCGGTCCAGTCAATGGGCAAATTTTTTTTGGCTCGGCCCGGTCCATGATCACCTCTAGTTAATGGTTAGCATTAATGATCAACAAGTCCTCCCTTTGTTATTTTTTAACGTAAATTATAATGGGATGTGAATCCTAGGCACCCCACCTACTTAATATTTTCGGTTTTTTCACCAGGTAACCCTGTGGTATTTCAAAATTTATGGGGTACCCCTATTGTTTGAAAAATGCACCAGGTACCCTTATTATTTCAACAAAATGCATGAAATGCCCTTAATGACTAACATCGTCATGATTCTGTTAGTCATTAACCCTAATTAACCCTTCTTATCCTAATTAACCCCTCTAACCCTGACCCCAAAACCCTAACCCTAACCCTAACCCCTAACCCCCTAACACCTAACCCCCACCCTAAACCCTAACCCTAACCACCCAATTTCACCCACGGCCCCCTCCGCCTCCCCCCTCCCACCCCCGCAGCCCACCCCCCATCCCCCACCCCCGTAGCCCACCCCCCCTCCCGCACCCCCCTCTCGCCCTTCCCCATCCCCCGAAATCCCGAAACCCCCACCTCTTAGCCCCACCACCCCCTTCTTCCCTAACCCCGACACCAACTCCCCCTCTCGGCTCCGTCGCTATTCCGGCCTCTATTCTCCGTCGCTATTTCTGCTCCCCGTCCTGTTTCTCACCCTGCCAGTGGCTGCCACCCTCTTTTTCTCCTCTAGGACTTCAAATAATGTGGGGTTCTAAATTTCCAACGTATTTGCCCGAAATTCACGTTGTTTTCTTCACGAAGTCCATTCGAATTCCGGTGAAGCATTCTAGGTGAGTGTAGATTTTTCGCCCGTTTTAATTTCTCCTCGAACTTCTGGTTAGTTGTGCGTGGATTTCTTCGGTGAATTACGCGAGTTTTCCAGTGGTTAAGGACCAGCTTTGGGGTATAGTGTTTGTGCTTCCCAATGATGAGAGAGGACAGATCAAGATGCGGTACAAAAGAGGGAGAACAAGAGAGAAACATAGTGGATGGGGTGGGGAGGGGGGTGGTTTCCGGTGAGTGGATGATTACAATGTGGCAGATACTTGTGGCGGGGGTGGGGGGTCGTTTTCGAGGACTGGTTAAGGGGGAGAGGGTGGTTTCCAATGGGTGGGGGTAAGGAGGGTTTGGTTTCCGGTGGGTGGGAGTTGGGGGTGGTTTTCGATGGCTGGGTGGTGGTGGTGGAGGTCAGGGTGGGGGTTAGATGTTAGGGGGTTAGGTTTAGGGTTTTGGGGTTAGGGTTAGAGGGCTTAATTAGGGTTAGAGGGGTTAATTAGCGTTAATGACTAACGGAAACTTGACACCGTTAGTCATGAGGCATTTCATGCATTTTATTGAAATAGTAAGGTTACCGGGTGCATTTTTTAAACAATAGGGGTACCCCATGAATTTTGAAATACCACAGGGTACCTGGTGAAAACCCGTAATATTTTTCTTCTACGGTTTATTTTGCGTCGATCTAGAAAAATTGTGCAAATTCAAATAAAAATTCCCTCCAAACAAAGTTATGTCTATTAATTAATCTTATATCTACTTTGCATGTAGGTAATTGTTATTTCAATTGTGCATATATTGTAAATACTAAGGGGAATTGACTTAGTGAATGTTGATGTCATGGAGGTGATTACCGCGATGGAGGTGTTAGCTACAGTGGGGGGGAGTATGGAGGAGGAGGAACGTAACGGTGAGTTTAGCAGTGTAGGTGGAAGGACTCAAGGGAGTAAAGACTTAGGTGGGGTGGATATCATAAAGGAACGGGGGAGGGAGTGAGGCCAAAGTAATATAATTATAGGACGGATATTGCTATATCTACCCACTGGGTAGACTATCCATTTGAAATAGATAATTAAAATATAATTAGTTCTACTGAGTTGAACTCCACTAATTATTAATGTCTATACTCTATCTCTAGTGGGTAGATTACCTAGTGGGTAGACAAAGTTTTTTCCTTATAGGACGGTACTTAAAGAAATACAAGATGATGAATCTATACAAATATATTAAAGGAACATTGGATTTTAATAATCCGACCTTTGACCGTTCTTCTTAAAACAGTCCCACTTATAAGTTTTTTTTGAATAATCCAACCTTTTGTTAGTATCTTCTCATAATGGTCCTTGACCTGTTGTGACCGGTATAACAGGTCAAGTATGACACGTGTCACACTCTCATTGGTCAGCCCATTTTCTCCCTCCTCTACCTCTTTTCCTCCGCAAACACCACCACCTAGCCACCACGACCACCACCCCATGCCAGCCCCTTACCCCCACCCCACCCACCCACCCGAGCCCCCTGCGGCCCCACCCACCCCACCCCACCCGAGCCCCCCTGCAACCCCACCCCACCCGAGCCCCCTGCAACCCCACCCCCACCCGAGCCCTCTCGCACGCCACCCCCTGCAGCCCCATCCCACCCCCGCCACCCCTCCCCATCTCCCCTTCGTCCTATACCCCTATCACCCTTCTCCTCTCGCACTCCCCCCCTCTCCTCTCGCATCTCCCCCTTAACCTTTCACCCGGCCCCGCAACCCCCTCCCCGCGCTTCCCCATCCCACCCCTCGCCACCCCTCCCCCTCTCCCCTCATGTCGCCGCGAAAAATCGAAATGAAGAAAGGGAGAACGAACGAAAAAATAAAGAACTTCGACCGCCGAGCCAATTCGCGCCGGCAACCGTGCGCAAGACCACCAGAAGTTCGAAAACGGTAGGGGTGAGGTTGTTTCGGGTGGTGGAGTGTGGTGGGCTGGTGTTTTGGGTGGAGGGGTTGCCGTGGCCAAACGGTGGTGGTCAGTGGAAGAAGGAAGAGGAGAGAGAAGTGAGTAAGAGGAGGAAAAAAAGAAAAAAAAAATACCTGATGTTCAGGTCACAAGTCACATAGGTCCATTATGAGAAGACAACCCCAAAAGGTTAGATTATTAAATAATAACCCATAAGTGGAACTGTTTTAAGAAGACCCCTTAATGGTTGGATTATTAAATTCCAATTTTCCTATATTAAAAGACGTTCTTAAACAAGTAATTGTACCACGTGGCGCTATCCCTTAGAATGTTTATTCATATACTCCACATACAATAAAAATTAGGAAATGTATGGTATAAGATTTGATCCCAATAATCCCATGACTTCAAACTTATATAATAAAGTCTTAACCACTAAACCAAGTAATGTTTGGTGTTATAATTAAAAAGTGAAATATTAATAAATGATAATTATAGTTACCGGGGAATAGCCCAGGCCTAAAAGCTAGTAACAATTCAAAAAAGAGGACTCCTAATTTTTGTGCTTCTTTGTTTTCTAGTACCCTAAACTTAAAATTGGATTATGATCACTATATTGATCCTGATTCCTGAAAGACACAATGACATGATTCTCCTAATATTTACAATAACTTCTCCAAAACATATATTCTTGCAAAGTAATTTGGAGATAACAACCCAAAGATGGATCTATCTTGTCCTTTGCTTCTTGAACTTCATGGTGTTAATTCTTCTATCCTTTCTCAAACTAGACATTTGATATTGATTCCTTCTCTTCCTCCTCCTTCTATGTGACCTGCCATGGAAATGAACAGACACTTCCCCTTTCTTCAACTTTAAACTCTTACCATGATGCAATCTTCGCCTTCTTCTTACCTCTCTACATGATTTTCTCTTTGTACCGAGACTTGAGCGATGATCATAAAAAGCACTCTCATCGGTTGAAGTTGAGATGCTACTAATGCAGCCCAACTCAACATCCCTACTTGGTTGTCTGTATAAGCGACCACGTCGCCCACGATAAACTCGTTTCGTGTGCCGGATCTTATGCCAACAGAAACAGCAAAAGTAGTCTAATGTTAACCATGAAGTTTCACAAGCTGCCCAACACATCTTACATAGGATCTTTGTCACACATTGACACAACCCCAGCTTGTATAACAGGTACAGGAAAACCAAGCCTGCAACAATCATCAATTCTCAGCTTATAGAATTTGTTCAAACGGTATGTTTTCCAAATTTTCAAAAAAGAGGAAAAAGTATGTAATTATAAAAAGCATAGCTATAAAAGAAAATTGTTTAAAGAACTTGTTAACTCTAATGTTTCTTCTTTTTTTGTGCAATCCCCAACTCTAATGTTAATCCTTTGTTTAAGTGTATGGAACTACGGCTATTTGGCTAGGTTTTTTTAGCCAAATTACCATTCCAAGAGTCTAATGGGTCATTGTTGTAACTCGACCTTATGTGCGCCGCACAATTTTCCTATCTCTTATAAGACTAACTAAAATTCAGGCAACACAAATATATAGTGTATGTTGATAAAACAATTAAATCCATTAATGTGAAGATGGTAAATGGTCTTACATAGGTAGGATAGACAGCAAACAAGCAGAAATTTCACCAAATCGGCAATGCAGATGTGCTCAATAAAACAAACAACATCCCATATTCCAACACACACATCCCTGTGACATCCAACAATCTCGTTCTGAGTACCATTCTAAATATTCATAAAATAAGAAAATTTGACATAGAATAATACAATATTGAATATCTTGAATACCTTTGCAAATAATCACAATTTTTAGAAATAGTTTGAGAAAGTCGACAAAAGTTGGGATTATTCATGTCGATTTTTTCCGAAAGAAAATAAGTTCCAACTCACTTGCATGATCGGCCGAGGATTGATTTGAAAGGAGTAGCAAGAGCGCTCCCGATAGCGGAACCAACGTCACTCAAAACTTTGCTTGTGGAGGATCCCATTTGTCAAACTACAAATAAAATTAGTGAATAAAATTAAATAAAAACTTACTCAAATATCTAATGCTTAACTACAAACTTTAAATCACTTATAATGTATAGTAAAAAACTAGAGATTTGGATTTCCGTATGCGATTAAAGACAAATTAAATTTTTTCAATTTAACAGGAAAATGAAATGCATCCACGAAAATTGATTGGAGAATCAGAAAGTTTCGTTCGTTCGTTGTAGTTTTTGTGCCCTAATTTTTGGTTTGATCGTAAAGAAAAGTAAGTTGTATGAAGTACTATGAAGTATGACTGCAATGGCGGACCCAGGAATTTGAATATCGGGATACGGACGTACAACAAACACAAAAATAGTAGAAAAAAGTTCATAAAAATTGTTCAATACATAAGTATTACAGCCAAAATATCCAGTCATACAACCAATTTTGTTAAAAATATACATAAGATTAAACTTCAAACTAAAATTACAGTTGCATCCTACGAGCCTTCATATTTTGAAATCGGGTTGCTTAACTTGCTTTCCCTTGGATTTACTTGACTTGGGTGTATCATTTGTCATTTCCTAATTGAATACATAAAATTAATTGTCAATTTCAATTTCGAATTTCAATAAGCAAACCCTAACAAATTAATGAACAATGTCCACATTCAACCATTTACATCTAAATTATCAATTAATCTAAGAATCTAACATTCATTTTCTGTCAAAAAAAAAAATCTAAGAATCTAACATATATAAACTTATAAAAGTAGGAAAATATGAAATTAAAACACAAAAATAAAAACCTAACAACTTACTGTGGTGTGAGTCGAACTTCGAAGTTCGAATTGAAGGCGGCGAAGACGCGAAGTCCTCAACTCCCCACCGCTTGACTGCCGTCTGCCGCTTTGGTATTTCCGTCGGACGTCGCCACGTCGGTTGTCGGCAAGATTGGATCCGTCTCAGTCGTTTCGTTCCGTCGGTTCTGTGGTTCTGTGGTTCAGTGTTTGAGAATTGAGAGAGAATTGAAGGAGCGTGAGAGAGAGACTTGCAAGTTCATTTCATCATCATCGTACCCGCGCATTGTAATTGTAACGGGGACACGAGAAAATAAGAATATATCATTCATTTTAAAATAGTTGCGCTGTCTTTTTACCTGTCTAAATGTTAAAATCTCTAACCCCGTATAAGAATAAATTATAAAAAGTTGATATTTAAAATCATCGAATTGAGACGAATTAAAATTGGTTGATGAATAGTGATTGATTAGATGTCAAATGGTGCTACTATTTTGAAATTGGGAGAAGTATATATTCAGATACTCTATCCGTACCTTTGTTCTTCTTATTTAGAATTTTGATATTTTTCACGGTTTTTTAAAATCATCTAAATTGTTCTATTCCAATAAATAACAAACAACATTGTAAAGTTGTTAAGGTTTATTTTACGGTTTTTTCACCAAGTACCCCGAGTTTTCAAAAAATTCACCAGGTACCCCCCATGTTTTCAAAATTCACAAGGTATACAACCAAATACCCCTACTGTCAACCTTCCGTTAGAGCAAACTTTAATTCACAAGGTACCCTTAAATCGAAACTTTTTTCACCAGGTACCCCTAAATGTTTTCAAATACAACCTGCAAGTTAACGGATAAAAACTAATTTAAAAAACTAGCCGTTAGGTGCTTTTACTCAGTTTATTTATATATTGCGGATCCTCCTCTTAACATCCTTACTAGTACTCTCTTTTTACCATCTCTCTAAATTATCCTAATGAGTTCTCTCTCTAAAAAATCCTCCTCAACCCAAGAGTCTACATACATTAGGGTTCCAAATCGAATGTGTAGATGTGGGAGGGAATTCGCAATTAGAAGTTCTGATTCAAGTTTAAACCCACAACAATTGTACTTTAAGTGTGATGTTTGTGACACTTTTAGGTGGTGCAAAGGTTGGGTGGAGCAAAGTGGAGGCATCCATCATGAGGCACAGTGTAACGCCCCGATCCTCAAAATCTATTAATACAAACCTTAATACAATAATCTCCCTTAATCAAATAGTCTCATAATTTGAATCGAAATTTCGACAGAATTTCCTTTGAAAATTGGATAACCCAAACACGAGAAATACTTTAAACCTGTTTACAAACTCGACAAAATATAATATTCTCAATCTCAAGACCCAAATCGTCGACACTTTCGCAGAAACAACCTCAAGAGGGAATTAAACCCAATAAAACTACTTAATATTACAAACTAATCTAAGAGATCTTGAATCAAAACTTCAATAAGAATAACATAACCAATACATATACAAACCCAAGTATAATTTACAATTGAAGCCCTTCGAATACAAAGTCCTCTATGAATTGTCATCCTCACCTCAATCGCGAATCCAACACGAAACCTGCTCTAGTGTCAACTGCTCACCATTATACAAAGTATATGGGTTATCACAGGTTCAACCCCACAAGGGAAAGAACAACAACCACAAACAAAAGCAAATACAACACACATCAGCAAAAGCTGAGTACCAACACTCCACCTTAACAGCAAAAATAACAAAGCATCGAAATATATATTCCAAAAGATAAAAGTATAGCTCAAATTCTCATTATATTCTTATCTTAAGTTCCCTTCTTAAACTTCTATATCCATCTACATCCATTCAAAATAATAGAAACACCAAAGTCTTCATATATCAAAGCCAGATCAATTATACTCAAAGTTAATGATCCTTATAGTTCACATCGAGTCACAAAATCCTAAATTGAGTAAAATAGAATTACGTATAAAACTCAACACTGCAATCACAAGGCAATTAATTATTCCTTCGAGGTATTATTATATTTTAAATCAAGCTATTACGATCACAACAAGAAGACTGAACATTATTAGAAACCAACAACCATTCATCATACTCGTTCGATTGAGTAATTCATCTTTGATAATCAAATACAAGACGTGGAATAAATATCAATTATTATCAAGTCCAAAGATCATTCCATTGAACAAGAGTTATCAAAGAATCCAAAGAGAAAGTCCAAAGTGGATCCGGGAGCCCCGGCCGACCCACTAAATAGCAAACGATAGACCCGGGAGTCCCGGTCGGTCTATGATAATGTAAACCCGGGAGCCCCGGCCGGTTTACCAATAATTTCAATGGCCAATAACTTATAGTGTGCACACCCCTCAACTCTAGCTTTCATGTGACCCGGGAGCCCCGGCCGACCACACTAGAGAAGAGGACGGTTTAGTATCTTACCACATACGGCGAATATCAATTAATCCAATATCTTCCCAATTCGGGCGAAGATAAAATAACAAAACATCAATATCTTTCCTTTTCATTATTAATATCCTTCAAGAAATCAACAACAAAGATACAATCTTTCTTTCACAATGATCAAACACAATTAACCTCTTTAGGTCTTAATTCAATCCAGTCCTATCGATACTCTCGAGTTGCCAATAATCAACAAATCAATCATTCATGTAATACCATTACAATTGAACCATAAGTTTGAGTCCAAATCAATTTCATATGATTCCATGTCCACTTCCAACAATTAGAAGTCAAGCTGATTTGCAACTATAATAAACATATACAATTTAATTCCATAGTTTTTCATATCCATATCAAATCCAAGCATCCAAAGAATATCATGCTTTATAGTACTGAATAAAATGACCTCATAAGCTTGTAAATTTCGAAAATATAATTTACATACTCTAAATCGCACAAAACACATCTCACCATGGAAACTCTTTAACCAATTCAATAAGAACTTTTAATGGGTAACTCAACATCTCATTAAGGCTAATTAAGTATCAAAATAGTTCATTACTCCATAATCTTAAGTCTTAACTAAGAATTTCATATGGTATATATTGAAAGGTTATCATTTTCAAGTATTGCATTATAAATGAAGGTTTGAATCAAGTCGCAACTACTACTATGAACTCAACTTTTGGTGATAAGTTAAACCAACAATTCTATTTTCAATTCTGAAATACAAATCAACAATCCATTATAATACAAACTTCAATTAGTACTAAGACTTTATCCAATGACTTAATCCAATCACCACAATTCATAACAAATTTCAGTTTATTCTAAGATTAGATACTTGGCTCTAAGAACCTACAATTTCAATCAAAACCTTCAAAATGAGTTACGATAAAATCTGAAGCTTAACTACTTTAAAACCCTATTTCAATTCAGCTATTCAGACATCAATAATTTATATATGAAATTCCATAATTGGCTGACCAATAATTTCTTTACATAACTCATACTGAATTTTAATTTTACAAGAATTCAAAAGTTAACAACCATCCTAATTTAATGTTCTCACAATTACTCATCAATATGACCAGTAAACAACAAATCATGAACCAAAGCACATATATCTGAAATCAACATCAAAATCTCATCAAAGCTCAAAGGAGAAAATAAAGAGAAGAAAAGAATGAGTGTGGCACCTCACGATGGGCCGCGATAAAGCGGCAGCACAGCCATGCCCGTCCCTGAGCCTGGGCAGGAGGGGCGCCCGCCCAGGGCCCAGGGAGAAAAGGCCCATGTTGGTGATCTACAGTCTGGCACTTGTAATAAAGGAAATCTGCATTCATTTACTCCGTGAAACATTGTCTTGGCTCTTTGGGTTACTAATTGTCATAATCCACTGCATTCTCAATCCGTGGTTCGAATCCCTCTACAACATCGTTTTATTTTCTCAGCTTTCTAATTTTATTTTTGGATTTTCTTTTGTTTTCAATGATTTTGAAATAGTTTCAGTTTCCTACATTTTAGTTTTTGGGTTTCAATGATTTTCAAGTAGCTATCTAATTTTAGTAAGTGGGTTTTTTTCCTTCTCATATAGAGTAACTATGTCCCTTTTGCTATTTCATACCCCCGGGCTTTATGTTTACATTGTTCATTTACCTCACTTCGACTACCAAGTTACTAATATATAAGAACAAATGTTAGTATGAAATATTATTAAATTTCTCTCAATGTATATTAACTTCAAAATATTATATTTTTATATAAATGTATGAATCGATAGAGTAAGATAGTTGAAGATATTAGATGTTATTGGTAGAAGCGAATGTCACAGTGAAACCCTTAAAAAAGGGAGGGGTTCTGTGGTTACCTTTTCTATTTTCACAATTCAGACCCAGAAAAATATTAAAAAAGTAATCCAAAAGGCCAAAGAGCTTACACACAATTTCGTAATCCAAAACCCAAACTCCAACCGACAACTCGATGATGAGGATGACATGATAAATTTAAGAAGCAATATATGACTTAATTTAGGAAGACATGGCATACAAATATATAACCATCAAATGGGTATCTTATAAAAAAAAAGCTAAAATCAATCCATGTTTCATGAGCTAAAAAAGTCATATTCAGCAAAACTTTAACCATAAATTAATATCTTTAAATCAATACATGTCAAGAATAGTAGTTGAGATCGGGGAGGGCCCATATTTTTCAGTTCGCCGTAAGGCCTCCAAAATGTCAGGAACGGGCCTGAGCACAGCACAAAAGTGGCGGCAGCAGCACCACCCGACAGTGGTGGCAGCAGCACCGACCCAACAGCAGCAGCACGCAGCAGAAAACAGAGGAGAGAGAGACAGACAGCGGAGAGCAGCAAACAGCAACCCAGCATCAACAACACAACAACAACACCACCACGACAGCTCGAGGTGGCAGCGCTGACAGCAGCGCCGGTAAGACAGCGACGGAGAGCTAGGCTCAGCCGAAAGCAGAGGGAGGAGGGAAGAGAGAGAATAGTGGTGAGGAGCACCACCAGTAACACCAGTAGTGCAGCGAAACAACAACAACGTTGGCAAGCAACAAGAGAAGATCAATAAATGATGAAAAATATGTTTTAATTCGACTTTCTTGGTAAGAAAAATATATCATAATTGTCTATATATTTGGGTGTACTTCTAAAAGCAAATTTGTGTTTCTATCTTACTTGAAAAAATGTGTGTAACTCTAGCGTTATCGGTATTTTGTTGAGGAAGATGTAATTTAAACGTAAATTCATTATTAGCTTATGTAAGTGTTACTCCCCATCTCCTGATTAGTAATATATTTCTGATTATGAATATATTATATAGATCATGTAACATATCCTAGACCTTTTAAAAGTTGGAAGATTGTGCACTGTTCATATGAACAGTGTTATGAGTGATAAATGCTTGCAATTCACTGTTCACAAGGAAAAGGGGCAAATTCAGCCCTCCATCTTTTCCCTCCATCTGAGCCACACGATTTTTCTTCTCCCTCCTCTTTACTGCGTCTCTCCCCTCTCTCCTCTCTCCTCTCTCCTCTTTTCTCTGTCTTCCGTCTCTTCTCTCTCCTGTTTCTCTCCACATCTGCTTCAGTTGCTTCAACATAAAACCCTAGCATACTTTTCCCCAATTTCTAGGGTTTTCTCTTCCGAATTTCAATTTCAAGTTCGTGATCCCCAGGTTCGATCCGTTCGTCAAAACAATCACAAGGTCAAATGGGTCAGAAAAATCCGACATTTTGGACTCCATTTGCAGCAAGTTTGAGCCTCAAATCTTCAGGATTCTACTTGACGCTGGTTTCTACTCCGTCTCTCTCTCCTACTACTTCAAGAATCACAGGTGTTCTTGCTTTACTCATTTTTGTCTTCTTTCTTTCGTATTTAGTAATTTTGTTCATTTATTACTTCAAATTAATTTTGGTTCTTGAGTTGTTTGATCTTTGATTTTGTTTATATTATGTCAGCGCTTGTTTTGTGGAGCTACTGGATTTTGTCTGATTCTGTAAATTTATGTAATTCATGTTTGCAAATGCAGGTTTATATTCTTCATGCTATGTATAAACCTCAAAATTTGCGTTATTGCAGTTTATCTCCTCCTTTTTCTCTCTCATGTTTCTTTTTTTCTTTCCTTCCCCTCTCATTTATTTCCATTCTTACACTATTCTTCTATTTTCTCTCACCGTTTTTTCTGAGCTGATCCAAACGCTCCTCTAAAATTTTATCATCTTATTCTTCCCCATAAAATTTGTTGGATTTTATTCACAAAAATGGAAGTAAAATTGCAGCTTATTTCATCATCAATTGAAGAAGATATTTTTTAAGGGTTTTATGAGAAAATAGAAGCTCCAAAATTCGTCGATTTTACGGTTCCAAATCATTTCTGTCCTGACGATTGCTCTTGATTCTGCTCCCGCGTTGGTCTGGTCTCTCTCTCCTTTTTTTCCCATAATTTCTGTAGATTTTGATAGTTTTTTGAAGCTCTAAAATAGTAGAATACTATTGAGTAATTTTTTGGGTGAGATTAAGTGGGTTGGTTTTAAATTTTAGTTATGGCGATTATCTTTTCTGGGTTTCTGTGAAATGTAATACATATAGAGTGCTTGAAATTTATGATTTTGAGCTGATTTTTTTCGATTTTCACTATAATTTCTCAGTGATTTTGATTCTTTTCCCATTTTACTTCAACAATATCTTTTCAGTTTCTAAATTAGGAACAAAGGTAAGCATGCATTTGAGTAACTCTTAGACTTTTGCAAGATAAAGTTATGTCTTGTGCATAATGTTGATGATCTTGATGTTGTGGGGTTGAATTTCAATTAAATTTAGCAACTTGGAAAATTTATGTACCTTTGTATGAATTTTGTGTTCCAGGATGTGATCAACAACATGAAGAAGAGATGGATTCCGAAGCCATTTACAAGAATTTCGTGCTCCGGGTTAGACATTCTTTATAAATTTACTAATGATATTATGAGCATTACATTTATTACCACCTATGAAACGAGCTTTATTGTTTTGAAGATGGGGTAATATTAGCTTGATGACCATCATTAACCTTCGCAGGTAATGGCTGCAAGGATTCCCAATGTGAAATTGCAACGAGCAATAATCAGAAAATCTCCAAGGTATATATATAATGAACATCTTTAGATTGAATTTCATAAGTATCTATCAGGACATTGCAAATTTGGGTTTTTTTTTTAACAAGCAATTTTTTTCTGTTTAATTTTAGTGGAAATAAGAAATTCCCATTTTCGGCCCCTACGGAATCTTCAAAATCCAGGCTACCAAGATTAGCATTAGTTGCTTCTTCAATCTTTAAGAAGCTTCTTATGAATGAACAAAAGGGAAAATCTAAGGCTCTCCCTGTAAATGCAAAGTTTGTTTCAACTCCTAAAGTTAGAGTGAAGCATGTTGCCGCTAAGTATATGACTTCTCCTAGGAAGAAAGAGAGGAGCTCTCCTAATCCTAATGTGTTTCGAAGTGTACATAATCCGAAAAAATATTCCTAAATGATGTTCATGGTGCCTGGTGGTATGATATGTAATCGAGTAGATAAATGGCTGATAAGGTTCATGGTGGGCATTAGTGAATAATATGCTTGGAGAATCTTACGCCAACTCATTTAAGTATCTTAGCTCATTTTGTTTCCTAAATAATGTTATATAGTGGCTTCTATATGAACAATTTACTCAACTCAGTTATATTACATACTTGGGAAGGACATGTTGCGTAATGCATGCTTAAATTTCTATTGGTTTGATTGGAGTGGAAATTTTTTACACTTATAGGGATATATAGTCTAGATGTGCACAACTGATTTCTTGAGAAAATAGATTGACTTCCCTGTGCCCTGGTTTGTTTTAATCCATACTTTCCTGTCCTATTAAATTAAATTATTGTTATGCTTAGGAGTATGTATATGTAATTATCTATGCAACTATACTTCTGACCTTTTAGATTAATACAAGATCACAACTTGGCAAGATATTTATATATGTATTTTTCTTCTTTGTATATAATATTGCTTGAGAGGAAGGATCTTAATCATAATGGAAGGGGGAGAAAAAAAGTGTTATAAGAAGGAAAAAGATCATAAAAAGGAAAAAGACAAACAAAATCCTTGTTCTAATTAGTTTGCACTTTTAGATATACTAACTTTCTTAATAATTGTTAAGATTCAATTCTGAAATGCACTGATTCATATATACCAATATACTATCATCTTATCTAATGTAGATCGCTATTTTTATTTATTAGAATTAGGTGACTTGCATGCTCGAAAAACTAAGCACAACAAGCTTATTGAGCTTTGATATTCACTTTGTTTCAATAAGTTACTTGCTTTCCTTCTTGGTTTGCTGATAGACAATAGACTTGCTCACTTTAAAATATGGAATCCATCACATCGGCAACCTATTTGATCTTTGTGAATTTTCTTGGTTTAATGTCAGTGGTGTTTATGTAATGACAGGTGAAGCACCACTGCACTGTTTTTTTGAATCACTTCGACTACGCTCAGAAATCTCCAAGCTGACCATGGGTTTGATTCAACAACCTATCTGAACAACTGAAATATCATGTCTCTTACTTTGAAGGTAACTAAGTTGTGTCAGTTCTGTTTCGTTTCTTCTTTGTGTAAATTTTCTTGAAGTATCATGTCCAAACAATGGTATTGCAACACTCTGAACTTACCTGTACCAACAATTTCACAGGGGAAATTTCAATTTGGTATACTGACCCCCCCATTTAGAATCAATCAACTACTGTGCAAAGCGTGATATTGAAGTTGAGTGGGAGGATGATTATGGTGCTGATGGTGAACTGCCTTTAAAACTAATCCTTGCAGACCAACAAAATGTGGTTATGATTATGATACTGGGTGAGTTACATGTCCTTTAAACTGTGGTAGGATCTTCTTTGAGTTTTCTATCGTTCTTTGCACTTCTTTGATTATGATACTTTTGTGTGTGTGTATATATATATATATATATATATATATATATATATATATATATATATATATATATATATATATATATATATATATTCTTAATGCATTTCTGTTTTTGCCTCTGAATGGGTCCGTTACCCTGTTATATGCTTAAAAGTGAAAACTAGGTTTAAGTCCTTGATTGAGAATTTGAGATATTTGTGGCAATATCTATGAACCCACCTCCATGTTAAATTAAACTGAGAGTAACTATCTTCTATAAAACCTGTCTTGGACAATCTGAGATCAAAGAAACAGCAAAGAGTTAAAGAATTCTCTGAAATTCAGTCCAAGATGATTCGAATCTGTGCTGAGGTAGCAGGCAATGATCAGTTTATAAATAATGCTGAGTCTCAAGTTGATGAAAAGGACTTAACCGTGCAAAGGCTGGCCGAACATAAATCAAATCTTTAAGAGCTTCAAAATGAAAAGGTTTGTCATTTAGTATCTTCAAAAAGTATTCGCTTTGAATGCCTTGGCAATTGGTATCAATTCTTTGATTCTTTCCATTCCAGGCTCTCCATTTGCAGAAAGTTAATGCTCATATTAATACTATTCATGAGCTGGTAAAATGTTTTGAAATTAAGTATTCAAGATTGAAAACTTGGATCTTTCATTATTTGAGCAAGAATTCAGAATTTTTTGTATGAACTTTCGAAATTAGCCCTTGAATTCAGGGAAATTCATGGAATCATGATTGTACAACTGTGTTTTATAGGTGATGGAAGTAGAAATCACAACATGCTAGATACTTCAAGGATTTTGAAGCTCCCTTTGCTCTGGCTGTTGTTCTATTGTATTCTCTTTATCTTCTTTCTTGTGATTAGTTACTGATATAATGTTAGTTTCTCTGTCAAATTTCTTTTTCCAAAAATTAAGTTTGCTTTGGTTGTAGGTCACTTGTAGCTAAGGGTCCATTATCGTAAATTTGAATGACTCTCAGGGAGTTTGTGGAGCATCTTACTCAGTTTCAGTTTCATCACCTTTTTTCAAAAATGCTACTTTAAGTTCCTTTTTGCATATATGATTAGTGATATTAGTCATTTAGGTTTTAGTAATGTTAAAATCGTCTAAGTTTATTTGATTTACTTTTATACTCGGTATTGTTGTGAACTATGAATCTGATATTTACCATGATTTCTCTATTATTTGCAATTGCTGAATATTGATAGCTGAACTCATATGTCTTACAAAAAAAACAAGTTAGCCAATGTGGTATCTCTTAGTACTATGAAGTTCTAAACAATTCGTTTGCTATTCAGGTGAGCAAGGAATGGTTGACGAAGAGGCATTAAGGTTTTCCATGCTCTTTTTTGAGTTGCTTATTTCTTCCTTTTAATTGATTATTACGTCAATTGCAGCGTCGTTATTGCTCTGAATTCAGTTATATGGGAGCTGTAAAATCTAACGTCGTCCTTCTGTTCGTCACAGGTCAATTCCTTAAATTCTAGGTAATGATTAGGCCTTTTTTTTTTACAAGGACTCTTACATCAGTAAAAAAAAACTCGCAGAGCATGTCATACCGCATTTAAATGTTCTTCTCATTTGAACCGTGACCAAGTGAGATTTGAATTGGAATAGTCTCTCTTCTCATTTGTATACTTTTTCTTTGGGCTAGATACATAGATGATCTTCAAACTATTAATACCTCATTAAGCATGTATAACATATAGACAGACTTAACATAGGTGAGAAAGAAATAGTTATGGTTCTATTACCTATATCAATGAGGTGCATTGTATTTAGTATGTAGGCCCTGTTCTCTTCGTCCTCTGAAATAAAATAATATTAAGTGTAATTAGTTTTAGTGAATTTTGCACATCTGATAAAATAATGGTGTCGGCGGTCAAGGCAGAGGAAATGATGAAGAAGAGGAGTTTTGGAGTGTTTTTGGAGTTGCACATAATATCTTCTTTGTTATTTTATTTTTGAAATCGTGTTCAAGCTTTTTTCCCTTGTTTTTTATTTGGGTTTGTTGATGATGTTGAATCAAAAAATTTGGGAAAAAGCTAATTGAAATTTTGATCATCTCTTATCTTCCGCACTCCCCTGTAGATCCAGAAAAGAACACCCCTGTGTTCTATTTCGCCACACCTTTCAGACCTAAACTTAAAGCAGACAGACAAAATCCAACGCTTTTCTCAGAAGTGAGGCACGCAAATTTATCAAATTGGTATAATGTTTATTCGATGAGTTTGCTTATAATTTGTTTTGAAGTTTTCAGGTGTTTGAAGTAATATTCTTTTGGGTTGGGTTTAAAACTTTCTTTAGTAAATGAGATAGTGTGGGGAAAATCAGATGAAAGGCCTCAGAACTCATAGAAAACTAAGTTGCATGAGAAAGGTGTAGACTTTACTAATGCAAATGACAAAATCGGTGCCAGTGAATTTCTCCTTCCTTTTCTCCTTATCATATTGACTTCGTATTCTTTTAGTCAACTTTTTAGTGCATTTTATTTTACATTTTTCAATTGGAAAAGTAGACATTGTTTTTTTGAGGTGTGAAAAAAACAGTTCATAACAAGAATAAAAATAGATTCCTTTGGATATAGATTCTGATAACATTGATTCTTGAACCGTTGATGATGAGGTGTCTATCTTTGATTATTATGTTGGTTTCTCATGTCTTTGTTTGGTTTATTCGACAAGTGATGTAATGTAGTTAATTGACACTTGATGTAAGATTTTGGACTAATTTGAGGGTTTAAGTGAAGGTTTAATATGTACACAATGGATTAACGTGTTAACAAAGAGACGACTCTTTGTGGTTGAGAGTGACTTTGAGTGCTAGCCTTGAATTCTTCTCTAGAGTTTTGACTTACAACCTTAAGGCCTAATTAAGTACGACCTTCAAGTTATTTGATTTGAGATTTTAGCTTTAAAGGTTGACATAAGGAGTTACTCCATCACATTATTTCAGGTTTCTAATCTATTATATTTTAATGCTGATTAATGTATATGATTCAAATCTCATCTAATGAAAAACTACTGATTTCAACTGATTAGGGTTTTCAGGAAGAAATTCGACGAGAATTGGAGCATAAAAAGGACGAATGCATTATGGTAAAGTTACATTCTAGCTTTCGATTTATTCAAGAGCTTGAATTTTAACTTTTTTTTAGTCAATTATAGTGAATTTGAAGTTGGAATTGTTTTGGAAAAATTGCAGTCGGCGTTGTTCAATCTTCACTCTTTTAACGGAGGTGTTGCTAGCTATATGTACCTGCACTTATATCAAGATGCATTTTCCTGCCATCCTTGAACAGAGAACTGGGCATTATTATATCTCATGACTAAATGTTTTTGGTTGTTTCTTTTCATTCTTAAGTTTGCAATTGAGCAGGTTCTTCAATTACATTTTTTTTTCCCAATTATCTGAAGCTTTACGATCTGTGATGTCGGAGTTGGGAATGATAGCTATAAATTAGGGTCTTTAGTGAAATAATGTCGTATTCTTAATTATGTTACAACTAATTATAGGTGTACGGTTTTGAGCTTTATAATACCAATGATTTAGGTGTTTCTATTAGTTGGAATAATATTAAGTAGGTATATGTTAGATTAGTTCCCTACTTTTTGAGAAAAAGCTGCACTTTTTGGGAATCGATTTTCGTTATGAATTTTCTTCAAAATGCCTCTATTATGTTTGGTTGGTATCTACGAATTGCAACTTATTGAGGAAAAAATAGTCTTATTCCAATGATTGTAGGGAACTGTATTTGGTTGTTTCCTATAGTACTACCAACTTGCTTTTTGTTAATCACCCGTGTCTGCTTGATTCCGAGAATTTATGTGTCGCTCATATTCTATTTATTAAGAATTGGAATCTCTACCAATTTTAGGTTAAAAAAGGTTCGACTATATAACTACCCCTTCAAAGATCAAGTTAGTTACACTCTGAAGCATCCCAACATTTGCTTTGAATTGTTTGCTTGTAAGATCTTCCCCTTTTTAAAAATATCAGCCCATTTTCTCCTTTGGGAATTGTTTATACAGACTTACTTGAATATCTAGCATTTAACCAAAGGCTTAGGAGTTGGGGCCTTTCCAATTGATACACATTGCTACTTTTTAGTTTATAAGACTTTAGAAGTCAAATATTAATTGTACTACCGTAATAAACTTGAAATCAGTCTACTTATACTATATTGTTTATTATAGAACTGACAATATAAAACTAAAAGTGAAAACTACTTATACTATATTATTTTTAGTTTTCAAGGAAATTGGAAATTGAAAACTAATAAAGATAACAAAAAGTCTAATAGTATAGAAATGTTATCTATTACTATAGAACTTATCTGCTCTTGAGTGCTCGGTTGTAATTTGGTTTTGAGGTATATGAGATGGTCAACTATAGTGCTTGTAATTAAGTAATATTTTCATTCTTTGGGATGTTCAAATTAGGATCCGATCTTATTTATTGGTATTAAAAGAGTTTCATAATCTCATTAGAGCATCAACAATGGTGAGAAATCACCCTCCCAATCTCAGAAAGAAGGGGAAAAACCACCTCCCCACCATTATTGTTGGATGCTCCCCATAAAGAGTTTTCTAAAATTTATTTATGTGAAAACTTATGGTAGAACGTCAATCTAATCTCAGTCAATTATGTAACGTAAATCATTAGCACACTATGATCTCGGCTTCTTTGCATGAACTTCACTAACTTGGGGGACCGCACATATCACACGCCTTTCATTGGTTATGGTGTTTGATGATTTTGCAGTTATTGTTAGTGTAAGCTCTCAATGTTGGAATTTTTTTTACATAGCCATGATCATGATGTATACAATATAATTTCATTTAATGCTCCTCTAATTTTACTACAATATATTTTAGCATTAAAGAAATTGTTCTCAGCTAAATGCACAAACTTAATTTAGATCTTACCATTACGATATTAAGGATCAAACTATGGATTAAATTCCTTCTTAAAATTTTGATTTTTAGAAGCAATTTATACTCTTCCATTAACGACTATAGGAAAATTAAAACGTGTGTCTACCCTAAATAATTGCTTTGCCACATAAAACTAACATTGCAAGTGCAAGTATCAAACATCTTAGAGCATTCACTTTCAACATACTAATTAGAACTAGCCTAATTCGAATATCGCAATTATACTATTTTGGGGTGCCGCACGCGTAGGCGCGCGATGCAACAACTAGTTCGTCTAAATGTTTCAATCTTTATATTTTAAGACAAAATGTATAGTTGAATGTCTTTGCCTAGTATAAGACATTGCCTACTAACTCATACCATTATCTAAATAATATTCCCTATTTTTCATTAACTCTTTCACCTATACATACTTTGCCAATTATTTGACACTATGAACGAATTATGTACATCAATTGACATTTTTGTAATAATTTGTCCCAAACTAACTTTAACTTTCAAGTTTTTGCGAGAAACTACCTTATAAAAATTTTATTGTACCAAACTACCTTACTTTTACCATTTTGTTGTTGACAGCTACCCTATGCCGGTTTCCGGCATTGACTCTCTTTTTTTCAATTTTTTTAATGTCACGTAATATCATGGATCACTTGACCTCTTCAAACCCTTTTTTCCTTTTCCCCACCCTATTTTCCCCATTTCCCTAGGCGCTCTGTCGACACTTTGTACCACCAATCCACCATTAAATTCCTCTTCTACTTAAGCTAAAAGTGAAATGATCACCCTCTCAGTCTTCTCGAATCTCAGGCAATATCCACAAGGGTAACTTTGTTTTCTCCCACAATTTTGAGCTAAAAAAAAAGTCAACGTCGAAAACCGATATTAGGTAGTTGTCAACAATAAAATGGTAAAAGTAAGGTAGTTTGGAACAACAAATTTTTTATAAGGTAGTTTCTCGTAAAAACTTGAAAGTTAAAGGTAGTTTGGGACAAAAAAATCGTAATTAAATGCTACATACCCATATAAAAGCGTAGAAGTTAAGTGTACGTGATTTTTTTTGCTAAAAATATCATGACTATATATTTAAGACTATATATAGCTAGCATTTTAATTACAAAAATGTCACTTTCTTTTTCCTTTTAAAACAGTCACCCATAAATTAAAACGTGAAGAAGAGTTGGTTATGATATGAAATATGATAGTTCAAACAATAATTAGGCATTGGGTGTACGAAAATTTCACTTGAAGTACATAGTTTGTTAATTACGACGTAGATGTGTTAGTTTAGTGGAGTACCACCCCAAATTTCAGGGATTTACCCAGTGTTTAAATCCTTATCCCAACAATGAGTACATACTCCCTCCGTTTACAAACAATTATTATACTTTATTTGGGAGAGAACCAAGACAATCCTGAAAGAAGCATGAGAGATTTACAATAAAAGCGTATTTGATGTTAGGAAAATGTAATCGAACCATTAAAATATTAAAAGAGAGAGAAAAGTACAAGATAGAAAAGTTTTTTGGGTGAATTAGTAAAATAGGTGGTGGAATATATGAAGTAGAAAAGTGTATAAAGTTGATGTGACATGTTACCACTACCATATAAAGGGATAAGGTGAAAGTATAACAATTAAATGAAAACAGTCTAAAAAAGAAAGCGTAATATCTATACTGATATATTAAAGGGGTTCCTAAAAAAGACACGGTTCCACGTGGCACTCACCCTAAGGGCGTTTTACTCCACGTAATCTACATATAATTTAAAAATTAGAAATTGCATAGTATAAGGTTCGATCTCGTGATCACATGTTTATATACTAAAGTCTTAACCACTAGACCAAGTGATATTAAATGTTATCATCTAAAAATATAATATTAGTAAATGTATATATTCTCTTACCTGGGGCATAGCTCGAGCCTAATAACTAATCTATCTATCTATACTAATATATTAAAAGGTGTTCCTCAACAAGGAACTGTGCCACGTGGCGCTATCCCTCAGAGTTTTGACTTCATGTACTCCACATACAATAAAAAAAATTAGATTATGCATGGTATAAGATTTGATCCCATGACGCCGAGCATGTCTTAATGTTTTAACCACTAAACCAAGTAATATTTGGTGTTATAATTTTAATGTAAAATACTAATAAATGAAATATTATGCCCGGGCCTAAAAACTAGTTTATTTTTAAACGGAGGCAGTAGTTTGATCTTTGGGCGAATTATCTCTCCTAATTAAAAAAACAAAAACAAATAGTAGATGAAGTGGATATCGCTCTCTTGTATATGCGCTGGGCTGCATGCGAAGCCCAAAACCCTGACCCAAACAAAAGAAGACATCCCACAAGCCAAATCTACCCACTATTTCAGACATATATAGCGTCAAAAAAATCACAGGGGTTAGGGTTTAACAAAAAATTGGGGAAATTATCGATCAAAAATCTTGAGGAGAGAGAAAAAAAATGGCGATGAAAGGAAAGGGAAGAAAAGCGCGAGATGAAGAAGAAGCCGGAAAAACCTTGAAGTGCGTGAAAGATTGGACAAATTGGAGCTTGAAGAAGGCTAGAGTCATCACTCACTATGGATTAATTCCTTTGATTATTTACATCGGGATGAATTCTGAGCCTAAGCCTACAATTTCTCAGCTTCTCTCTCCTTTTTAAATCTAATGTAATGTATTTCTCTTGAATTTATCAACTTTTTATAATAATATTATTACTGCTACTTCAAATGTTGTTCGAACTTGAGAAGTTTTTGTTATGATGAGTTAATTAGGGTTTCCGATATTAATGTTGATTTTCATTGGTAGATTTGATGTTAGTTTAATAATTGCTTGTTTTTATGATGTTTATATCGAATTTGTTTTCTGTTGATTATATGTTTGGCTAAGTTGTTGCGAGAATGATGATGAGGTTTGATGATTATGGTGTTATAAGAGTTGGTCGAATTGCAAATTTGGATGAATTTTGGTGATTATAATGTTAAAATAGTGGTTGAATTGCAAATTTGGAAGAATGAGGATGAGATTTGGTGATTGTAATTGATAGGTTTTAGACGAAATCATTGAGTTAAGTTTCCCTCTTGTAATGTTCTGCAATGATCTTCTGGAACATTTGCATAATGAAGTGAATACTTCCTCCATATCAAATTAAATGCAACAATATAATTGGGATGACACAGACTCTTAGGCAAAATTTCTTAAGGTGAGATTAAGAAAAGGTGAGGGCATGTGATTATGTTTAAGTGGAGAGAGAAAGCTGGCCATCACCACCAGTGTCATTACTTAACACCACCACTTAAACTATCATCACCACCTACGTAGCACGGATACGGGTACGGGTACGAATACGGGTACGGGTACGGGGACGGAAAACGGCAAAATTAAAATTCCTGAAAACGGGTACGGCTTGGATTCGGCAAAAAAAAAAATTTAACGAATAATATTGCATTAAATTTTTGTTTTCGTAAATTAAATGGAAAGTATTATTAATTTACAATATTTCAATCATAATTAAAATTAGATTATTAAGGAATGATGTTTCATATTTATGACTTATGAGTTATGACTCAATAGAGGAAGTGATACCCTTAATTAAATAGAGACTAGAGACTAGAAAGTGATACCCTTATCAGTGATACCATTAAAGTAGATGACAACTGCATTAAAAAAAAAAAGAAGAAAAGAAAAAAGTGGAAGACAGGTGTAAACACACTTATACAGTATACTAAATACTAAATGAAGCGTGAGGTTTGAGGACTGAAATTTTTCTTCTTCCTCTAACCCCGAGATCGCCCCTCCTTCCTCTCTCTGCACTTCTTGAGGAATTTAGATTCCAAGTCAGATTTTGACAAATTCCGGCGAGGCGGCCGTAAGACGAAGGGCGACCGGGCGACTTCGACCCTTCTCGGTTCGGGTGAGAGAATTGCGAATTCTCAAAAACCCTAGAATCGAATTTTGGCCTTTAAAATTTCATTAAAGGTTCTTTGGGTACGTGGTTTTCTTCTCAAAAACGTACTCAACCCGTACCCAAATTCACCTTAGGCGTCCCCAAAAGTAACCCACGTACCCACCCCTTTGGATTCGTTTTGGGTACGAATCCCAGGCGAATCCGTCCCGTACCCGTACCGTACCCGTACCGTATCCGTACCGGGTACGGGAAACGGCGCCTGGGAGGCGTACCCATGCTTCATAGATCACCACCACCACAACCACGCTACTACCACCACCCAGGGAACAAAAACTCGGCCGTTCCGTTCTGGAACGGCCGCTTTATAACGGATTTCAGGGAGGCCGTTCCGTTAAATACCGTTCTAGAACGGTGATTTGGAATTCACACCAAACTCGGCGCGATGGCGGTTACGTAACGGTGTAACGGCGTTCCCGTAACCGTTACAATCATGTAACGTCCGTTATTTGAAGAAGAATAGTTCTTTTGGTCGAGGAAGAAGAAGAGCCAACGCAAGATCTATAGATCTGAGTTAAAATTTGAAAATAGAACATGTTTTTTATTTAAATTGAAGCTTACCGAGGCTGTAGAACTCAAATTCGAGTAAAAGCCCTCATTCAATTTCATTAGATGACTGCAAATCGAACCCTAAATTGCAAACCCTAATTTCGAAAAAAACCCTAATATGCATTGGGATGCGACGCCTTCTCCTGGTCATGGCAGAGAAGATCGACGAGTCATCTCCCATTTTATCGCCACCGTAGCCGTAGGTGGTCGACTTGTTTGGAGGTTAGTGCTTCTTTGGTTTTCTTTCTTTTACACCGATCGGCTTCTTCTTCTTTTCTCTCTCTTCTTTTTTTCTTCTCTTTTTCTTTTTTATATTGTGACTGCCAGTCACGTGATAATTATAAATGATAAAGTATCTCTTTCTCTCTCTTCTTTTCTTCCCTTTTTATTTTTTCTTTCCCTTTTAGTTTTTATTCCCTCAAGTGGAATCATCTCATTTTCATCCTTCTTCATTTTTTTATTTTTTTAATCGCACTCTTGTACAGAAGAGTCAGAAGTATGTTCAAATATCATCAAAAGTACCCCAAATATTGTATTTATAAGAGTTTTGGACATAATATGGTATAGAAAGTAAAATAGAAGAAAAACAAAGTTTAAACGTCACTTGTGTGATTTTTTTAAAAAAATTCACGCCGCGACGGCCGCGAAACGTTCTATTTCTCCGTTACAAGCCGTTCCCGCGAAAACGCGACCGCGAACGCGACCGCGAACGCGACCGCATTTTTTTTCCATGCCACCACCACTCCTGCTGCCATCACCATCACCACCACCACAACCACTCTACTACCACGACCACCACTCTTGCTGCCATTACCACCACCTTCTTGCTGCCCCCACCAACACCTAACCACCACTACAACCACATCCTACCACCACCGCCGCCAAAAGCCATAAACGTACCCCCGCCAACCCCCTTCAACCCTTGTGCCCCTTCAACGCCAAGTCGCCAACTCCAACACCAACACCATTGCAGCCTCCACTCCAGCATCAATGTTCCGGCAACTTTATTCCCTCTTGTTTTCAGCAACTTTCTCCGGCGGAACTCGACCATGAAAGCTCCAGATCTGGAACTTTCATGGTTAAATTCGACCCTTTAAAGCCGGCTAAAGGTTGTGATAACAACATCATAATCTCAGGCAAGGGTATGTATAGTAGGTTTCTTACAATCCGTCCAGACATAAACCCGCAACTGCTTTAATAAAAACCACAAAGAGAGAGGCGACGAAGAGAAGGAGAAGAGGTGGTCTGGCTGGGCTAGAGGGTATAGGTTGCTGGCTGGTTTAGGAGGAGAGTGTTGCGACGTTGACTAGCAGAATTAGAGGAGGTGGATGTGAATATGTGATGGTGGGCGGCGTTGTTGGGTATGGGTGGTGGCGCACTGGTCCACCGGTGGCTGGGAAATGACGGCGTCAAGGTGGTTCATGGAGCGCGAGAAATGACGGCGGTATAGCGAAGGTGGTTTTGGGTTGGTGGGGGAGGATATCGAAGAGAGATGATGATGGTGGTTTTGGGCTGGTGGGGGACACCGGCGAGATTGGTGATGATGATGGGTGTGGTGGTGGAGGAGAGAAAAATGGTGATGGAAAAGGGAGGAGAGAGAGACGGCAGGAGGATGGAGTCATGGAGATAGGAGCATGGAGGAGAGAGAAATGGTGGTGGGTGGTGGAGTGAAGGTGGTATTGAAGAGAGAGGGGGGTTTTGTTTAGGTTGATTAATTTTGATTATGTTTGTAATTAATTTGATTTGGGTAGTATAATATGTATCTTAGTTTTTTAATAAGGATATTTTGGTAATTTCAGGGGTAAAAATCATACCAAAAATAGAAAGAAGGAAATTGTTGCAGTTAATTTGAAACAATTATTTTTAGAAACTGTTGCATTTAATTTGATACGGAGGTAGTATAAGACGAGCTTTATGCCTAGAATTTTTGCCAAATTCCTCCTTTTCGACTACTAACATGATATTTTTATCGATCGAAAATTCTCGGTTTTCTGTCCATTATCAATAATCAAATGAATGATTGGGATTGGATATTGTTTGAGATGGTAGCCTGAAGAATGAATCAAGAATTCTGAACACCCAATATGTTATGAATTAGTTGAGCCTTTTTAGGATAAACAATTAAGTTGATGCTACTCCCTCCGTCCCTAAATAGAGTGTTTATTTTTCCATTTATGTTTGTCCCAAATAGATTTTCCATTTCCTTATTTGGTATGGGTTCACCAATTAAAATATTATTTTGTTTTCAACTTTTATAATATCACTCATTTTCCCATATGACCCACATTCTCTCTCCTCAATAAACAATTCATAAAAAGTGTATCAACTTCTATATTTAATTATGATTTAATACAACTAAGGTCCTACACATGATTTTTTTTTAATACTTGTGCCCAAAAGAAATGGACACTCTATTTAGGGACGGAAGGAGTACTTTATAGTAAATGGATTTGGAAACTAGAGAGTATCCTGTTGTTTAGTTTGCAAAATGGTGGAGAAAGATTTCTCCAAGGGTTGGAAAACGTTGTGAGGGGATGATTAGGGATTTATTTAATTCGACGCCATATTTTATCTTCTTTCCAATTTACCGTTCTTTTGTTAGTGTACGGTTTTGTCAACGTTAACTTGAGTTTGAGTTTGGGATGATGTTTTGTCAACGTCAACCTGAGTTTGAAGGTTTTGTTTGAATGTATTCAAACGAGAGCTGAAAAAGCTTGAATCTCTATCGAATATGTTTAAATGTATTCGAGGGCGGACGAAAGCTTGAATCTCAATCCAATCTGAACATTAGTTTCAGTTTGAAACACAATTTTGTTTGAACCGTATGCATCAAAAGGTGCATGTATGGTTTCTGAGGAATACAATTTTACCCTAATCAACAAACTTTATCTAAACGACAATCTCTTCCCTTAAATCCTAGACACAAGAATTTACGGAAACTCTCACTTTTGAGAACCACCAGATACTTAGAATCAAGTACATATCAAGAGATCTCTTCGTGTACTTCCCTTCGCTGGCAAATAGGACCAATTTATCAATGGAGTATTAAGATGAAAGCTAGTACAAAAAGCTACAATTCTACCATAGATCACATACTGTATAATCAACATGGCACAAGCTTCCTAAAATAAACTATGTTGCACATTCAATTTGGAACATACCTAAACAAAACCATGTTACTTCTTAAATTCGCCGTGCTAGACTAAACCATACATGCATATGATCTTCATAAGACCGCCGTCCTTTACTAAACATACGTACATATGATATTATGATCTTTACTTCTTTACACGGGTCACAAAAGCATCCTACATTATTTTGTTTCCAAGTCTAGACTATGAGCACTAGAAAAACCGAAACCTCCGAGAGGTGTATGCAACCATCAAGACATTAGCACCAAGCACCTTCGAAAAGCGGAGTGGTTGGAATGGCATCTGCTCCAAAAGTCTTGACCAAATCTGAGCACTTCGGATCTGGCACCTGTGTCTCAGGGTGGAGCTCCAAACCTAGTTCTTCCTCTATGTCGTCAGATGCCGATATAAGGAGGAATTTACACCCTTCGTAGCTCAAAAAGTCAGGAGGATCAGCCGGCCCAAACCGTTTACCCCCAAACTGCCCTTGCAAGTGTGCTGGAAATACAGCTTTGCGTTTATTGCTCATTCCTTGGAATCCAGATCTCCCTCCACCTTGTTCAGGACTCTTTATCTGGATAATGAAAGAGCCTTCTCGCTCTACATTGAGCCCTTCTTGAGGTTCATTTTTCTTGTCTTCGGGTGGAAGTTCTAGCTTGTATACCAAATGAGTGTGCATCTTTGTTTCAGAGTATTTGTGCCTCAGGATACGGTACACACCTTCTCCTAGGGCCCTAGCATTTGGCTTGTGCCGATGTCCCCTTGTTGCGGTTTCATAGTCTTCTGCATATTATAATGTACCATATTAGAGTTAATTATACCACTTAATCAGTCAGTGACAAATGACAATGTTCAACTGATGCAAAATTTCAGTATGCAATTTCCACCACAACTTACATGGAATAAAATTAATGAAGATCAGCTAGCATATATACCTCCTTGGAGAGCGTCTTTGATATCATCAACCTTTGTGGTGACCAGTTCCACAAATCCCCAAAAAGGCCTACTCTTCTTTGCTGGATCAGGAAGACTCTTCCGTCCCATAACAATGAATCGTAACAGTGGTTGTTTTTCTATGTTCACTTCCTGCATGACCAAATGCAACCATTAAAGATTTGTTTGGTTGACGACAAAACATTTCAAATGGAAATGATTGTGAGAAGAGGCAAAGTAAGGCTTTTCCTATGTTTGCTTACTACAACACCAAATCCAACCATTAAGGCTTTGTATGAGAACTTGAGGAGAAAACACTTTCAAAGGATTTGATATCCCATGGGAAAAACAATTGTAAATTAGTTGCGGCTGTGAGAAGAGAAATAGTAAACTAATGAATGAGTAAAAAGAAGTAGCATATCACGGAGAAATTCTAAATTTTGGAAAGACTATTTTCTACCTTGTGAACCTAACAAAGGAAAATGTAAAGATTGTTTTTTTCCAGTGATATGTTACCAACCAAACGCTGCTTGACTGATTACCTTCACTCCATGTCCGCCTTCAGGATGCTCCTTGATGCGGCGATTTTCATCATCATTTTCACCTTCATCCTCATGACTCGAACTAGGACTATGCTCAGACTTGGCACCTTCTTTGCCAGAATCAGGGGCTTGTTTCTCCTCCACTGGCCTTTCACCAGATTCTGGGCGTAAAACTATGTACATTCTTTGAACATCATCTGCACTGTGAGCTTCTTCTCTATTCACTTTCGGCCTGTAGAAGAAAAATATTTCCCCTCTTTCCTGCAAGTGAAATTACATTTATATATTTATTTTTCTTTCAATGCTGCAGCTAATATATGGTCCATTCCAAATATCAAGAGAACAACTTCATAATAGACATAATAACCCAAATCTCACAATAATATCTATTGTAAGACGATATCATACAAGAATTAGGGAATAAAAATTCTAAAAAATATGGAAGTTAAAGATAGCTTAGTGGTTAAAGCATATTTCCTGGTTATGAAGGACTTAGAATCGATTCTCATCCTTGGCCGATTGGGATGTTTACCAAAACAATTCTCAAAACATCCCTATGTTTTAATCTATGCGATCGTGACGGTTGAAATTTCCATATAGGAAATAGACCAAAGAATCCCAACTAATCATATGACATATACTAAACCTCATCTATTTTTACCTCATTTGGCTCAATATACTACTCCCTCCTTACCCTGTATTTTTCACTTGCTATTTTCGGTTTTTTAGCGTCAAGTTATAAACTTTGAACGTTATTTTTAGCTAATATCTAAAAGAAAATAGATTAATGTGACAGTGAGAGCTTTGGCTAGTTCCTCCCTTAGAGGAAAACTTGTTCAGAACAGGAACAAACATGAGTCATCTTTTCTTATCTTTATATTTTATAAAAATTAATAACTTCTTATTTCTTGTACAAACTTTGTTATTTATCATAGAACGTCACTATTTCATTTAAACAATATTAAGCTTACAATTTACAAATTTTATTATAGACTCGGACGTAAGCAGGGACACCCAATACTATTTTATTTACTCATTGCTCATTTAAAATCATCCACATAAGTAAAATATACAAAAAATTAGAATTTTAAAAGAGCAAAAATTAGTCTTAATTTGTACACCTAGGTGTATGATGAAAGACTCCTTACCATTCTTCTTAAGTTTTCTTTTCATTCTAATTTCCCTTATGTATGGTATTGCTACCAATATGAACGTTAAAATTAGGAATTTCTCAAACTTGTGACATGTGAGAGCAATTTATACTAATAGTATGAGTATGATAGGAATGAAATATGTGAGCAAGATGAAACAGAGAGAGTTGGGAAGACCTGAATCTCGACTTGGGGATCACTCCTAGTTTTCACCTCTTCACCTTGTCCCATATTTTGCTGCAATTTCACCATAGATTGCTGGAAACTATAAAAAACCGAAACGAATAAAACTATATACCAGATTCATGAAGTAATACCAGTAGAAAATAAGGACACCTGTCGTTTTACTATATCTCATTGCCACGTTTCAGGGGCCTGGGTATGCCACGATCTTCAAAGCCTTAACTGATGAAACTCGGTCGTTACTCGTTACTCGTTACTCGTGCATGTGTTAACTTCTAGAGAGACAAGATAGTGTTTTCTTATTGAGGGAAATTTTATCAATAATCCCAAGTTTCACTTAGGTTTACAATTACGATGTGCATAGCATACTTCAAAGTTATAAAAACACCCTGTCAAAATTTTTTTTTTTATAAAAACACGTACTATACGAATACTAGCGTCATATACACGCAGGGCCGTCTTAAACATTTTGGAGGCCCTGTTCTAATCTTAGGATTGGGCCCCTAGTAATTTTTTTTTGCAACTTAAATGATAAAAAATTCTTTTATAATATATACGATTATATGTTTATGTTCTTGCAAATTGAAAAACCAAAACCTCAAACTCATTAATACAAAACCAAGTTATTAATAATGTTCTACCTACAAAGGTAACATTGATAAGGTTACTATTTCACCCTAAAAAGTTATAATAGAAAAAAAGATTTATGTGATGGAGTAGCAGAACCTTGACCAACACCACGCCCAGAATCTGACTTCAAAAAATTACAAGAATAGGCCAAAGGAGAATACATAATATCCTTCATGCTAAGATAATGAAAAAGTGAATAGTCATTGTGCAGTACTGCAGTGAATAAGATTACTGGATCAAACATTCCAAAAAAAAAAAAAAAAAAAACCAAGTTTATTGTGGAAAAGCAAGATAGGAAAGCTGCGGAGAAGAGTCGATCTCGCAGTCTTAGACTCCAAATTTGGAGTATTGACCAACTCAGCCAACCTCCATAATTAAAGTAAGCAAGCGCTGTCAATGTTTATTATGTTGTATTTTTCAGATTTCGGGCCCTAGGAATTCCGGGGCCCTGTGCTATTGGGCTGTTTGCACAGCCTAATAGCCGGCCCTGTATACACGTAATGCGTGCAAAAACATATAAAAATTAAATTTATTATGTAATTATATCTAATAACCTGAAATAAGAAATTTAGAAAGTACAAATACAAAGAACTGTCTTTGCATTTTATTTTTTTCAAAAAGTACGGTTCAGTTTAAATGTGGTACTTCCCTTTTTTTTTACAATGCAACAATTGATTATCCCTCTATTTTATTTTTCCTTTTTCTATTTTTTGGTGTCCCTCGTATGTTGTCATATGTAATAGAGATTATATTTTCTAATTTTTTTTTAGAAAATGGCATATATGGTTTTTAGGTGGACACAAACTCTTTAAGAGTTGGCTTATCTAATAGAAAAATATTGCTCAAACTAGAGAAGACATTGCATAATCATACTTTGCATTCATACGAGAATCATGTGGGAGCCCAATGGTTGGAGCTCCCACCTCCCAACCTTATTATCGGGAGTTTGACTCTCATTAACCCCAAATTTGGGGTGTTTGTGTGTGGATATTTGCTTCTGGGTATAAATCTCCACTTTTCGGTCTCTGGAAGAATCCTTATGGGTTGGGATCCCCTTCTTACCCCCTAACTCTTGAGGGTTGAGCCTACTTGGCCAGTTAATTACCGAATAAAAAAAAATACATTGCATTCATACTTTGGGCACTTGAAGCCACTGTAGGCATGAAAAAATTATTAAATGTCACATTATTTATTATTTGACTTATTGAAGTCAAATGTTGACTTTTATTAATAAATGGTCATCAAAATTAATTAATTTGGGCTTATCACTAAATTAGCCCTATTTTAATTAATCATCTATTATTGGGTCATGGCTCATTAAATAAAAGTTGGACTCTTAATAGGGTTATGTCTATGAGACCCAAGAGGCTGGATAAGTGGAAACCCTAGGGTTCTCCTAACTCTATAAATAGAGCTCTCATCTTCACTTGCCAGGGGAGAAAAACAGAAGACTCAAAAGAGAGAGGAGGAGAAGAAATCATACTGCAGAACCAACAAGGAGAAAAGCAGAAAGCACAACCTAAACCTCTCAAGTACTCTCTCTACCAGTCCAGTTACATCAAATTCTCTCCCGGAAGAAGGAAACAAGATCACCCTTGGACGAGATCAAGCCTGAAGGCCCTCATTCAAGAAGATCATATTTGTTTGTGAGCAACTACAAATCAACATCAAATCATTTCCGTAGAAGAAGAACAACAAGCATTCAACGTGCCGTTCTACTCTAGAAGTTCTACCTTGGACGAGATCAAGCCTCGATGGCCCTCATTCAAGAAAGTCAAGTCAATAGTTCGTGAACTCACCAAATTAGTTCATGAATTTATTAAATTCAAGTGGAGATTGAATCAGAGGAGAAAATATTAGAGATTGTACTCATAAATTCAAATAAATAAAATTGACTACTTTGCTACATTTATTTTGACTCTGTTTTGCAGACTATTGTTAAAAATTTGTGTTTACAACCACATAAATGGTGCAAATTCACTACTGTATGATAGTATCTACTAACCAGAGTGATAATACATCCTATAATCGTCACAAAAATATATAGTTAGGTTTTACAACGTAACCATAAACAATAGATACTTTTATTTTTGATGGAAATAATATATACTTTTGTTGCAAAAGGAAGAGTTCCAACCGAAGAAAATTGGCCTTCCGAGTCTCAGTGTAGCATAAATGCATTAAATGATGTGATGCAAAAGCAAGGATTTACCAAAGTTCTCACCCTACGAACGACCAACAAGCGATCAATTGATTCAACCAAGCAAATCAAATTTGTGCCGACTATTCAGATACACTCAAACACATTCAATCGGGATTCAAGCTTTCGTCAGCCCTCATTCGAATGCACTCAAACATATTCGATTGAGATTCAAACTTTCGACAACCCTCATTCGAATACACTCAAACATATTCGATCGAGATTCAAGCTTTGTCAGCCCTCATTCGAATACATTCAACCAAAACCTTCAAACTCAGGTTGACGTTGGCAAAACGTCATCCCAAACTCAAACTCAAGTTAACGTTGACAAACCGTCATTCCAAACTCAAACTCAGGTTGACGTTGACTAAACATCATCCCACATCAAACTCAGGTTAACTTTGACAAAACGTCACCCTGCACTCAAATTCAGGCCGACATCAACACGTGTCACTTTCCAGCTACGGAACAGAATCAGAGGACTTAGTTTATTTTCATTATAAACTGTATACAGAGATTGTACTCAATACATTTATTGAAATAAACTTTCTTTGTTAATGTGTTTCATGTCTTATATATATTGACTTGAAATTTGTGTATACATACACTCTCTAGGAGATTTTTACTATGAAAGGGAACAAAGTCATGGTTTGCCAACTTAGCAATCACCTTCTCTTTTGGATGACTTAATTCGGCCGCCGATTCAGATTTTTTTTTTCCATTTCATCAATGTCGTAGAAATTCCTTTGGCAAGATGAGTTCACTTACTACATTTGTTGATTTCATGCTCTTTTATTTCCCTTGCATAGGTTTTAACTATTATTTATCTAATACAATAGAGTATAAACTAGATCAATAAATGATACATGCATGTTACTATCTGTAGGCGTGTTTTTATTTCGCCTACGCCGGATGAGCGCGTATTTGACTACCTCATTGTAAAGGTTTTGATTGAAAATGGTTTTGTATTGACAGAAGTCGCCAACAAGTCTTTAAAGGAAGACTCATAAACCTAATTGGATATTGGAAAACCTTGGGACAACTTTGGGACTTATCCAATGTATATTTCCCCGTTCTGACACCATAGATGGTCAATGAACCATAGATTGAGTTCGGGGGTGAGGGTACGAACACGATCAGGAACCACGCTCGCCCATTGATGGCCTCTACTTAATATCGATTCATGTCAAATCTTATGCAAAAGAATAACCAAGTAATTAATATCTTTGAGCACCCTAAAAATATTAGCTTAAGTTGGTTCATAAAACACATAAAAAAACTATTTTTTTTAGTGATATGTTATTAAGCAATTAAATTATAGGGAATCTAGCAGGTTGTTCAAATTATCTGATTAATATTAGAACAATTCTTTAGGTCTTGATTTGGAAAAATAACATGTGAGTGACGAAAAGCATAAACAGGACAATCATAACAACGTGCATATGTATGAAAAACAAATAAAAAGAAAAGAAGGTTAGAATGTACAAAAGAACGATCTTTATATTAAATATCTACATTAGGAAAGAAACAATTAGTAACTTCAATATAAAAATAGGAAATTTATTCAAGGACCCTGAGGATTATACCGTGGCTTGGGTCTGAAAGATTGACAACTTTCGGGACGAGCAATCGTGAAGCCTGAAGATCGTATGTGCATGTGTTTTGTGTTTGTGTGTTGAAAAGTATGAAAATTTTAGAGAGAATTCGTAAGTGTTCGTAAAGTGACGAAGTGTATAAAGTCAAAGTGTTGAAGTCCTCTTAGATTCGAAAAACCGCAATGTATTTATAGGAAATACTAAAAAAGATAGAAAAGTAGACTGCGCGTCACACAGAGACGTGCGCGTCTGTGTGACGCACAAAGCCACGTGTCAGGCGCAGATTGGTGCGCCTGACGCGACTTGACTTGTGCGCTTGGCACGCCTTGCGTCTAACACGCTTTGACAGCTTTTTATAAAACGCGCTTTAAACGATTTTCTTTTATCCTTTAAATCTGGAAATCCGATTTCGATTATAAAAATATATTTGAAAATATTTATTTAAAATAATAAATAAAAACAATTAATTATCATTGAATAAATGGGCTTTTTCAAAGGATTGGGCTCGAAATATTATTTTTGGGCTCAAAATACAATTAATTAGCAGGAATAATTAATTGGGATTTAAAAAAAGATTTTGGATCATTGAAATAAACTTTTACACTTTTAAAATAGTTTTAGGCTCTTCGGACTGCTCTCCCCTTGGTTCGGACCAATTAAGACCATAATATGTTTCATCATCAGATCCTTAAATAAGGAGACACGATTATGTGTCTGCACTATCTCATTAGAAAATTTCCCGCCTAAATCATTTTTTCAATGGGAAATTTAGATAATCTTCTTAAATCGATACGCTAATTTTATGAAAAGTTAACTCAATTTCCTATAAAAGTATATATAGGCAAGCTAAACTCGGGCAAAAAACTAGTACTTCCTCCGTTTTTTTAGATGTTACACTTTGACATTTTACACTATTCACAAATTTTACTTTGACCATCATTTGTGATTTATACGTGAATAAAAATATGGTCATGTGGGATCTTGTTAGATTCGTCTTAATATACTTTTTTATAATTTTTACAAATACAAAATTAGAGATATATGTCCTTATTGAACATATCATGTGCATACATGTAGGGAACATTAGCTCTCCATGTTCCTAAAAGTAGAGTATTTTTTCTAGACTTTTGTACCTAGTATTCTTTATTGATCCTAGGCAGATTATAGCCGTTTCCTTTTGTCTGTTCTAATTTTGTCTGCTTGTACATCACACTCTTTTACCCTAGGTTTAGATATACCTCTGTATATATAGGTGTAAAGGGGCTCCTGTAGCCGTTAGAGCTTTGTAATACAAGCCTCATTTGAGTGTTAATACATCAAGAAAACTGGAAAGAGAATTCCAGATTAAAAGCAAGATTGAGTTTTTGATTCTTTTCATGGTATGAGAGCTACATGGATTTGAATCCTAGGCTTAAAGTTTCAAAGGCTCAATCATGGCAGGAGATGATGGGAAAGAAGAAAAGAGTTCTTCAACCAACCCCTACAAAGATCCTCTTTTCATATCTGTGAATGAGAATGGATCAAACAGTTTAGGGAGCATAAGTTTTGATGGAAGCAACTTCCTAAATTGGAGCAAGAGTATCAGAATTTCTTTAGGAGGCAAGAACAAACTTGGTTTTTTAGAAGGAAAACATCCAAAACCAACCACAGATGATGAAGAAATCCAGAAGTGGGAAAGATGTGACTTCATGGTGAGGTCATGGCTGCTTGCAAGCATGAAACCAGATGTGGCTGCAAGTCTGGCGAGTATGCAATCAACAAGGCAGTTATGGGAAGAAATATTGGAAAGGTATGCTCAAACCAACGCACCTCAGTTGTTCGAACTCAAAAAGGAACTCTGGGAGCTGCAACAGAACAATCTGAGTGTAAGTGAATACTGTTATTCTAGTATGAACACTAGACCAACTACAAGAGGGGGGTGAATTGTAGTTGAGGGGAAATTTTCGAATTGATTGCGGAATTAAAATAAACTTAAAATCGAAAGAGACAAACACACAAGATTTTTACAAAGAAAACTTCCTAGGCCCAATAGGAAGAAAAACCTTGACCACGAGGGATTTTGACTCAAACTCTCTTTACTATAATAGGCCAAAAGACTCGATCTTTTTTACAACCTATTAACGGACCTTCTCTGTTCCTCTAGGAACTTGCTCCCAGTCACTCAGTTCCCCCTGAACTGATGACACTCACTTTGACTTCACTTGAAGTCTTCTCTTTTCTCTCTTTCTTTCTATCTCTTGATTACAAGGATATTCTTTAATTTTTCTCTCACCCAAACACTATGAATATTACAATAATAAGTATGTTGAATATGATAGGAAATTACAAGAAAACTTTCTAAGTAATTCTCAATTTTTTCGCACAAGAAAGTTGTTTCTTTTCTTCAAATAATTTCTCCCTTATATAGCTGCTGTTCTTAATCTTCTTCTTCTGAGATTATAATGCTCCATGTTCTCCTTGATAAATGCTTGTAGGGTTATGGAGATCATGACCCAATTTTCACTGCACTTCTTCCACGTTTATTGCAAAGGAAATAAACGAACTCCACTATCAGTTAGTGGGAGTATTTCCAGCAAGTGTAGCAAGGTAGTTGGAGTGCTTCACGCAGTTAGCTCCACTTTTTATGCCACGGTTTTTTCAACTGAAATTCGCACAAGCTACATCAACAAATATCTAGTAACTTGAAGAATCTTTTATTCAAAGATTCCAAGTAACTAGAACATTAAACATACCTTATAATAAAAATTCAAAGTGTATAAAAATAATATATTGACTTAGATTAAATAAATAATCTTTCTCCACAAGATATATATGCAAAAATAAACATTACATTATTTTTGGATTTTATAATTTTTCAAAATAAAAACTATATAAAACAACCTAAGTATTTGACATCATCAAAACATGAAATACAACAATATTCCCCCTTTTTGATGATGGCAAATATAAGGCATATAAAAATATAAAATTAACAAAAACTAATAAACTTAAAAGAAAGACGAAAAATAAAATAACCATAGCAAAAAGAATAAAAAACTAATGACTTTAAAAATAAACAAACAAAACTAACAAAAGTCTAAAAACTAATCTAACATAAATCAGTGTTAAAGACAAGGCAAAGAAAAATTGAAAAGCATCACCTAGAAACTAAGAAGACTAGAAAAGCATTTTATGTGCCACTCTACTTCCCCCTTTTGTCATCATCAAAAACAACTAAGTACCCAGCAGGACTCTAAGAGTGCATCATATACAATAATGTCAAGGCTTAGTAGCTCAAACATTCATCTAATAATACTAGCCATCCAATATGTAAATGAGCATATAGAGAAAAAACAGATGCAAACAAGCAAGATATGAGCAATAGCAGAGTTCAAGAGATGAAAAGGAAGAAGGAAATCAAACATAATAAGAATAAGAAAGAAAAAGAGAGGAAAAAAATGAACCAAAATAAACCGATGTGTTTGACACATAAAAAAAAAAACAGTAGCAACGGGCACCAATGTTTAGTTACAAAAACCAAAAGTTATATTGTTTAATAGATTGAGGGAAGTGTGATAAAAAGCAGGATCAGGGCTTGGGGCGGATGACATAGGTGGCAACAACAGAGTCAATCTTCTCACAAACAACTGCTTCACCTTTCTTCACAGCAGCAAGAAGGTGCTCCTGTTGAACATCCAACCGTGTAACCCTGGCTTCCATCCCTTGGACCCTTGAGTAGAGAAGAGACAGGGACCCTTGAATTTCCTTGAGCAGACCAGCAAGACCAGCAGTAGAGAGCAAGGGAAAATCGACAGCTCTGGAGGTAGACCATGTAGGAACTGGATCCTCCTCCAAGTCAATCATGACAGCATCATCATCATCCTTGGTCCTGGGGGGTTTGGTATCTACCAACCTCCTACTCTTCCTTACGGACTTTGCTCCTCCAACACTCACTTCCTCAATAGGTTTCCTCTTAACCCCTACCTCACTCTTAACCTTAGGCTCTTCAACATCAAACACCACTTTACCACCCAACACCTTCAAACTCAGCCTACCAAGTGTATCTTTGGTCAAATAGTTCTCAGGTTCAAGTTCAAAGGTTGGGCTAGAAGGGAGTTTAGCATTGCTCTTTTTAAAAATAGTAGTAAGAATACTACCATAGCCAACTCGGTTATTGTGGGTTATGCAGTGGGTTAAGTGAGTAATCATGAGAGAAGGAAAGTTAATCTTGATGTTGTTTGCAAGGCAGTACATAAGTGACAAGTCCATGAGGTTTGCTTGGGTTCTTTTAGAAGTACGGGGCAGGATAAAACGCCAAACAAGATGAAATAGGAATTTGTGAAAAGGTGAAAGGTCTTTTTGGTCAAGAGAAAAATCAGTAGACTTTCCACCAAAAAATGACAGGACTTTATCATTTGAAATTCCATTTATATTCAATTGAACCTTTCCCTTAATATAAGTCTTGTACCCATCAGTTGGTACATCAAGCCAATCTCCTAGAATTTTTTCAGTAAATTTCACCAATTTGCTATTAACCACGCTCAATCACATACCATCAGAATATTCAAATTTCGAACAGAACTCACCCATTTCAGCCTCAAACAGACCCTCATCAGAACAAAGAATTTTTGTAACACCCTGTATTTTTATAACCGTTTAGTAATTATTTGCACTAATTTATTTTAGGAAAATAGTTTCAAATTTCTTTTATTAAAAATATTTTTTACTAGTTTGACTTTATTTTAGAGGTGGTCAAAACAAATTCCTAGATTTACTAGGTTAAATACCAATATCTATCATACTAGTATAAGGAGAGAGAAAGTAAAGAAAAAGAAAGTAAAAAAAAAAAAAGAAAATAAAGAAAGGAAAAAGAAAGAAAAGAGTGTTACTGCATTCTTATACCTCTAAAACCCACGACACCTTCATATTCTCCATCTTCTACCTCTCTTCAACCTCTTGTTTCAATTATCAATAAAGCTACAAGATTTGCCATCAACTATCATCATACATCAACCGTCGTTCGTCCATCTTCATCATATATCGATTTGGTGGTTGTCTTGAAGAGGGAGAATTGAATTCTTGGCTTTGCAAATTTCGGGTCGGAAAAGTCGGGCCAAAGAAAACAAATTCGGGTCCTTTTCTGAGTAATAATACTCTATTACTTCACCTTAATCAAGTAAGTTATATATCCTAAGTCTAATTCGTATTTGGTTGATTTTTCTGAATTTGGGGTTTTGTTAGATTAGGGTTCCTGAATAAATTGAATTGGGGAAAATTTTAGTGTTTGAAATTATTGTAAATTGATTCATGTTAGATGTTTAGTTACTTTTAGTTATGCATATTTTCGAGTTTGGGTTGCAAAATTATTAATTTTGGAATTTATTTTAAATTCGACTAGTCTATTCTTGCTAAATTCCTTAATGTAATTCTTGCTATGAATATATATATATGTAAAACTTTAGTGCTTTATTCAGAAGTTTCTTCTATATACTACTCGTTACATGGTCGATGCAGATTCTTACATACACTCGAATTTACTTTGAAATAGGTAGATGGTATATTAGAAGTTGCACTATAACTCTTTACTTTTCTTCTCATATTAACTCTTATACATTGCGTTTTGTTGAAAGTTAATTACAAATTTTTCATTTGGATTGCACTTCCACCTTAAGTTAAATGGCCCAACTCCTACCAAATCAATTCTCCAATGTGTCAGCCTATACATAAGCCAACATAAGAACAATATTAGTTGAATTACAATTGGGATTATTGTAGTTATAATGAGTTCAAATATTATTCTTAAATTCTTGAACATGGTGGATTAATTGTTAGTTGTTAGTTTAAATTTTAAGTTGAATTATAGTTAAATTATATATGATGAACTTGTAGTAGTAGTTGTTGTTGTTGCGTTGTTGTTGTTGTATAGTTGTTAGTAATATAATGTAAGATGTAGAAAAAGTTTTTCATGTAGTTAGTAGTATTTATAGTTTGACTTTTATTGACCAAGTTTGACCAGTTTGACTTTGTTGTATTCTTTTTGGATTAAATTTAAAGTGAGTTGTTTCTAAAGGTAGTCAAGGCTCATTAACTAGGTTATGTCGTTTATGTGTAAACTATGTAAAGTATAGTCAAGTGATTTATACTATATTATATTATATTGTAGATCGCAGGTTCGTAGAAGAACCTTTTTGACTTGTGATTGAGATTAGTTGAATGTGGTTTGCTAATAAGGTAAGATTTCATACTAAGCTTGTACAGATTAGTTCAGAAAGTATTTCATATTGATTTGTGATTTATATTGAGTTTGGAATCGTTTTTACGATGCTATTTATGGAGCTTTCAATTGTTTTGACGATATTTATATCAAAATAGTTTATGAGATTATTTAAGAGAATTATATTAGAAGGAGGAAGTTCCTCGTGAGACAAGGTTGTGATTATTAAAAGGAGGAAGTTCCTCATTGTTACCAAGTTTTAATTAAATTGTGGGGTTGCCGGTAAGCGGTATTCCTCGAGTATGGAAGTATGTTGAGTTAACAGTGTCTCAACTGTTTATTTTAGTAGTTGGGAGTATATTGATCAATAAACTTGCCATTCGTCTTCCTTCTTGATACGTTATCAAGTTAGGGGTATGCATACTAGGGACTTTGGTGTTTACCTTATCTAGTGAGCCTAGCTAGCTCATTGGATTTTTATTACTTCCTACTCACAGATTTCAAAGGAGTTATATTTGAAAGTTTTACAAAATGGTTCGGAAAGAAAGTAAAGTGGATTTGAATTATTGAAGGTTGTCTATTATGTTCAAGTTGAATGTTGTACAGGTGAAATGATTTGGTGGAATACTATGTATGTATTCCACCTGCACATTGGATAGTTCAAAGTTGTTATTGGTATGAAATCTTGCTCAGCCTTTTGGCTGATATTACATGTCTTCAATGTGCAGGGCTTGATGGTGACTAGCTTATATTGGGTGAGAGCGTTGACTTCACCTAGATGTAGATTTATTAAAGTTAAGACTTCCGCTGCAATAGTTTAGAATTATGGTTTGTTATAGGAGTGTATTAATTAATTACATTTTCTTTTAGTTGTAATAGTTAATAATTAATTTATGTACTAGTAGTAGTACCTTTCGCCTTGCTGTTATTAAATGTTTAATAACCGCGGCATAACAGCTCTTGAATTTTCCATGCTTTGTACTCTGATATGTTTTCTAATGAAAGTGGAAATTCAGGGTTGTTACAGTTGGTATTAGAGCCAACGGCTCGAGTTTATGGCTAGAACCTAGAGTTGAGCTTAGAGTGGTCTAGATGATTAGCTACCAGTTTAGTGCCAAGGTGTAGGGCCTTAGGTTAGCCCTAGAGGTTAAACTTTAGTTGTGATATAGGATTGAGACCTAGAGTTGTGACCATCGGTTTAGAAACCTACAGGGATCTCCAAATTCCTTTGTTTATTTTGAAACTATGTTTTTTTTAAGGAGAAAATACCTCTCCCTATGTGGATTGCTCATCACCATTAAGACCACCAGCGGCCGGGGTGCGTGTTAATGATGAAGAATAATGTACGAAAGTTTTAATTATTGTTTTGATTGGAAGTTGGATCCATCCCTACCTTGAGGTAGATTTTTGTGATCTAGTAGGTTGTGCCTAGAGTTGTAACCTTGAGGTTGTGACCTTAAGTAAGACTAAATAAATGAAAGTATTAATTTTTTTTGAAAAGGCGAGGTAAGATTGAGATATGGGAAGTAAGGGATTACATGTGGTTGTTGTGTATGGTACTTGTTGTGGATCCCTCTTATGTAGATGTTTGACTTGATAAAGTCAATGAGTTTGGTAAGTGTGGAACTAGTTGAGTTTCATGTTTGACTCAAGTTGAGTTGTGCTTGCTTCGATGTTTGGAATGATTGGCTAGTAAAGGTAAACCCATTTCGAGTATATCCTTGTTTGGGTTGTAATTTTAAGTTGGTGCATAGCTGAGAATGTGTTATAAGTTCAAGTTTGAGTCGCATAATGCGAAATTTAGTTCTACTTGTTTACGGGAACTTTGGGGTGACATTCCGTCTTGATGTTAATTTATATCGTCACCTATTTCATTTAAGTATCTAGCTCGTCGTTTTTTTTATATTCGCATTAGGACGAACTATTATTGTGGATAAGTGTGAGCCTTATTCCATTCAAGTGGCACTCCCTTTTATTTTTTGTTCTTGTGTGTATTGTGGTGTTAGACCCACCCACCTCCCGTACTTTATCCATCTTTTGGCCTTGAGAATGTTTAGTGATTAACTACTTGATTCTTGAATTGCAAACTGATTGAGTTGGGTAATGACATATACGAATTGTAGTTGGTGTGAATTATTAATTGAAAACCTTGCAGGGAATGGTTTGGTTATGTATTGGATATGCTAGTCTTGTTGACTAAGTGCTATGAATTGACTTATTAGTGTATGATTGTGTTGAGGCTATAACAAGAGTTGAAACTCGAGTGATTAGCTCTCTTGGTCATGCCTATAGACCTTGTTTACGTGAGTTTAAAGCCGTCTAGCGAGTCATGAGATGACTATCTACTGTAAGTTGTCGTGTTCTGTTGATTTTCATGGAGTATTTGTGGTGATGTGTATAGCTAAAGGAAAAAGGAATTAGTCCAAGTGGGTCGATTTCTCGTAGCATACCAATGACTAGTCAAAGTCAGCTCATGACGTGTTAAGGGTCAATCGTTTGACCCTGGTAAAGTATTACTGTTTATTTGTCGGTGTCAAGGAGTCGGTTTGAGACCATTATAGAACAACTAGTAATTGTCATATATCTAGTAAGGCTATGGAGTGGTGACATATGCAAAAAAAATGTCAAATCGAGTCATGTTGATGGTGGGACGCGTATTGTTTAGTAGTGATCAAGGTCTAGTAATACTAAAATGGTTAGCGAGTCTAATGTAGACTGGTTTAACGAAGAGAGTCTCTTCTCGTTGAGGTTAATGTTTGGAGTATAAGTTGAAGTAATCTAAGTATTTGTTTTAAAGTCATTGCAAAGTTCTTGATTGGTAGTCACTAATCTTAAATGACAAGCTACAAGTTCCACAGTTTCTTGCACTTGTCTAATGAAATGACTGTAGTTGTGGAGTTATAGTTGTACCATGTTAATTGGTTGTGAACCTCGAGATAGCTTGGTTATAACTTATAACAAGCTATCTTTTGTGTCGCCCTGAGGCGTTAGACGCCCACTTAAAGTTGAACAAATCGTCGTTAATGACTTAGAGGCCATTAGGAATGGTTTAATGTGTGCAAACTCAATTTACTTAAGTCTTGTCTCAAGAATGAGACTAATTAAGTTATTATAGTGGTCAAAGTGGTAATTGATTAATTTGATTAAGTTTTAAGTGAGTAAGGGTTAAGTGTATCATGTCGCAAGTCTATGACTAGTTGTTTGAGTCGAAACTAATGAATTTAATAGAAACAAAGGAAATATAGTGGACCATATCTATTTCATGAATCTTGAGAAGTGAGTTTAAGTTAACTCTTGATTGCTATGTGATACGCTCAAGTTATACGATGTTTTTGCGTTATTTTGGGTGCACTTTGCTAAGGGTTTGATTGTAATTGTTAACATTCGTGTTTTATTTAGCCCTTAGCGGAAGTTCGGAGCTTTGCGAGATAATTTGTATTAACGTCATGTATTCCAAGCTTTCAAGATGAAATGGATTTGAATGATGTTTGATTGAAGTTGTCTTTGGAGAGCTTGGGAGATTTGGCATCGGAGCATAATGGGCAATCATCGGAAGCTCTAAGCACCAAGCATGCGCGTAACTTCGACCACCTACACAGCTCACGTCAACCCAGCGAGCCAGCGTCATCACCAACCAAGCACAGCAGCTTCGCACGCCAGCCATCGCACAGCAGCCCGCACACCCGCACGCTCAGCAAAGCCGAGCTGCCCAGCGCTCACTGCCCAGCGCCCATCGCCCAGGCTCGCGACTCGCGAGGACTGTCGCACCTCGCGACCCCCTGCCCCTCGCGACTCGCGATGCTTGTCGCGGCTCGCGACCTGCGTGCCAGGCCATTTTGTGCGGGATGGCAGAGTCCCCTTCGCGACTCGCGATCAGTTGCGCGACTCGCGACGCTTAAGTCGGTTTGGGGCCACGATTTTGTGCGGGGTTTAAAAGCTCCTAAAACCTAACTTTTGAGGGGAGACGAAGAGGAGGACGAAGAGGAGAGCTGAAATGTAGACCTTGGAGTGGCAAGCTTGAGGGGAGAGAGAGGATACTCCTCTCCTCATCCTTCCTTCTTCATGATTCTCTTTTCATCTTTCCTTCTTCATTTCTCTTTGTTCTTCATTTCTTAGTCTTTTTTTTTCATTTCTTAGTTTAGTTTTTAGGGATTTCAACTATGGGTTTGGTTTTTGCTATCGGATTGTAGCTTGAACTGTTCTTGGATCAATTAACATGAAGCTTCAACCGTTATTGTGAGATCTTTCCTCTCTTTCTCTTTTCCTTGATTATGGTTCAATTTCTATGCTTGTGATTTATGATTATTGCATAATTATGCTAGGAACGTTACTAGTTTGATTGTGTGATTAATCTAATGCTAGATTTAAGAATAGAATCGGATTGTTTTATTCTTTTATCAATTTGTAGCAAACTAGGGAGTAATTTAGATGCAGATCATCTTGGTTATTTCTTAGGGAAATTGAATCAACTGTTGAATGTTTATCGCGTGTATGACGTTAGCAGTGTCCGTTGGTTCTCTCGTGTTTATTCTTGCTATTGGATTGAACTTAGACGCAGATCGGACTAGGTTATCCTTTAGTTAGGGTTTTATAGTCACGGCGATCGTGCTATTCAACTAAGAATAAGGAGAACACGAGATTAATTCTCGACAATAGATAATTATGGAAATAATTAGAGTGGATGTTCAAGGATCGATAATGAATTGAAGTGGATGTTAATCGGATTCAAGATCTTTCCATAATTGATTTCTCGTTTTGTTTATATGTTAGTTAGTTGTAGTTTGTTTATAATCTACCCGAAACCCCCCTTTGTAATTAGGTTTCTCGGCCCTTAGCTTAATCTAGGTTTCGAATCACGCTAAGTACTAAACTCGTCCCTGTTTCCCTGTGGATACGACCCCTACTTCCATTATACTGCTTTAGTGTAAAAGAGAGTAGGAGAAATTTTATCTTTGGCCGGGTGCGGTGCACGACGACACATCCGCGCCCGCCCAAATTTTGGCGCCGTTGCCGGGGAAACGGTGTTACTTGTTTGTATTTAGCGTGATTTTTGGATGGTATTGCTTGTGCTCTTTGTTTTTGGTTGGCCACTCTCTTGGGAATGGTTGATTGAAGCTTTTGACGGTTTATTGCTTGGTTATTGTCTAGCTTTAAACATTTATATTAATGGTCATGACTTGGATTAGCTAGGAGTACTACTAGTTGATGTTTGTTGTTGACTTAATGCTAGGTTTTGGATATAATCTGATGTTATATGCTCAACCATGATGTAGTAAGCTAGGCACTAACAATGCATTGCAAGAGTCCTTCTCAATCAATTTTGCAGGTATTTGAAGTGGAGATTGACATGGAACCACCGTTGTCACACATGGAGCACAATCCCACTGATTGAGCTTAAGGTACTAAGTCGAGCTAACGACTTTAAACAACAGCGCTTCTCGGGAGGCACCCGAGACCCCTCTTTATTTTCTTTCTTTTCCTTTATTTTCTCATCAAATTTCCACCACCACAACAAATTTTCTTTCACCCACCGCCCGCCCACTAAAAAGATCCACAACCAATCTTAATTCACTCGTAACCAAAATCCACAAAAGAAAACCCGTTGGGAGGACTTCAATAGCTAGGAGTTGGTAACACTAGAGGATTGAGATTGTTAATGTATCTTTTCGATCTCTTAAGCTAGGAGCAAATCTCAAAAATTCAAAACTTTTGAACTTGTCATTTGTTTGAGTGATTCGAGGGAGCGGGTTGTGAGTTGAGTTAGGAGATTTGAGTTGGTGTTGTTAAGAAGTTTGAGTTTGACGGATTGCTTTTCATGAGTTTTGAGCATTCGATCTTCGATTTACCCGATTTTCAAATTTCCCCCCTATTTTCAGTATACTTTTTCTTTTAATTGTCGACACATTGAGGACAATGTGTAGTTTAAGTAGGGGGGAGGGTATTCTCATTCTCATGTATCTATGTTGTATATATTACTTTCAATTTGAAAAAAAAATTGAAAATGAAAAAAAAATGAAAAAGAATAAAAAAAAAAAAGTGATGAAATGAATCCCGCTGAGTTGAAAACCCGCAAGGGCGGGCGACTCGGGCAAAATTGGGGGCTCGGATAGGTCGAAAACCCGAAAGGGCGGCCTATGCAAAAAAAAGAGCTAGTTGAGCGGGTAAGATGGTGAGATGAAAAAAAAGAAATGTGTGAAGCTAGGATGAAAACCCGAAAGGGCTCCTAGGCAAAATGAGAGATTAAGAGAGAATTATGTATTTTGAAGACTCATTTACCGGAGATTTGTTTTGGCTTTCACTTTCTTTTGGTTGATTGTTTTTGGGAGTAAGCATGGAATTTATCCCTTTTTGTCTTTGTTCCATGGCTTGCTTATATAGGTTGGTTGTAATAGTAGTAGTAGTTTATCTTTTGAGGTTTTAGGCGAGTTGTCATTTTGACTGTGGCGTTGGAGTGAGTTCAATTCCTTTGAGATCCTTCAGGATTTGAGCTCACATTTTGGTTGTCGTTTGGTGATTATTGTTGTCGCGTCTTTGTATTTTTCAGGTGAGCTCGAATCTAAGTGTGGGGCAATCATCATCCCTTACGTTTAGGTTTTGAGCGTATTTTGTTAAGATGTGATGATGATGATGTAGTTGATGGGGAGTGTAGGTTGGTTTCGATAGCTTGGGCGATGATTTAATTGGTATTTCTCATTTTTGAGTTTACTCGAGGTCGAGTAAAGTTCAAGTGTGGGGGTATTTGATACGCTCAAGTTATACGATGTTTTTGCGTTATTTTGGGTGCACTTTGCTAAGGGTTTGATTGTAATTGTTAACATTCGTGTTTTATTTAGCCCTTAGCGGAAGTTCGGAGCTTTGCGAGATAATTTGTATTAACGTCATGTATTCCGAGCTTTCAAGATGAAATGGATTTGAATGATGTTTGATTGAAGTTGTCTTTGGAGAGCTTGGGAGATTTGGCATCGGAGCATAATGGGCAATCATCGGAAGCTCTAAGCACCAAGCATGCGCGTAACTTCGACCACCTACACAGCTCACGTCAACCCCGGCGAGCCGGCGTCATCACCAACCAAGCACGGCTTCGCACGCCGGCCATCGCACAGGCGGCCCACACCCGCACGCTCAGCAAAGCCGAGCCGCCGGGCGCCGGCGCCACGCCCGCGCCCATCGCCCGAGCTCGCGACTCGCGAGGATCGTCGCACCTCGCGACCCCCGCCCTCGCGACTCGCGATGCTTGTCGCGGCTCGCGACCTGCGTGCCAGGCCATTTTGTGCGGGATGGCAGAGTCCCCTTCGCGACTCGCGATCAGTTGCGCGACTCGCGACGCTTAAGTCGGTTTGGGGCCACGATTTTGTGCGGGGTTTAAAAGCTCCTAAAACCTAACTTTTGAGGGGAGACGAAGAGGAGGACGAAGAGGAGAGCTGAAATGTAGACCTTGGAGTGGCAAGCTTGAGGGGAGAGAGAGGATACTCCTCTCCTCATCCTTCCTTCTTCATGATTCTCTTTTCATCTTTCCTTCTTCATTTCTCTTTGTTCTTCATTTCTTAGTCTTTGTTTTTCATTTCTTAGTTTAGTTTTTAGGGATTTCAACTATGGGTTTGGTTTTTGCTATCGGATTGTAGCTTGAACTGTTCTTGGATCAATTAACATGAAGCTTCAACCGTTATTGTGAGATCTTTCCTCTCTTTCTCTTTTCCTTGATTATGGTTCAATTTCTATGCTTGTGATTTATGATTATTGCATAATTATGCTAGGAACGTTACTAGTTTGATTGTGTGATTAATCTAATGCTAGATTTAAGAATAGAATCGGATTGTTTTATTCTTTTATCAATTTGTAGCAAACTAGGGAGTAATTTAGATGCAGATCATCTTGGTTATTTCTTAGGGAAATTGAATCAACTGTTGAATGTTTATCGCGTGTATGACGTTAGCAGGTCTGTTGGTTCTCTGTGTTTATTGCTGCTATTGGATTGAACTTAGACGCAGATCGGACTAGGTTATCCTTTAGTTAGGGTTTTATAGTCACGCTGATCGTGCTATTCAACTAAGAATAAGGAGAACATGAGATTAATTCTCGACAATAGATAATTATGGAAATAATTAGAGTGGATGTTCAAGGATCGATAATGAATTGAAGTGGATGTTAATCGGATTCAAGATCTTTCCATAATTGATTTCTCGTTTTGTTTATATGTTAGTTAGTTGTAGTTTGTTTATAATCTACCCGAAACCCCCCTTTGTAATTAGGTTTCTCGGCCCTTAGCTTAATCTAGGTTTCGAATCACGCTAAGTACTAAACTCGTCCCTGTTTCCCTGTGGATACGACCCCTACTTCCATTATACTGCTTTAGTGTAAAAGAGAGTAGGAGAAATTTTATCTTTGGCCGGGTGCGGTGCACGACGACACATCCGCGCCCGCCCACTATGTTTGGAGTATTGAGTATCGGTAGGCAAGGGTAATACCATCATTATTGTTGATGGAGTCGTTAGTTTATGTGATTCACGTATCCATGCACGACTTGAAATTCTATTTCGTGAAACTATAGTGTGTGGACGGTTTATGATGTGTTTTGAGTGCTACTAAGTAATAGGAGACTTGGTGTGTAGCAAAGAATATTTGAAATCGTGTTATGTGCTTTAAACTTGTATGGGTTTCGACCCAAGTAAAGTGAATAGTTGGATAGCCGGCCCCATGGTGGAGGTTTCAAGCCTCCACGCCCCCATTGTCATGACTATGAGTCAAACCAATGCCGGAGATTTTAAACTCCACCTTTGTTATCAAGATTATGTTCAACCCCATTGTCAGAGGTTCCAAGCCTCAATACCCTAGTATTGGAAATATATGCCTTATTATTTGGATTGATTGGATCCCCGTCAAGAAATTGCTTTAAAGCGATAGAGCTTAGCATGATTCGTGTCTAGAAGACTGTTGTGACATTAAGAATGATTGGGCAAAGTTTTTGCAAAACAAGAGTTTTATAAAAGGGTCATTTATAATTGGATTTCTAATAAAGAATCGTTTGAAAGAAAGAAAATTGGTTGTGTCTATATTCACGCGTAAGGTTATTTAAGTACTCTTTGGATGTAAATGCTTAGTGTGCTTTGATGTGATTGTCGTGGTGTCATTGATTACGTGAGAGTCATAAACTCCAAAACACATGCTATGAATGTTTATGGGTTAGAACTCAGCCCAATGTTGATGCGGCCGTCAAAGTATTTTGTTTTGCCATTTGTGGAATGCCTTAGTGATTGTAAGTGTAATAATAACTTCAAGTTGAAGATCTAAACGTCGAGTTGTGAATTGTTTTACGTTTTTTTAGGCGGGTACGCCCAACCATGTAATGGTGAGTTCATATTGTATGAGTCTTTACTTCTATTTTTAGAAGAGAAATAGTACTCTCGGTTCGGGTTAGTTGTTGCTCCGTAAAAGCGTTGAGTATTGGATTTGGAAATGCTTTTATGTATTGTGATTGTAACCGGTTTGGAACACCTTTCTCATTTCGAGTTGTCCATTTTACAAAGGAAACTCCGCCGGATTTTCGAGAAAATCCTATGTTATTATTTAAAGCGCTTGTGAACCATAGTGTAGTTATGAATTGAATTCCACACTCTACGACATAGTCCAACGAGTGTGACGGTAGTGGTTCGGTGTAGCTCGACTTATATCATTTCCCCTCGTGTCTAAGCCTTAGTAAGGGAGTTGATTCCCAAATTTATCGGTCCATATGTGATCCCTGAAAGGATGGTTGATTATGTTTATAATGTATTCCATGTTTCTTAATTACGACATCGTATTAGTAACACTCTTCACATGGTGATAGTTGGAGTTCTCGTTGAGACTCTAGATCAATAGACCCGTAAGAACCGTAGGGTTGAGAAATGGATAGTAAAGGTTTTGTGGTCAAACCACAACACCGAGAAACTACTCGTAAGACTGAGGATGTCATGTGTTTTATGTGTCCCCATCTCTTGTTCATGGTATCGTTAGTTACGAGGGCGTAACTTCCTTTTTAGGGGGGTAGATTTCGTGCCAATTGTGTGTTTGGTGCTAAAAGTTGTTATGATTTCATATGTGATGTATACCTTAATGTCTAAAGTATACATAATTCGTGTATGATTAGAAGTTTTATGGTACACCTTGTAATATGTTGCATGTTTTACTTCTTATAGTATGAACATTTTAGTTGAAATGGTTGTATGTCTACAAGGGTGATCAAATCAATTGATCTATGAGGTGTTGGTTCTACTTGTTATGGTATGAATATATTAGTTGGAATGATTGTTTGGTTATAAAGGTGATCAATTGAATTGATCTATGAGAAAGTGAATTAGTTGTCGGAAATGTTCTCCGAAATGATTTGGTTGTTGGAGATGTTATCCAGAGTGATAGTAGTTGGCTAACCTATAGCGTTCATGAGCTGTTTTCAGAAACAAGAGTATAAGTTTGATCATTTGAGTAATACTTTAAGTTTCGGGACGAAACTTATTTTAAGGGGGGTAGATTGTAACACCCTGTATTTTTATAACCGTTTAGTAATTATTTGCACTAATTTATTTTAGGAAAATAGTTTCAAATTTCTTTTATTAAAAATATTTTTTACTAGTTTGACTTTATTTTAGAGGTGGTCAAAACAAATTCCTAGATTTACTAGGTTAAATACCAATATCTATCATACTAGTATAAGGAGAGAGAAAGTAAAGAAAAAGAAAGTAAAAAAAAAAAAGAAAAGAAAGAAAGGAAAAAGAAAGAAAAGAGTGTTACTGCATTCTTATACCTCTAAAACCCACGACACCTTCATATTCTCCATCTTCTACCTCTCTTCAACTTCTTGTTTCAATTATCAATAAAGCTACAAGATTTGCCATCAACTATCATCATACATCAACCGTCGTTCGTCCATCTTCATCATATATCGATTTGGTGGTTGTCTTGAAGAGGGAGAATTGAATTCTTGGCTTTGCAAATTTCGGGTCGGAAAAGTCGGGCCAAAGAAAACAAATTCGGGTCCTTTTCTGAGTAATAATACTCTATTACTTCACCTTAATCAAGTAAGTTATATATCCTAAGTCTAATTCGTATTTGGTTGATTTTTCTGAATTTGGGGTTTTGTTAGATTAGGGTTCCTGAATAAATTGAATTGGGGAAAATTTTAGTGTTTGAAATTATTGTAAATTGATTCATGTTAGATGTTTAGTTACTTTTAGTTATGCATATTTTCGAGTTTGGGTTGCAAAATTATTAATTTTGGAATTTATTTTAAATTCGACCAGTCTATTCTTGCTAAATTCCTTAATGTAATTCTTGCTATGAATATATATATATGTAAAACTTTAGTGCTTTATTCAGAAGTTTCTTCTATATACTACTCGTTACATGGTCGATGCAGATTCTTACATACACTCGAATTTACTTTGAAATAGGTAGATGGTATATTAGAAGTTGCACTATAACTCTTTACTTTTCTTCTCATATTAACTCTTATACATTGCGTTTTGTTGAAAGTTAATTACAAATTTTTCATTTGGATGGCACTTCCACCTTAAGTTAAATGGCCCAACTCCTACCAAATCAATTCTCCAATGTGTCAGCCTATACATAAGCCAACATAAGAACAATATTAGTTGAATTACAATTGGGATTATTGTAGTTATAATGAGTTCAAATATTATTCTTAAATTCTTGAACATGGTGGATTAATTGTTAGTTGTTAGTTTAAATTTTAAGTTGAATTATAGTTAAATTATATATGATGAACTTGTAGTAGTAGTTGTTGTTGTTGCGTTGTTGTTGTTGTATAGTTGTTAGTAATATAATGTAAGATGTAGAAAAAGTTTTTCATGTAGTTAGTAGTATTTATAGTTTGACTTTTATTGACCAAGTTTGACCAGTTTGACTTTGTTGTATTCTTTTTGGATTAAATTTAAAGTGAGTTGTTTCTAAAGGTAGTCAAGGCTCATTAACTAGGTTATGTCGTTTATGTGTAAACTATGTAAAGCATAGTCAAGTGATTTATACTATATTATATTATATTGTAGATCGCAGGTTCGTAGAAGAACCTTTTTGACTTGTGATTGAGATTAGTTGAATGTGGTTTGCTAATAAGGTAAGATTTCATACTAAGCTTGCATGCAGATTAGTTCGAAAGTATTTCATATTGATTTGTGATTTATATTGAGTTTGGAATCGTTTTTACGATGCTATTTATGGAGCTTTCAATTGTTTTGACGATATTTATATCAAAATAGTTTATGAGATTATTTAAGAGAATTATATTAGAAGGAGGAAGTTCCTCGTGAGACAAGGTTGTGATTATTAAAAGGAGGAAGTTCCTCATTGTTACCAAGCTTTAATTAAATTGTGGGGTTTCCGGTAAGCGGTATTCCTCGAGTATGGAAGTATGTTGAGTTAACAGTGTCTCAACCGTTTATTTTAGTAGTTGGGAGTATATTGATCAATAAACTTGCCATTCGTCTTCCTTCTTGATACGTTATCAAGTTAGGGGTATGCATACTAGGGACTTTGGTGTTTACCTTATCTAGTGAGCCTAGCTAGCTCATTGGATTTTTATTACTTCCTACTCACAGATTTCAAAGGAGTTATATTTGAAAGTTTTACAAAATGGTTCGGAAAGAAAGTAAAGCGGATTTGAATTATTGAAGGTTGTCTATTATGTTCAAGTTGAATGTTGTACAGGTGAAATGATTTTGTGGAATACTATGTATGTATTCCACCTGCACATTGGATAGTTCAAAGTTGTTATTGGTATGAAATCTTGCTCAGCCTTTTGGCTGATATTACATGTCTTCAATGTGCAGGGCTTGATGGTGACTAGCTTATATTGGGTGAGAGCGTTGACTTCACCTAGATGTAGATTTATTAAAGTTAAGACTTCCGCTGCAATAGTTTAGAATTATGGTTTGTTATAGGAGTGTATTAATTGATTACATTTTCTTTTAGTTGTAATAGTTAATAATTAATTTATGTACTAGTAGTAGTACCTTTCGCCTTGCTGTTATTAAATGTTTAATAACCGCGGCATAACAGCTCTTGAATTTTCCATGCTTTGTACTCTGATATGTTTTCTAAAGAAAGTGGAAATTCAGGGTTGTTACAATTTTAGACCACTTCTGAAATTTAACTAAGTCAAGAAATTCTACCCATTTTACTTTCTTGCACCATGCAAGATCAACACAGAACCCAATCATGTATTTGGAGGATTTTGATTTCTTACCCCTTTTTAGCGGGCACATTAATGATCTTTTCTTGATCTGTTTCATCCTCGCTGACTTGCTCTTCTTTCTTTGGAGAGATTTCTTCATGTCCAGAGGATTGCTCAAGAGAATCCTGGGTTTCTTGATTGGAATTGGAAGATTCGTGATCGCTCTCCTCGTATTCCACCAAGGGTGAAGATTTTTCAGCAGGGAAATTTTAATGGGTTTTGGTATCTTCAGAAATTTTTCGTTTTGGGGCCATTGATGAAGCTTGGAGAAGGATGAAGAAGATGAGTAGTTTTGAGAGTTGATGGTTTTGGATGAAAAGTAAAACTTGCCGTGTAAAGAGAGATGATTTGACAGGGTTTTTATGAGGCGGTAGATTTATGGGGTTTTGTGAAGGGATTTATGACGACTTTTCACTCTTCTCTTAATCCATTATATTCTTTTAACTTTGGCTCTGAACTTAGACTGATGTGATGCGTTGCATTGTTTCAGAGTGAGATATTTTTGTGGACAATTAATGAAGAGAGAAAAAATAAAAGATGAAAATAAAAATAGAACGGTTTTTTCACCATATACACCCGACAAATTGGAAAATTCACCATATACCCTCAATGTTTCAGATATGCACCATATACCCCTGAGTTTTCAAAAACGTTCACCATATGCCCTTTTTCTAACTGCCGTTAACTCACCGTTAGCTTTATTTACAATTTTGCCATCATTAAGCCCTAACCCTAAAATGTAAACCTTAATCTAAACCCTAACATCTAATATAAACCCTAACCCTAAAATCTAAACCCTAACCCACCCCCTCCCTCCACCAGCCCCCACCCCCCTCCACCGGCCCTCCACTCCCCTCCACCGCCGCAGCCCGGCCCACCCCAGCCGCCCCACCCCCACTCCCACTCCCTCCCCTCGGCACCGCGATTTCCCCACCCCCTTCCCGCCACAGCCCCACCTCCACCCCTCCCCGCCGATTTCCCCCACCTCTCCTCCGCGATTTCCCATGACCCCATCCCCTCGCGATTTCCCCATCCCCCACTCCCTCCTCGCGATTTCTCTCTCTCCCCCCACCCCCTCTTCGTGATTTTTCTCTCTCCCCCACCCCCTCCCCGCGATTTCTCTCTCCCCGACTCGAATTCTTTCTCTCTAACCTCAAACCTCCAATTTTGAATATTTTGAGCTCCGATTTTGGCTTGAAACTTGAAAATTCTTTCAGATCCGGGCTAGGGGAGTCTTTATTTACACTTGGTTACAAATTTTGTGTGGTTTTTGCACACTTTTGTGCGGTTTTGTGAGGTTTGGAGGCTCGAAATTTCCGAACCATTTTTGTGCCTTTCCCAGGCGAGAAACGTCGGTGTGATAGAGAAGAGGTGTCGGGGAGAGTGCGGCGAAGGGGAGGGGGGGAGGGGAGGGAAGCAGCGACGGGGAAGGGGGGAGGGGGAGAGGGCGGTGGGCGGGTGGGCAGGGGGGCTGGGCTGCCCGAGGTGGAGGGGGAGGGGTGGGGGCCTGGGGTGGTGTGGAGGGGGAGAGGAGAGTGGGTTAGGGGTTAGATTAGGGTTAGATTAGGATTAAGGTTTTGATTAGGGTTAGGGTTAGATTAGAATTAGGGTTTAGGGTTAATAATGGCAAAATGGTAAATAAAGCTAACGGTGAGTTAACGGAAGTTAGAAAAAGGGTATATGGTGAACGTTTTCGAAAACTCAGGGGTATATGGTGCATATTTGAAACATTGAGGGTATATGGTGAATTTTCCAATTTGTCGGGGGTATATGGTGAAAAAACCGAAAATAGAAAAATAAAAGTGGAATAAATATTTACGAGAAAAAAAATAGATATTTATGAAAAAAAAAAAATATTTTCGAGGGAAAAGAAAGAAAAGAAAAGGAATAAAGAACTCATGCAATTTTCATGTACAAGCTTTATTTACACAAGTCTCATGAAGTTTTGCTCAACAACAATGTATGGACAGTAAGGGGAGTATTATGAAGACTAATGTGAGTCCTTTACAATGACTGTGTAATGTATGAATTAATTCACAAAATGTTGCTGGCCACTTAGTGTAATCTTGTAACTAAGGGTCTTATTTGAAGTAGCACATTTAATGAATTCTAATCATCCCTAGCTCTAAGCGAATTTTCTCAAACTTTTCTCTAGAAAGTGGTTTAGTCAATATGTCATCTATTTGATTTTCTGTTGGACAAAATTCGACTTTAACAAGACCTTTTTCTACATTATCCTTAAGGAAATGATGCATAATGTGAATATGCTTGACCCTTGAATGATGAACTGTATCCTTAGAAATACAAATTGCACTAGTATTATCACAATAGATAGGAACACACTTAAACTTAATGCCAAAGTCTCTTACCTGTTGCTTGATCCAAAGGACCTGGGAACAACATGCAGCAGCAGCCACATACTCTGCCTCTGCAGTGGACAAGGCAACAGTATTTTACTTCTTTGAGCTCCAAGAGACCAAGCTTGTTCCTAGGTACTAGACAATGCCTGATGTGCTCTTGCGATTAACCAAGTCTCCAGCATAATCCACATCCGAATAGCTTACTAGGTCAAAAACATCACTTCGAGGATAGAACAAACATAAATCATCGTTTCCCTTCAAATACCTTAGAATTCTCTTAACTGCCGTTAAGTGAGATTCTTTAGGATTTGATTAGAATCGAGCACATAAACCAACACTAAAAGAAATATCGGGTCTACTTGCTGTTAAGTATAGTAATGAACCAATCATACCTCGATATTGCTTCTCGTTTACACACTTACCATTTGAATCTTCATCTAACCTTGTTCTTGTTCCTATGGGAGTGTGGTTGGTTTTTGATTGTTCCAGTCCATATTTCTTCAGCAGTTCCTTGACATATTTTTGTTGATGGATTTGTTCCTCTTTCAGTTTACTTGATTTGCAATCTCAAAAAGAAGTTCAACTCTCCCATCATACTCATTTCGAACTCACTACTCATAAGATCAGCAAACTCCTTACAAAGAAGATCATTAGTAGCACCGAATATTATATCATCAACATAAATCTGGACTACTAATATGTCTGTTCCTTTTGATCGAAGGAACAAGGTTGTATCAACTTTACCTCTTATGAAATCATGTGAAAGCAAGAATTTTGACAACCTTTCATACCAAGATCTAGGAGCTTGTTTCAACCCATAAAGAGCTTTATCAAGTTTATAGACTTGACTTGGAAGTTCCGGATTTTCAAATCCGGGAGGTTGTTCCACATAGACGTCTTTAAGTAAAAAGCCATTTAAAAATGCACATTTTATGTCCATTTGGTACAACTTAAATCCCATAAAGGCAGCAAAGGCAATCAAAATTCTAATTGCTTCTATCCTAGCAACAGGAGCAAAGGTTTCATCGAAATCAATACCTTCTTGTTGATTGTATCCTTTGGCTACAAGTCTGGCATTGTTCCTTACCACATGCTCATCGAGCTTGTTCCTGAAGACCCACTTAAGTCCGATAACTTTCTGGTTCTTTGGCTTAGTCTCCAGGTGCCAGACCTTGTTCCTCTGGAACTCATTCAGTTCCTCTTGCATAGCATTTATCTAATCAGCCTCTTTGAGTGCTTCCAAATGATCCTTAGGTTCTATCATAGACAAGAAAGCATGAAAGGCACAAAAATTCTTCATTTGGGATCTCGTTTGAGTTCCCTTTTCAATATCACTTATGATTAATTCTAAGGGATGAGAATTTTGGTGTTTCCAAGGCTTTGGATCAAATCTCCTGGTTGCATCTTGAGTTTCTTGAGGTGGTTGATTCACTTGATCTTCTTCAGGTTCAGGGGTTCTTTCATCTTCCTGAGTTCCTCCTGTTGCTTGTTCCTCGGGTGGATCAGGCACATGATTCTCTGGATCATGAACTTGCTTCTTCTCTTTTCCTGCAGGGGTTAGTTCCTCATCACAATGATTAGACTTTTCAGGACGATTCAAACCAATTTCAAAATTATCATCATGACTCAGCACCTGCAAGGAATTAGTCTCATCAAATATAACATGGACACTTTCCTCAACACACATAGTTCGCTTATTGTAAACACGATAGGCCTTACTACTTAAGGCATATCCTAGAAAAATAGCCTCGTCACTTCTAGCATCGAATTTTCCTAATTTGTCCTTTCCATTATTATGTACAAAGCATTTACATCCAAAAACATGAAAGTAAGTGATATTGGGTTTTCTTCCTCTAAGGAGCTCATAAGGTGTCTTCAATGTAATTGGCCTTAGCAGAACACGATTGATGATGTAGCATGTCGTGTTCACTGCTTCAGCCCAAAAATTCTTCGGAAGACCACTTGCAATCATCATCGTCCTTGCCATGTCCTCAAGGGTCCGGTTCTTCCTTTCGACTACACCATTTTGTTGTGGTGTCATTGGAGCTGAGAAGTTATGATATAATCCTTCATTGCTGCAAAATTCATCAAACTTGGAGTTTTCAAACTCCTTACGGTCAGATCTTAAATGTTTTGATTTAAAACCACTTGTTCTTTGAATCTTTTTAGCAAAGGTTAGAATTTCATCAAACGTCTCATCCTTACTATGAAGAAAAATAACCCATGTGTATCTTGATAAATCATCTACTATTACTAACACATATCTCTTACCAGATCGACTTTGGATGCGTACAGGGCCACATAAGTCCATGTGAAGAAGTTCCAATGGACTTTGTGTGCTTACCATTTTCTTGGATTTGAAAGAGGATCTCACTTGCTTGCCTTTAACATATGAATCACAAACACCATGGTTCAAAGACTTAATTGTTGGTAAACCAACTACCAAGTCTTTCCCACGTAGTTTGTGCAGTAGGGACAGACTTGCATGACCGCAGCGTTTGTGCCATAGTAGAGGATCAGCTTCGATCACACTTAAGCATGTGAGATTATTCCTAGGAACAAGGTTCAGGTCAACCATGTAGGTGTTCCCTTTCCTTGTTCCCTCATGGATCTTGGTTCCTGTACTTTCATTACTGACTACACAAGACTCATTAGTAAACTTCACAGAATTTCCCTTATCACAAAACTGAGATATGCTAAGTAAGCTATGCTTTGAACCTTGGCCAAAAATACATTATCTATGGAATGTAACTGAGATTTTCCAATCTTACCAACTGCTACTATATTACCTGTAAGATTGTCTCCAAAGGTCACAGTTCCTCCATTGTAGACTGAGAGTGAGAGAAATTTGGATCTATCTCCTGTCATGTGCTTAGATTAACCGCTATCGAGGTACCACAAGTTGTTCCCCCTCACTTCAGCCTGCACCATAACAAACTAGTTAGTGGTAGGAACCCAATCTAGCTTGGGTTCCTTTGTTGGACTTGAGTCTTTCTTAATTTTCCATACCTGTTTCACTAGGTACGTTTTCCTCTCAATACATTCTTCTCTGGTGGAACAGTCAGACACAATGTGACCACTGTTCCCACAGTAAGAACATATTTTACTACTTGGCAGATCAACATATTTTTTCTTTTTGTTCTTTTTCTTGTGATTGAAACCGAGACCATCTCTTCCTTTGTTTTGATACTTTTGTATCCATGTTACTGGATCAGGAAGCTTGTTCCTTGAGGGTTCTAGTTTCTTCCTTAATACCAGATTTTCTTGTAAAACATTTTCATAATCATTTTTCAAAATTTCAGCATTGATTCTGGTATTAGTTGAAGAGATTGTTCCTTCAGGAACACACAGTTTCAATTCTGCCAATTCCAAATTCAAAAGATAATTCTCGTTTTTGACTTTTTCAAATGCTTCTTGATAAGCTCTACTCTTGTCAAAAAGTTCAAATAATCTTTTCTCAGTATCACATTTTAATGTGTTAAGCCAATTTGAATGGTTTTTAGTGACTTTCAAGGCATTAATTACTTGATCTCTTTTTGCACAAACTTCCTTGTAGTCATCTAAGGTTTCTAATAAAAGTTTTAGTAATTGGCTTTTATTAAGTTATGTAAGTTCCTCTTCAATGGCATTAAAACTTACCTTGGGGTTTGATGATTCCACTTTGTCCTCGATATTCGCCATGAGACATAGATGGGCAGTTTCTTCTTCAGTCTGTTCCTGCTCCTCTTCTGAGTCAGACTCTCCCCATGCTGCAACCATGGCTCTCTTCATATCATTTCTCGAGAAAGACTTTTGTTGTTCCTTGCCCTTCTCTTTGTACTTTCCTTTTGCTTTCTCGTGATCCCATTGAGGACACTCCTTGATGAAATGATTAAGGTCTCCACATTTATGGTAACTTAGCTTCGTTGGTTTCTTTGTGACCTTTCCTTTGTAATTCTTGTTGAAGAATTTCTTGAATCTTCTTACAATCATCACAGCTTCTTCATCATCAGTTTCTGAATATTCTTGTTCCTCTAACTTAAGAGCCAGAGCCTTAGGCTTTGATGATTCAGTTTCATGAGTTTCTAGATGTAACTCATGGGTCATCAAGGAACCAGCAAGTTGTTCAATGTTGAACTTTCTGAAGTCCTTTGTTTCCAACAATGTCGTAGTCTTGGCCATCCATTTCTCATCTTGTGGTAGACTCCTTAGTACCTTACGAACTTGTTCCTCTGGAGAGATTATCTTTCCCAAAGATTCAAGTTCATTTTGTGATGTTTGCGAAGCGAGTGAGCATGTCTTGAACATGCTCCTTTTGTTTCATGTGAAACAATTCGTACTTATGCATAAACATATCAATCTTTAATCGTTTCACTTCACTTGTTCCTTCATGTGTGATCTGAAGGAGTTCCCACATTTGCTTAGCAGTCTTGCATCCCATGACTCGATTGTGTTCATGGGGACCAAGACCACAATGGAGCAACTTCTTGGCCATGTTGTTCATTTCCATTTTGTTGAAGTCATCTTTGTTAAACTCGGCAAGGGGTTTTGGAATCAGTTCCCCTTTCTCGTTCTTCTTTGTGACTTCAAAGTCACCAATTTCAATTACCTTCCATACTTGGTAATTTTCAGCTTTGATAAATATCTCCATACGATTCTTTCAGTATGGATAATGTTTGCCATTGAACATAGGTGGGCGTTGAGTTGAATACCCTTCATCAAGCTTTTCTCCCGTAGTGTTCATTGTTCCAGATACAATCTCCTCAGTGTTAGCTGATTCTGGAGGTACTAGGCTCTGATACCAATTGTTATTCTAGTATGAATACTAGACCAACTACAAGGGGGGGGGGTGAATTGTAGTTGAGGGGAAATTTTCGAATTGATTGCGGAATTAAAATAAACTTAAAATCAAAAGAGACAAACACACAAGATTTTTACAAGGAAAACTTCCTATAGGAAGAAAAAACCTTGACCACGAGGGATTTTGACTCAAACTCTCTTTACTATAATAGGCCAAAAGACTCGATCTTTCTACAACCTATTAACGGACCTTCTTTGTTCCTCTAGGAACTTGCTCCTAGTCACTCAATCCCCCTGAACTGATGACACTCACTTTGACTTCACTTGAAGTCTTCTCTTTTCTCTCTTTCTTTCTCTCTCTTGATTACAAGGATATTCTCTAATTTTTCTCTCACCCAAACACTATGAATATTACAATAATAAATATGTTGAATATGAGAGGAAATTACAAGAAAAATTTCTAAGTAATTCTCAATTTTTCGCTCAAGAAAGTTGTTTCTTTTCTTCAAATAATTTCTCCCTTATATAGCTGTTGCTCTTAATCTTCTTCTTCTGAGATTATAATGCTCCACGTTCTCCTTGATAAGTGCTTGTAGGGTTATGGAGATCATGGCCTAATTTTCGCTGCACTTCTTCCACGTTTATTGCAACGGAAATAAACGAACTCCACTATCAGTTAGTGGGAGTATTTCCAGCAAGTGTAGCAAGGTAGTTGGAGTGCTTCACGCATTTAGCTCCACTTTTTATGCCACGATTTTTTCAACTGAAATTCGCACAAGCAACATCAACAAATATCCAGTAACTTGAAGAATCTTTTATTAAAAGATTCCAAGTAACTAGAACATTAAACATACCTTATAATAAAAATTCAATGTGTTTATAAATAATATCTTGACTTAGATTAAATAAATAATCTTTCTCCACAAGATATATATGCAAAAATAAACATTACATTATTTTTGGATTTTATAATTTTTCAAAATAAAAACTATATAAAACAACCTAAGTATTTGACATCATCAAAACATGGAATACAACAAATACTACTGCAGACTTAAGAGCATTTGGGATCAAGTTACAGACCTGGAAGGGATGCCAGAATGCTCTTGTGGTGCTATGCTTAAGTGTTCTTGCAACATTGCAAAGAAAGTGATGGAATTACAGGCAACAGAGAGGCTGATAAAGTTTGTGATGGGTCTAAACACAGGATATGATCAAATGAAGACTAACCTGTTAAGCACTGACCCTCTAGTGTCTGTCAACAAAGCTTACAATCTGGTGCTTCAAGTAGAAAGGCATAAGCAGATTACAGGAGAGATGACTGCTGCATTGGAGGCAAGTGCCTTGGCTGCAAACAGGCAGGTGCAAACCAGGAGCTTGGGTCCCTTACAAAATTTTCAGAAAAAGGATTATTATAAGTATTTGAAGATGGAAAAGATGGCAAAGTTTTGTGAAAATTGTGGAAAGAAAGGGCACTCAAAAGGGGAGTGTTTAAAAATAGTTGGCTATCCAGATTGGTATAAGAAAACTCCAAAAAAATTCAAGTATGCTGGGAATGTGATGAAAGATGCAGGAAGTTCAATGCAAGATAATCCTCTGGACTTCACCAATCAGGATGCTGAAGGAAATGGTGTGAAGAATGACAGCAACTTCATGAACAATCTGGTCCAAGAAGTGATGAAGGCCATGACTGAAAAACAAACTGGTGCAAGCAATAGCCAAGCAAATTTTACAGGTAAAATTAGCACTTCTAATGCAGTAGTAAATAAAATCTTTGCTAAATCTGGGTCCTGGCTCATAAGATAATCCTCTGGACTTCACCAATCAGGATGCTGAAGGAAATGGTGTGAAGAATGACAGCAACTTCATGAATAATCTGGTCCAAGAAGTGATGAAGGCCATGACTGAAAAACAAACTGGTGCAAGCAATAGCCAAGCAAATTTTACAGGTAAAATTAGCACTTCTAATGCAGTAGTAAATAAAATCTTTGCTAAATCTGGGTCCTGGCTCATAAGATAATCCTCTGGACTTCACCAATCAGGATGCTGAAGGAAATGGTGTGAAGAATGACAGCAACTTCATGAATAATCTGGTCCAAGAAGTGATGAAGGCCATGACTGAAAAACAAACTGGTGCAAGCAATAGCCAAGCAAATTTTACAGGTAAAATTAGCACTTCTAATGCAGTAGTAAATAAAATCTTTGCTAAATCTGGGTCCTGGCTCATAGAGTCAGGAGCCACTGACCATATGACAGGTAATAGGGAGCTGCTGACAAACAGAAGGACATTGAAGGTAAGATAAAAGTAGGTCTTCCTGATGGAAGTGTGAAATTTGTGTGTGAAATTGGTGATGTTGTCCTCAATGATGACATAACCTTGAAAAATGTGCTTTATATCAGTGATTTTAATCACAATATGATGTCTGTTGCTAAGTTGTTGAATGAAAAGAATTTCCAAATGATTTTTAACAAGAATGAATGCATGTTACATGACCTTTCCATTAAGAGAAATTTTCTTTTTGGAAGAAAAGACAGTGATCTTTATAAGCTGCAGCAGGATACTAATGATGTGAAGCAAATTGATGGAGCTGGTTTGAATACAAAAAGGATTGAAATTGAGATGAACTGTAATAGTGTAGTGAATTTAGATCTTATACATGCTAGACTAGGGCATGTTTCTCTATCTAAAATGCAACATTTAGATTTTTGTAAGTGTAAAAACCTTAAGGATTACTTTTGTGACACTTGTTCTCTTGCTAAACATCACAAACTACCTTTCTCTCCAAGTAAATCTATTGCTTCTCATGTGTTTGATTTGATCCATGTGGATCTATGGGGTCCTTATAGGACCAAGTCTTTGATAGGGTTTCTTACCATTGCTGATGACCATAGCAGGGTCACTTGGACCCAACTATTGTCCAATAAGGAACAGGTCAAGGGAACTCTTATGAGTTTCTTTATTCATGTTGAAAATCATTTCAACACTAAAGTTAAAACTCTTAGGAGTGACAATGGGACAGAAATCTTCCAAGAAGAATGCAAGCAAATGTTTGCTGATAGAGGGATTACTCACCAAAGAAGTGTGACAGGAGTGCCTCAACAGAATGCCAGAGTAGAAAGAAAACATAGGTTCTTGCTTGAAACAGCAAGAGCTTTAAAGATACATGCTGGTTTGCCTAACTATCTACGGGGTGAATGTATTCTTGCAGCTACACATTTAATAAATTTACTACCTAGTTCAGTGATTCAATGAGAAACACCCTACAAGAGGTTGACACAAAAGGAGCCAGACTATGACCATCTAAGGATGATTGAGTGCTTATGCTATGTCAGGCCTCACAAGAAACCAGGAGACAAATTTGCACCAAGAGCAATAAGGTGTGTGATGTTGGGATACCCTTACCGCGTAAGGGATATAAGGTAATGGATTTAGCTACTAAGAATATATTTGTTAGTAGAGATATTGTTTTTAAAGGAAAATTATTTCCTTTTCTGCTGCACAAGAGAAGTAACACACAAGTACCCACTCACAACACTACACAATCTAATGATACTGATGACATGAGTTATGATGAACTTACTAACATCTTGCATGAAGTGAATAGACAGGACAACAATGATCCTAACATTACAGGGGCAGAAGAAGAAACTGAAGAACTACATGACCAAGATGAACAGGATCTAGATGACCAGGTGATTGAAGAACAAAATCTACCCAGGAAATCATCTAGGACCAGTGGAGTGCCCACAAAGTTCAAGGACTATGTCTATGACATACCAGGAAAGAGAGGAACTGAACCAACTACAGACTCAACATGTGCAACTGTGGAGGAGATAAGGAAGACGGGTGAATTCAGTGAAAACTACCTGAGCTACATTAACAATGTTCTCAGAAGCAGAGAACCACTTCACTACACAGAAGCAGTAACAGATGAAGGCTGGGTTCAAGCTACGCAGGAGGAGCTAAATTCTTTGGACAACAACAACACATGGGAATTAACTCACTTACCAGAAGGAAAGAGTGCTATTAACAGCAAGTGGGTGTACAAAATCAAATTCAAACCAAATGGTGAGATTGATAGATTAAAAGCTAGACTTGTGGCTAGGGGAGATAGACAAGTGGAAGGGAAGGACTATAAACACACCTTCTCCCCTGTGGCTAAGTTCACTTCTGTGAGAACTTTAATTACTCTTGCTGCAATTTAAAAGTGGGAGTTACATCATCTAGATATCAACAATGCTTTTTTGCATGGATATCTAGATGAGGAGGTGTATATGAGACCACTAAAGGGATATTCTAAGGCCTCAGATGGGCAAGTATGCAGATTAAAAAGGAGTTTGTATGGTTTAAAACAAGCATCAAGGTAGTGGAATATTGAACTCACAAAGTTTCTTCTGCAACATGGTTATGTGCAATCCAAGCAAGATTATTCTTTGTTCTCTAAAGACACAAATGGCAAGATGGTGTATATCTTGGTCTATGTTGATGATTTACTCATCACAGTCAATGATGATGGTGAAATACAGAAAGTTAAAGTGGATCTAGACAAAGCTTTCACCATCAAAGACCTAGGACACATGAAATACTTCTTAGGTATTGAGGTGGCAAGAAATGAGTCCGGCATCATTATACATCAAAGAAAATTTATTCTTGATATACTGACTAGTACAGGGACTACTACTTGCAAGCCTGTCAAATGTCCTTTCCCTAAAGGTGTTAAACTTTCTACTGATGAATGGGATGTCTTGGAGGATCCAGAATTCTATAGGAGCATCATTGGAAAGCTTCTCTACTTAAATCTAACAAGACCTGATATCTCATATTCTGTACAGCAGCTTAGTCAATTCATGAGAGAGCCCAGAAAGCCACATTTACAAGCTGTAATACATGTTATCAAGTACCTTTCAGGCACTATTCATCAAGACTTATTTTACTTTGCTGAATCTGCACTAAAACTTACTGGCTTCTGTGACTTTGACTGGGGTAATTATGCTTTCAGTGCAAGGTCATTAATAGGATATTGTGTTTTCTTGGGGAATTCTCTTGGAAAACAAAAAAACAAAAAACAGTCTCAAAATCATCTACTGAGGCTGAATACAGATGTATGTCCCAAACTACCAGTGAATTAGTTTGGCTTGAGGGACTACTCAATGATCTTGGTCTTACCATTCCTACACCTATTGATCTCTTTTGTGACAACAAATCTGCCATCTACCTTGCTCACAATCCCATTTTTCATGAACGCACCAAGCATCTCAAGGTAGACTGCCATTATGTTAGAGAACACCTCAACAATGGGTTCCTCAATGTTCTTCATGTCAAATATTTTCTACAATTGGCAGATATCATGACAAAATGTCTCAGTGAGCAATATCACAAGCATTTGAGTTTCAAGTTAGGACTGTTTACCACTAGTCTAACTTGAGGGGGGTGTATTGAACATATCATGTGCATACATGTAGGGAACATTAGCTCTCCATGTTCCTAAAAGTAGAGTATTTTTTCTAAACTTTTGTACCTAGTATTCTTTATTGATCCTAGGCATATTATAGCCATTTCCTTTTGTCTGTTCTAATTTTGTCTGCTTGTACAACACACTCTTTTACCCTAGGTTAAGATATACCTCTGTATATATAGGTGTAAAGGGGCTCCTGTAGCCGTTAGAGCTTTGTAATACAAGCCTCATTTGAGTGTTAATACATCAAGAAAACTGGAAAGAGAATTCCTGATTAAAAGCAAGATTGAGTTTTTGATTCTTTTCACTCCTTAAATTTTTGCATTGGCATGCGTGAAAAGTGAAAGTGTAAGATGTAAAAAAAAAGGAAGGAAGTATATGCATTAAATAACAAACCGAGTTATATAACTTTACCTTTTTTGAGTACAGCTCCAGGTTGGGTCACTTTCATGTCAGGTTGAAATTGCAGGTTCAGATTCTATGATGCCCTTTTTGTTTCATTTTTAGTTGTAATATATATAATCCTGTTTAAATAAAGCGAATAAATATACATTCCAAATAAGAACTCACACTAAAAATGAACATTATTCATCATTAAATTTAGAGAAGAAGATGAACAAAAGAAATTGACCAAGTGTAATATATAGTGTCGAGAGCAAGAGATCTTCCCATTTACGAGATAGGAGATAGTGCAACTCTTTCGACCTCTAGTGATCTTGTGCTTTAGGCTCTGCACCCCTAGGAATAGGATATTACATTTTTGAATGTAATGGAGAATGAACGAAGTAGCTCACTGGACCAAACTCTTTGCAAGTGTATTGTAGGTTAAGTTTCACGACTTTATATCTTTATGGTGTATTTTCCTTCTAATTGATACAATATACATTGCTGCTCTAAATTCCCTTCCTTAATAATTCTTTTGGCTCCGTCACAATTGTGTGTGCGTGCATAGTCCACCACGTGCAACTAAACTATTTAGCCTAAATTTTTTCGAAGAGAAACCTTTCTATTTAAATTTAACCCAAAAATGTTAGAAGAGCACAACTTATACTTTGGGCTTTGTATTCTCAACATGCACCCTGACACGGGCCTCTTCAGTCTTCCCTAAAGAATCTGAATCTTCCTAGTTACCATCTTAAACTTAATGAAGTCATTGTTTCTTAAGTCACTATTTTGTTCAAGTCATTAATTGATATCATGGTTTGATGTCCTTGAGAATTATGAAGCATTTTTAGCTGTTAAGCTAAGTTTATTCTATAATTTATCGAATCCGTCATGCATCTCTTGTGTTGGATCAAGAAAACATGGTAAAACTTGATCGTAAGACTGATTACTTTCAGGTCACTGACTTAGGAAAACATGGTAAAACTTGAAAGCATTTTTAGTTGTTGTGTTAATGATATGCTTACCTTGTCTTTTCCATTGGTGCGGTGTGCAAAACGTCTTCTAAGAGCACTTTTTACGATAGTCTTAAAAAGAGGATGAGCTCAATCGCCAGCGACGAAAAGACATTGAGGTTATGCAACATGTTTTAGAAGAGGTGGCAAAGCTATTGAACACCTCTCCGTTAGTTCACTGGTATTCCCAACGAAACCCTATCAAAATTGGAGAAGAAGAACCTGACGTGGGAAAGTTACTGTAAACTTACCCCTCAACAACTGGGAGAGCTTGTAGGACAACAGGAGATGGGAAGTACTCTTTCTAAGTTCATAGGCCGATTTCCAAAGCTCAAACTTAAAGCAGAAGTGAAGCCGATTTCCCGCTCTGTTTTAGAGCTGGAACTTAGTATTAGACGTGCCTTCATATGGGATGATAAGGTTCATGCAAATGAGGAACTCTTTTGGGTTTTTATCAATGATAATGATGGTGTAAACATTCGTCATCATGAATATTTCAGGCTGAAGAAGCAGTTTACTGATCAAGGCCATACCCTGCATATCTCTTTGCCAATTTCTAAACCTCTACCTCAACAATATCGTGATGTCGTTGTTTCTCATAAATGGTTAGGATCCCAGATTGTTTGGCATGTTTCTCTTGAGCACCTTATTTTGCCTGAGGAGCATTCTCCTCCGACACAGTGTTAGACTTGCAACCTTTACCTCTGACTGCTTTGAAAATGCCATCATATGAAGCCCTTTATCATAAATTTAAGCAATTTAATCCTGTTGAAGCACATGTTTTCACACTTCTGTACAACACATTTGACAATGTTTTAATTGCATCATCGCCTGGAAGTGGGAAGACATTGTGTGCTGAGTCTGCTATCTTGCGGAATCACAGAAAGGGTTGTGATAACATAATGCGTGTTGTCTATATAACCTCCAAAAAATCTCTTGCAGAGAAATACTATGATTGGGAGAGGAAGTTTTCAAAAGGACTTGGTTTGCAAGTAGTGGAACTTACAGGTGAGGCAACAACCGACCTGAAATTAGTTGAGAAAGCACATATAATTATAAGTACATACTATCGAGAAATAGGATGTTTTATCTTAACACTGGAGGAAAAGAAAATATGTTCAGGAAGTTAGCCTTTTTATCATTGTTAACCTCCATTTGGTTGGTGCTTATGACATCCCTGTGTCAGAGGTGGTTGTCTCAAGGATGAGATATGTAGCAAGTCAAGTAGAGAACAAGATCCGCTTTATGGCATTATCAACTTCGCTTGCTAATGCCAAGCATCTTGGTGAGTGGATATGTGCTTTTTCACACAGTCTCTTCAATTTTTCACCAAGGGATCGTCCAATGCCTTTAGAGATTCACATTCATGGAGTAGATTTCTCTTATTTTGAGGAAGCTGGAATGAAGGCAATGACCAAGTCAGCCTACGCTGCTATTCTCCAACATGCTCAGAATAGGAAGCCTGCTTTAGTTTATGTTCCAACTGCAAAGCATGTCACATTTCTTGTAATGAATCTTGCTCTATGTACTAAGGGAGACAATAATGAAAAGAAGCGGTTATTTTGATAGACTCATTAGGGTTGCAGCCTTATACATATATGATCAAGGATTATGCTCTAAGGACTGCAGTTTATGGCAGTGTGGGATTTTTGCATGAAGGGTTACATAGAACTAATCAAAACATTGTTTTATTTTTATTTTAGGCTGGATATATCCAAGTTTGTATTGTAACAAGCTCAATGTGTTGGGAAGTGCCTTTATTGGCACACTTGGTGGTTCTCATGGGAACTCATTACTATGATTCTAGAGGAAAGGCTCAAATTGACTATCCAGTCACTGAACTTTTGTAAATGATAGGTCATGCTGGTAGGCCTTTGGTACACAGGACTGGGAGGTGTGTTATTTTATGCCCTACTCAACGGGTGGAGCACTACAAGAAGTTCTTGCACAAAGCATTTCCTGTAGAAAGTTGTTTGCAGAACTTTGAGCTGCACGATACTCTGAATTCAGATATTGTAGTTGGCAATATCAGATCTAAGCAAGATGCTATGGATTATCTCACATCAACATATATGTACATAAGACTCTTGATTAATTTACTACTATCTTCTGGGCGTCAGCCTTGAGCATCTATCAGATTATCTCGGGCAGCTTGTGGACATCCCACTAAGGGGTCCTAAAGCAAGTAAATTTATGGTTATTGATCAAGAACATTTGTATCTCTCTCCTTTGAGCCTTGGCATGATTGCATCGTATCACTACATCAGCTGTTATATCATCGAACTCTTCAGTTATACCTTGACTTCTACAATAAAATTGAGAAGTATCTTGAAGATTCTAACTTAAGCATCAGAGTTCCGCAACTACTAGTACAACCCAGAAAGCAAAAGTTAATATGCCAGTTGAGTCGTCACCTAAGATTCTAGGATGAGGAATGGACACACATATCAACATTACAAAGCAAATGTACTTCTACAAGCCCATTTATCGCGGCATCAAGTTGATGATGGTTTGGTTGCTGATCAGCGTGAACTGATCCTTGTTGCTAGTAGATTGCTTCAAGCTATCTTTGATGTTATTTCTAGCAACGGGTGGCTAGATCATGCTCTTCTTGCAATGGAATTGTGCTAGATGGTGACACAGGGTATGTGGGACCGAGATTCTAAGCTATTACAACTACCACATTTCACAGGAAATTTAGTTAAGAGATGCAAAGAGAACCCGGGAAAGCCCATTGAGACTTTGTATGACCTGATGGAAATGAATGATGGTGAGAGCAGGAGCTCCTACAAATGTGTGACTCACAGTTGCGGGACGTAGCACGTTTTTGTAACCGTTTTCCAGACATCGACATAACTTTTTGAGGTAGTCGATATCGACAACATCTGTGTGGATGAATACATCTGAGAGTTTGAATGTAGGCCTTGTTGATGCTCTTAGATATCCTGCAGAAAAGAAAGAAGGTTGGTGGCTTGTAGTAGGTGACATAGAGACAGACCAGCTGCTAGATATCAAGAAAATAAAGTTGCTATGCAAATCAAGAACCGAGCTTGCCTTTATTGCACTTGCCAAAGCTGGAAATAAGACTTATACTTTGTCTTTCAATTCTGTATGTTGGGTGTGACCAAGAGTATAACTTCACCATCGGTGTCAAAAGGCCCAAGCACCAGAAGTTTTAAGGGAAGAGGAGCCATTCATTTCACGAGTTGCTCGTATTTTAACAAGATTAAGTTGTAAATTGTACTATATCACAGAGGGATGCATAAACAGGTTAGGTTGTAATAAATTCAAAATGTGTAAATATAATGGGAAGCATTGCAACTGAGAAGGTAGCAGAAGTATGGTATGCACTACCATAATTTGTACGTTTATAGAGAGTGAGTGACAATCATTTAGTTCATCGGTTTATGAAATGATACTATTGATAAACACACTCTCAATACAAAATTAATAATCATTTGTACTATTTTCGGACTTCCATTAAAAGTTGTCACCTTTTCGTAAATAGTAACGATTTATGATTATTTCTTAATAAGCCATATCAAGTTTCAGTAGGGAGAATATTGCTCCTTCTTTTACCTTCAATTTGGCTGATTTTGTGGGTGTTTGTGCAGCTTTTTGCAAGTATTTAATTGAGAGTAAGGACTTAGTAAAGGAATTCATAGGAAAAGAGGAGAACACTGACAATTTTGGTTTGAAGCTTTTTGGATTTTGTCAATCAAAATAGAAGAGAGAGGGGGTGAAAAATAAGAGCAGGGACGAAAAACATGACAGAAAAGTTTTTTTTTTGAATTTGAAAAAAAAGTTACAATTATTTTAGTTTAAAAATGACACATGTTTAGTCAAGTTTGAAGACGATTTACAAGTTTATGGTTACTTGAAATTGGCGTATCAACGTGAGGGTTACTTATTTTATTCTTTTTGGAAATCGTGAGCGTTATTTTAGATAACGACCAAAACATTAGGCTCATCTCATATAATTTCTCTTTATTTTCTAAATCCAAATTACAGATCGAAGACAAATTAAAAGTATATGATTGTGTAATAAGCAATAACATCCCTCATAAAATAGTTCTATTTATGGATCAAAGTCTAAGAAAGGCATCTCCACCACGGCGAAGACGTCTCATAAAGACATTGCGACTATGGTTGATAACTGATTTCGTAACGAGTAGATACTTATGCAGTGATTTCTTTATGGGACGTTTGTAATGGAGCAAACGAAACCTAAAGGCGTCTCGATCATGGCACATGTTTTCATACTTAGTAAATGAAATATTATGATATTTACAACTTTTCCTTCAATTTTCACTATGCCCGTTAATTGCTTAATTAGATAACAACTTCAATCAATTTTTGTTTTTGTTTTATACCACTTTTTCTTTACCATATTCTAAACTTTACCACTTTATGCTTTTTTTCTTTAAATTATATCATCTTATGTTATTTAACTTGCTAAAAATGACCACCTTGAATAGTTTTTCGATGGATTCTAAGATGATATGGAGACCACTTGCCGGAAATTTTCTTTCCCCCATATACATCTTCTCTCTTCTCGATTTTATCTTTATACGACAAATCATGAGCTCACTTATCCAAATCAAACTCAAAAATGAGGTTTCTCATTTAACTCTGAAATTATGTTAGGGCTCACAATTCTCATTCAAAGATGATCTTAAATTGGGGGAAGTTGTAGACTCTTGAAGCTGCTAATAGGTATAATTTGAAATTATAAGTTGTTACTTGTTAGGTTAGGATTCTTGGTAAAGTTGGATTTTTGTTTTTTCTTTTACTGAATAGAGGATAAATTAATGCAATTAATTTCTTCCTGAGCTCTCTAATTGCTTTTAATGACATCTAATTTCACTTATCATTGATCAATTCAAACTGATTCACCTTATATACATCAGTACATGTAAATTTTGGGGCTTCTTTGAATTATTTACTAAGCACAACAAATGTGGCCTATTGTTGTTTTTGCCTTCAATTTGAGCTAAGGGATAATATTAATTGCGGGTTTTTCACCAAGTACTCCCGAGTTTTCGGTTTATTCACGTGGTACTCTCGCACTTTTCAAAATACACGGGGTACCCCTCAGTTCATGGTAATACATCCAAATATCCTTAATGACTAACGACGGTTAACTCTGTAAGTCATTAACCCTAATTTTTGGTTTACAACCCTAATTAACCCATAAACCTAACCTACCACTAACCCTAATCCTAACCCCAACCACTAACACTAACCACCAGTCCACCACCCCTCCTCCACCTTCCCACCAGTCCACCTCCCCCCACCACACCCCTGCAGCCCCCACCCCCGCAGCCTCGCCAGCCCCCTTCCCCCCCCCTCCCCCCCCCCCCGGTAGCCCAAGACCCCGTCCACCCCTCCCCCAACCCCGCGCCCCCCACCCCTTCGATTTTCGCACCTCTCACCACCACTCCCCTGATTTCTGCAGCCCTCCCCCACCCTCGCTGCTCCCCACCCCTTCGATTTTCGCACCTCTCACCCCCACCCCCTTGATTTTGCAGCCCCCTCCCCTTGGATTTTCGCACCTCTCACCCACATTCCGTTAACATCTCTCGAATTCAATCAATACAAGTATGTCTAATCGAAGAAATCGAAATGGGGGAGGGGGCTGCGGGGGGGTGGGGAAGGGGTCGCGGAAATCGCAGGGGAAGGGGGGCTGCGGGGGTTGGGAAGGGGGACTGCGAAAATCAGTGGGGACTCGGGGGGCTGCGAAAATCAGTGGGGGGCTGCGGGTAGGGATGGGCATGGGTCGGGTCTGGGCGGGTCCGGCTAGACCCAGACCCAAACCCGCAAGTTTGGATTTAGACCCAGACCCGCCCCAGACCCACAGGGTCTAGAAAATCCGGACCCTTACCCAGATCCAATGGGTCCGCGCGGGTCCTGGGTCCAAAACGGGTCCGAAATGGGTCTCAAGTTTATTAGGAGTTCCGATTGTTTTTTGTAACCTCCGAATTTTTCGCACCCGTTTTTTTAGTTATTAAAATGATGAGAGAATAAAAAAATAGTTTATTTCTTGTACAAACATTTAAAATTAAAACATCCACAACAAGTTGATTTGAGTCTTGGTAAAAAGTTTTATTACTACTTTATATATTTTGTATTATAATACATATATTTAATATGTAAAAACGAAAATGGGTCTACGGGGCGGGTCTGGGTCTGAATTCATGAGACCCAGACCCAGACCCGAATTTTAACACCTAGACCCAGATCCGACCCAGACCCAATGGGTCTCAATTTTTTAGACCCAGACCCTTAAAAATGGGTTGGGTCCAACCGGGTCTGGGTCGGGTCCTGGGTCCATGCCCATCCCTAGGCTGCGGGGGTGGGGGGGAGGGGGCTGCGGGGGGTGGGGGAGGGGGAAGCTGCGGAAATCGGCGGGGAGTGGGGGTTGCGGAAATCGACGGGGAGTGGGGGGGCTGCGGGAGGTGGGGGCCGCATGGGTGGGGGTCTGCGGGTGTAGGGGTGGGGGTGGGCGGAGGTGGTGGTGGTGGGATGGGGATGGGGTTAGGGGTTAGGGTTTGAAGTTAGGGGTTAGGGTTAGAGTAGGGTTAGAAGTTAGGGTTTAGGGTTTAGGTAGGTTAATTAGGGATAATTAGGGTTTAATTAGGGTTAAGACTAACGGTGTTAACCGCCGTTAGTCATGAAGTGCATGTGGATGTATTACCAAGAAACTGAGGGGTATGCCGTGTATTTTGAAAAGTGCGAGGGTACCTCGTGAGTAAACCGAAAACTCGGGGGTACTTGGTGAAAAAACCGTATTAATTGGTGTTTGTAAAAGGAACATTATGTCACAAGACCATAGCTTGGACACTGAAAGATGCAATTGTGGCATCCCTATAGCAAAACTGAAAGAGACGAAGGAAGTAGTCATTAGTCAAGCAGATAGATTTATTTTAGCATTATCAATGTGGTCCACTTAGGCCCTGTTCTTTTGACATGAATTTGTTTGAACTAAAACTGTGAGAAGAAACTAGCTGAACTGGTGGGCTAATTCATATTACTCCTTCTGTCCCATAATATAGTGCTCACTTCTCATTTTTCACGGGAATTAAGGAAAATGGAAGGAATAGTAGAATTTTCCAAAAAAAAATTAAGAAGTGTTGTTTTGGTACTTTTGTCTTGGAACTAGTTCTTTATTTTCTTATTCCTTTATAATAAAATCAAAAAGCAATAAATTTTCATTGAAATAGTGTAAAACAATAAATAGGAGCACATATTTTGAAAAAAAGGTATGAGTTTTTTCGAAAAGTTTATGTAGAATTAAAGGATAATTTAGCTCAAATAAATTGATAAAAAATAAAGGCAGGAGCTATTTGCAGCCCTAAGGGCTGCAAATAAGCATTAAATAGTTTCAAGAATCCTTCTATTCCCAACATAAAATACAAAAAGGTCCATTTATTTATAGTGCAAATTAAATCTAAACTTTTTCTACACTTCCCAATAATATTGTCAACCATATCAATTATGGCACAGGAAGAGAATGGGATTATGCCGCCAACTATTTCATCATTGTCTTTACAAGTTCCATTATATGGAAATCAAAAATTTCTATCAAAAGTTGCAAAAAAGCAACCTGATACTTTGGGCCAAGAAAGTAGAAGCCACATCAAAATTTCTCACGGTATGCAATTCTCTTTTCTTGGTTTTTCTCCCTTCCTTTTTTATTTGTTTATAGATAAAAAATTCATATCTCCTTCAACTTAATCAGATCAAATCATTAAAAAAAATTTCTATATGCAAAAAGTTGTATAGGTTGTGAATACCATGTGTTCGATAATTTGCCTCTAATAATATTATCACTATATCTATCGATTTTTTTGAAGTGTTTTAATATGACATGAATTCTAAGTACTTCATACATTTTATCCTTATATTTTAGCTAATATGAAACAAACTCTATTATATGTTTTATTTTGGTTTGAACTCTATTATATGTTGATTGAATATTAAGAGCAAATTTATTTTTTCTATTTTTGTTTTCTATTATTTGTGTTCCTTTGAAATTTCACTTAGAATTAACTTATTGAACAGATTTAAGTGATGCTTGATTTCGACTTGAATGAGCCTCTAACTGAGGAAGATAATAGAGAATATGATGAACCTTTTATTGGCCAAACTTTTGGAAGCCAAGAAGAGACATTTGTTTTCTATAACAAGCATGCAAGACGACATGGATTTGTAGTCCGCATGATCGTTCGGACACTAAACATGGAAGGACTATTAGGCGTGATTTTTTATGCCATCGTGGAGGCAATCAACGTTTGAAGGTAGTTGATTCCTCTAAATCTCGAAGAAATAAGGAATCAGCAAGATGTAGTTGCAAGGCTCACATGCGTATTGCGTTGAAGAGGTGCTTTGACATTTTTCCAGAGGAATGGCATGTAACAAAATTTGTAAAGGAGCATAACTATTGTATGGTGTCACTTGAAGAAATGCGTTTTCTACCGGCAAATTGAGTTATAAGTATGGTGAGTTGCCATTTCTCGAAAAATATATTTGTAATCTTTTTACTAGAGTTAAGAGGATGCTTGAGGTGGATGATATGAAAAATCTTTTAGAATATATGAAATCTTCAAAGCAAGAAAATCCATTGTTTCAATATGCGTACACAGTAGATGAAGAAAACAAAATGGAAAATTTGTTTTGGTGTCAAGGTCAAAGCTTTGATTGGTACCAAAAATATGGTGATGTGGTGGGTTTTTTTATACTACGTACAAAGTTAATGCATATGACATGCCTTGTGGAATTTTTATCGATATTGATAATCATGGGAAGACAATTATGTTCTGGTGTGCTCTCCTCCGCAACGAGACACCAATTACTTTTAAGTGGCTAATGAAGGTATATATATCTTTTACATATTATTTTCATTTAATTTTTACAGATTATAAATATTTGAAGTATATATATTCACCTAATAAATCTAATTTATTTCAAATTTTTAAAAAAAAATAACAAACCTTTGTTACTATAATGAAGAAAGCACCAAAAACTATCATAACCGACCAAGACTCATGGATGTCTGAGGCTATTGCGATTGATATGCCAAGTACAAAACACAGTTTCTGTATTTGGCATATCACTTCAAAGTTTAGTTGTTGGTTTGTTGCCCTTCTTCGTATGACTACCAAAAGTGGTGTGGAGATTTTTATTTGTTATATAAGATGATTGATCATGATGAGTTTAAACAAAATTGGCCTCTCATGGTTGGGAAGTATGACTTGGAAGACAACAAGCACATCCAAGATTTGTACAAAATCAGATTTTTTTGGGCACCGGCTTATCTCCGTGATCATTTTTTTGGAGGGATGGTAACCATCGGAAGGTCGGAGAGCATAAATGCATTCATCAAGAGATTTGTTTCATCTCATATAAGTCTGACAGAATTTGTTAAACAGGTAAGTATTTCTATCTCAACACTAATTGTGTTGGTCGATACTATGAAGGAAGCTAATGCAGACATTGTATATGTAGAAGTGTTTTTTTACAAAGATATATATATACACACAAGCATGACAAGGCCTAATAATTACACTGACTCCTACCTACATTTTTGCTACAAAGACAGTTCACTATAACATATTAACAAATCACCATAAAGATATAAGTCGGCTATTCCAAAACACATTAATGTTGTTTTTATTTTCTGATTACATTATTTTTGCTACTATTACTCTAGGTTCTAATTTTATGTAGACAAGATTATCTTCAATTAATACAAAGTAATATCTGTGTTATGGCTGAATATTATAGGTGGGTATTTCTGTTGACGAAATTAATCAAGAGCGTATACATTTGAACTTGTCTGCATCTCTTACACCCACTTCTTTGAAAATAAAATCACCTTTGGAAGAACAAATTTCTGGAATATTTACGCCATTTGCTTTCAAAAAGTTTCAACATGAACTTACAAGAGCAACTCTATATTCTATAATTCATGTGGAAGGTGATGAATTTGTAGTGAGATATTATGAAGGGGAAGATAAAAGATCTCATAGTCTTTTGGAATGGTAGTACAACGAGGGGTAGTTACAAAAATTTTGAATTTTGGGGTATACTTTGTTGCCATATATTACGGGTGTTGTTCCACAATGATTGTTTCAAGATCCCATCCTTCTATTTACCTCTACGATGGTGTTGTGAGGCATTGCAAGCTACTACTAGTACTCAAGAAGCTGTAGTAGAAGAAATATTGTAACTAGGAGAAGTAGTTCCTAACACCCATGCGCCTATAGCTGAAGTGTTGCACCCTCCACGGTCCAAGACTAAAGGGCGTCCCAAAAAGAAGCGTGAGAAGGGTGGAAAAGAAATAGTGAAAAAGCAGACTAAGAGTTCCATTTGCAAGCAACCTGGTCATACGAAACCAACCTGTCCTTTCAAAGAAAATATATGTTCCAAAGCTAATGCAAATGATGGTGTATCACAGGAAAAACAAAAGAAAACATCCGAATGTTTAGGACTTAACCATGTGTTTACTTTGAATGTTTTAGGTAATGCTACTCTAAAATTTCTTTTTTATTCTTCCACGTCTATATTTACTTACTCTTACAATTTGCAGGTAGAAGATTGTAGAGCAAGACTAGGAAAAGAAAAGTTTTTTTGCTTGTTGTCATATTGAAGATAATATTTGTCAGACATTTATTTTGGATTTAAGAGATAAACTTTCATGATTGTTATTTTGTGTATCTGTAATACCCCAAGTTTTAACTTTATTTTATTAATAACTAATCTTGATTATTAAAAATAAAAGCGACCTTATAATAATCACTAATTACATGTGGATTGTTAAGATATGTTACAAGGGTATTGAACATTTTGATGAACGATTTAGTCGTAATAAAATTATTTATAACTAAGCCTCTAATATTCTCTTTCTTTTAATCAATCTTGCTAATAGTTGGGTGCTCAAATTTGGGTCAAGAATAGTCAATGCTTTAAGTATCAAAGTCCAAAACCAATACAGCCCAAGTGTTAAGTCAAGAGCCAAAATCAGATTAAAGGAAAAAGTAAAAGAAATGAAAAGAAACAAATGGCAGTAAACCCTCTACTCTCTCTCTCTTCTTCCTCCTTTACTCCTGCCTGCCTAACACCATGAAACCATGGTTTTCTTCCTTTTCCCTTGTATTACAAAACCAGCAAATATTTTCTAATCATACTTTTGCTCTCACAAACACATTAAACCCACCGAAATTCACCCAAAAACAGTTGGTTGAGCTTCTTGTTTTCTTGAAAATCCATGGATGCAAATGGTTTTGAATTGTTAAATCCGAAAATACATCTTCTGAGATAGCCATTCCTCTATAAATAGGGGGAGTTGGATTCGAAATTTCCATCACAAATCAACAAACAAATTCAGAAAATAAATCAATTAAAATGAGTTGAAAAACATAATTCATCTTCTCTGTTCTTCTTTCGTTCGGCCACCAAGCAACCACCACCTCAAGCACTGCTACCCGTGCCTTCAATCGCCGGTTCACACCCCTATTGGCCTATTCCTCCCTCCTGTTCGTGAGTGTGTGTGTTTTATTTGTTGGGTAAGTCTTTAAATCTTATAACTTACTCTTATACTCTGTTATTGAAAACTAAATGACTTTGACACCCATACTCATATATCGATTATTCAAATGGGCCTAATGATATCCTTCTAATATTATAAATCCCATTATAGGTTATAGTTAGTTAATAAAATCCTTTAGAGAATATAGATTATCAAGTTGGGTAAATATTTATAGTTAGTAATAAAACTTATGTTATCAAGCTTCAAATTATTTAAGCTATAACATGTTGATTATATATATGCCTAATCTAGTTTAAAAGTCATAACTATTTATAATCTTAATAACTAGCTCATTTATATAAGTGCAACTATTGATTCTAAGCTTATAATATGATAATATGACTAAAATATGGGTGATACTCTTAATTCGATTTCTAAGTAATATATATGAATTTTCAAGAGTTAAGTATAAAAAGGTTCCTTATAAACTGTTATAGTACTAAGATATTAAGTATAAGCTACTCGTCACATAAAAACTAGTAAAGCCAAACTATTACAACTCATATACCTAACTATTTTGTAAACTAAAAACCGTACATTGAACAACACTAGGAATTCTTCCTAATTAGTTACTAACTTATTATAAAATGCTCGTATTGAAACTTAAAAGAACTCGTTCCTCGGAGCTCAGTAAGGACGACCTCAAAAGCATAAAAGGGGGATTATTGTACTGCAATCAAGGTAACAACTATTGCTAGTACCTGCAATTCCCTTCATATGTGTTTTATGAAAAATATAATATGCAACTGAAATGATGATTTATGAACATTGTGTTTCTGAGTTGCGGGATTATTATTTATACATGTTTTGATTGCGTATCCTGAGATTTATATGATTCTATAAAGATGATATATGATAATCACTGATCACTGAAAAGGATACTGTTTATAAGATATTACTGAAAATTACTGAATTACTGAGGTATACTAATCACTGTTCAAGTAAAAAAGAACTGGTTGGCTGTATCTACTGACTAACTGAAGGTCGTGCACGTACTGTACTGTTTACTGGGCACTAGCCCGATACTGTTTACTGGGGCACTGGCCCACTACTGTTTACTGGTGTAGGGTAATGCCCGGGGCCAAGGCCCTTGCACAGTGGTGCATACACATACTGGCCTGGGAGACGTCCCAGCACTGACTGATGTACAACAACCAGAGTAAAATCTGATAAAATGGAATGATGGATTATTAAAGTGAAATCGAATGAATATTGTTTTCGTAAATGTTTGAATAATTCTTTCCCCCTGTTTGCAAATAAGTAAAATGAGTTGAAATGAATTTACGCTGCTGGAGTAGTTTGTTACTGGGCCTCGGCTCATAACGTTTTGTTTTTCTGTTTTAGGTATGGTCAGACTGTTGCAAGAATTGCTGTTAAAAGGTTTAGGAATCTGTTACTATGTCACTATTACTTAAATATTGTAAGCTCGAGTTGGAATTATAGCAGGAGATGATGGATCTCGTATATTGACTATGTTTACTGTATCCTATATTTCGGGGCCTAGAAGGATTATAGTATGGATTTTATTGTGACTATTTTTGGTGAGTTATACGATGTTATATATTCTTGAAGGCTGTTTAGGACTATTATTGTATTAGCCCATAGGTTTAAGTCCGGTTTCCGCTGACATTTATGAGTACTTGTGATTAATTAAGGTTATGTATTTTCGGGGCGTTACAGAATGGTATCAAAGCCGAAACTTAGCCGGAAGTGCGGAGTCTTAGACTTTGCATCGCCTAGGTATGATCCTTTGGGAATTTAGACGTTGAGAAAGTTGAGGATAAACTGATGAATATTTGGGTCATTAGAATGTAAGATATGAGAATTTAAACTTAGAAATATGATCTTTTGAGGTAATATTTGGAGATTGGAATGAGTTTAATTCTTGGGTTAATAGAGTCTAAGATATGAAATGTTGAATGAAAATTATAAGGTTTCCGCCTAGATATGAATTATGCGGAGAATTAGATGTTGAGTGGTTTGTGGATTGATTGATAACTATATGGGCATTGGGGAATGATAAATTATAAATGATCTTTTGAGGCATAAGTGACTATATTTGGGGATCAAGTAAAGGAATAATTAGAGATTTTGTGGTGGATAGGAGTATATTACTTTTGGGTGATATATTAAGACTACTAAAAGAATTTGATGAAGGATTATCCTAAGGCTAATGTTATGACGTATTATAGACATTATTTCTTGGAGTAATACAATAAGTTGATTCGGATTGAATTTTATTTTACGAGAGTTCATACGAAGATTTTTGGATTCAAAAAAAAAAAAAGAGGGAATTAGGATTTCTGCTTGAAAAGTTAGGAGGTAATTAACATGACATGGGATTTGAGATTTAAAAAGTTGAAGTACGTCTTAGTTGTGATGTAAACTTATATTGGATGTTATAGTTTGAAGAACGAAGTTATGACTTGTGAAAGAAGCATTAATTTAAGAAGTTAAATTAAAAGCATTATTTTGAAGGAATAGAAATGTACTACTCGGGAATATGTTTGCCACATAGAGTATAATTAGGAAGTAAAGAATTTAGAAGTCAAGAGAAAAATTAATTTGGGAAAGTAAGTGCTTGATTCCTTGAATATTTTACTAAAACATGGATTTTTGTGTTTTAAAGTTATATTTTGAGACAATGTTAACTCTCTTGATATGATTATTGGAGGTAATTTAGAAATATGTAATAGATATACTCAAGTGATCAAATTCCCATACAAGAGAAGAGAAAATGTTGAGGAAATTGAAGTTGCGATGAAAAGTAAACCACTATTTGGGTTGATAGAGCCTTGAGCAATTACCTAAGAGCTCGAATACTTGATAAGAAACTTGGTTAACAATACGTTCCAACATTGTGTAAAAATAAGTGATTAACTTCGGGGCTATGATAAAGATATTGGCTAAAATTAGGGAAGTGTTGGTCAATAATTTGCTAGATGATATTGTTATAGAGACATATACAAAATTTGATGCATATAAATGTCCACAGATTTAAGTATAGGGCTAATGGCATTAACCATGGAGTAATATCATATGAATAAATTTTATTCTATGAAGGTTTGTGTGATAATTTTGGGTTTTGTAACTTTAGAAATAAAGAGGTTTTAGATTCTTCCTGGAGGGATTAGAAGGTAAACGAAGATTACATCTGCAAAGAGAGTTTGAGTTTAAAAGTTGAATTACATTATAATGTTGGATGGATTATTGTTAGGCATTTAGATTAGAACTACGTCATTCAAATTGATGGGTGAAGCATGGAAGTCTTACTTTAAGGATATGCAGGGTATAAGGATGTTTTACTTGAAGACATTATAAATAAGCGTTATTGGGATAAGCATATTTTGAGGATTTCAGGCAAGATGTTTCAGTGTTTGAATATTATATTAATATTTTGTGATGTTACAAATTACCTTGTTGTGGTTATTGAGATAATCTTGGAATGTGTGATAGAAAATGTCAAGTGCTTAAATGAGAAGCAAGTGAATACAAAATATCGTTGAGAAGTGAGGTTGTGGTTGCGCGATTAGAGTCTTGAACAATTAAGAATAAGATACTAGATAAAGAAGTGATTCATGAATATATTATGATGGCATTAATTTGATAAGGCAACTAAATGGAGAATATGTATTGGAAATCGAGATTGAGAAGTTCTGAGTGATATTACTATTGAAGGGTCAGGGAGAAAATTCTAATGTTTACTAATGTGTTATGAAATGATGTATATACACAAGGAACGATTAAGATTAGTGACTGAGAGAAAAAGGAAATAAGCTAATAAAGGGAAATTTGAGCTAAAGTTTTTATGTTGGATTGATGGATCAAGTATGAAATGGCATATTGCAATTATTGAAAGCTATAGAGACATGATTTTGTGATGTTATTAATTTGAATTATGTGATTAATGAGGTTTAGAGACTCAATCGAGGAAGAAAATAATTATACCATGGTGGAAAATACAGTACGAGAATTTAAGCTCCTCCTTATATGGTGTATGAACTTACTCCGAATTGATACAAATCTTAATAGAGGTCAGAGAGAAATATAACTAAGTCGCTCTTGGAGGGCAATTTGTTTGCCAGCTACATTGCAATATCTTCCTAAAACAAAACTTGTGGAAGAGAGTATATGTTAGTGGATGACTTTTCAAACGTTAAGCAAATGAAATATCAACAATGTCGATCAATACGTCTTAGAGTAAGTATGACGATTGAATAAACAATGCTTATCATATTGCGTAATGATGTGTGCATCTCTGAAAATAATACAAGATGAGTAGATTAAGTTTGAGCAAGGGCCCTGTTGGCAGTAGGATTTTTGATGACTGAAATTGTGTTATACACAAGGAACGTTGAGCTCGTTAAAAAATTCGTGACTAGTCAAGGAGAAGAATTATAACTAACGACAAGTTTAGTTAATAAATGGAAATTTGGGCTAAGGTTTTCTAAGTAGAATTGATGGACCATTGTATAGTTGATATTAGAGGTTATGCAAATAAAGTTTTGGGAATTCAATATGCATTGTGACATTATTTTGGGGTTATGTGATTAATGAGATGTGGAGACTTCATTGACGAAGAAAATAATAATAATAACATAGTGGAAAGTTAGTACAAGAACTTAAGTTTTATCTTATATGATGCATACTTGATAGATGTTTTGATATACAAAGGTCAGAAGGAAGTATTACTATATCATTTATGGGAAACGGTCTATTTGCCAGCTCAACAATAAGGTGTTCCTAAATAGCCAAATAAAATGGGACTTATGAATAAGAGATATGTCAATAATGATAGTTGACTTTTCCAACTCAAAACATTTGGAAGAATAACAGAAGACGTATGTATTACAATAGGCATGATGATTTGGTTTAAGCTGACAATGCTTACCATGAGATTCTATAATTTCGTGTGCAAACCTGAAAATGATATGAATTGAATGGATTGAGTTTCGCAAAGGTTCCTGTTATATGAGGATATTTCTAAGGTAATACCAGTGTATTAACTTGTGTGTCGTTAATTAGCCTCAAGATAAAAGTTAAAGGTATGTTGTGATGTTACGAATATAAAGTGATTGGCATAACCTATGATAGTATGAACGAATTAGCATTACCGATTGACTTGGACATGGTCCATAATGTATTCCATATGTTAATATAGCGAAAATATGTCCCAGATCCGAGCCATATATTCAGACATGAACCTTTATATCTATGAAACGATTTGACTTATGGGGAGAAACCGATTGAAATACTTAATCGTAGGAAAAAGCAACTGAGAAGTAAAGTAATTCATATGGTGAAAGTCTTCTGGGCAAATCACTCGACCTCTGAGGCTATTTAGGAAGTGGAAGAACAAATGAGAGTGAAATACCATTACCATTTCTCTTAGGGTGATATAATCTTTATGTAATGAATATATGATACTGCTTATTACTTGTATGCCTGAGTTGAATTTGTATATGAATGATTATCATACGAAATGTTTTATGACACTATCTGTTACTTGTATATCATGTGAATGGAATTCACATATGAATGTATATGTTATCAATGATATAGGTTCTAACTGAGCTCCAGTTTCGAGGACGAAACTTTTTCTAAGAGGGGAAGGATGTAATACCCCAAGTTTTAAATTTATTTTATTAATAACTAATCTTGATTATTAAAAATAAAAGCGACCTTATAATAATCACTAATTACATGTGGATTGTTAAGATATGTTACAAGGGTATTGAACATTTTGATGAACGATTTAGTCGTAATAAAATTATTTATAACTAAGCCTCTAAAATTCTCTTTCTTTTAATCAATCTTGCTAATAGTTGGGTGTTCAAATTTGGGTCAAGAATAGTCAATGCTTTAAGTATCAAAGTCCAAAACCAATACAGCCCAAGTGTTAAGTCAAGAGCCAAAATCAGATTAAAGGAAAAAGTAAAAGAAATGAAAAGAAACAAATGGCAGTAAACCCTCTACTCTCTTTCTCTCTTCTTCCTCCTTTACTCCTGCGTGCCTAACACCATGAAACCATGGTTTTCTTCCTTTTCCCTTGTATTACAAAACCAGCAAATATTTTCTAATCATACTTTTGCTCTCACAAACACATTAAACCCACCGAAATTCACCCAAAAACAGTTGGTTGAGCTTCTTATTTTCTTGAAAATCCATGGATGCAAATGGTTTTGAATTGTTAAATCTGAAAATACATCTTCTGAGATAGCCATTCATCTATAAATAGGGGGAGTTGGATTTGAAATTTCCATCACAAATCAACAAACAAATTCAGAAAATAAATCAATTAAAAAGAGTTGAAAAACATAATTCATCTTCTCTGTTCTTATTTCGTTCGGCCACCAAGCAACCACCACCTCATGCACTGCTGCCCCCACCTTTCAACCTCCACCGAAGAATCCACACCACCAGACGCCGCCCAGCGCCACCCATTCCCCTCTCCACTCGCTGCTATCTTCCTCTCCCTATGAGCTCTCCCTCTCACCCAATCTCTCTCCTCTTTGCGAGCCGCACGCACCACCACACACCACCACCTGCCCTCTGCTCGCCGTCCCTTCGTCGCCCTTTTTCCTCCTCGGCCACCGTGAATTGCTGCCGCTTTGCCGTGCCTTCAATCGCCGGTTCACACCCCTATTGGCCTATTCCTCCCTCCTGTTCGTGAGTGTGTGTGTTTTATTTGTTGGGTAAGTCTTTAACTCTTATAACTTACTCTTATACTCTGTTATTGAAAACTAAATGACTTTGACACCCATACTCATATATCGATTATTCAAATGGGCCTAAAGATATCCTTCTAATATTAAAAAGCCCATTATAGGTTATAGTTAGTTAATAAAATCACTTAGAGAATATAGATTATCAAGTTGGGTAAATATTTATAGTTAGTAATAAAACTTATGTTATCAAGCTTCAAATTATTTAAGCTATAACATGTTGATTATATATATGCCTAATCTAGTTTAAAAGTCATAACTATTTATAATCTTAATAACTAGCTCATTTATATAAGTGCAACTATTGATTCTAAGCTTATAATATGATAATATGACTAAAATATGGGTGATACTCTTAATTCGATTTCTAAGTAATATATATGAATTTTCAAGAGTTAAGTATAAAAAGGTTCCTTATAAACTGTTATAGTACTAAGATATTAAGTATAAGCTATTCGTCACATAAACACTAGTAAAGCCAAACTATTACAACTCATATTCCTAACTATTTTGTAAACTAAAAACCGTACATTGAACAACACTAGGAATTCTTCCTAATTAGTTACTAACTTATTATAAAATGCTCGTATTGAAACTTAAAAGAACTCGTTCCTCGGAGCTCAGTAAGGACGACCTCAAAAGCATAAAAGGGAGATTATTGTACTGCAATCAAGGTAACAACTATTGCTAGTACCCGCAATTCCCTTCATATGTGTTTTATGAAAAATATAATATGCAACTGAAATGATGATTTATGAACATTGTGTTTCTGAGTTGCGGGATTATTATTTATACATGTTTTGATTGCGTATCCTGAGATTTATATGATTCTATAAAGATGATATATGATAATCACTGATCACTGAAAAGGATACCGTTTATAAGATATTACTGAAAATTACTGAATTACTGAGGTATACTGATCACTGTTCAAGTAAAAGAAACGTAACATGATAAATTACAGTGAAAGAACTGGTTGGCTGTATCCACTGACTGACTGAAGGTCGTGCACGTACCGTACTGTTTACTGGGCACTAGCCCGATACTGTTTACTGGGGCACTGGCCCACTACTGTTTTCTGGTGTACGGTAATGCCCGGGGCCAAGGCCCTTGCACAATGGTGCATACACATACTGGCCTGGGAGACGTCCCAGCACTGACTGATGTACAACAACCAGAGTAAAATCTGATAAAATGGAATGATGGATTATTAAAATGAAACCGAATGAATATTGTTTTCGTAAATGTTTGAATTATTCTTTCCCCCTGTTTGCAAATAAAATGAGTTGAAATGAATTTACGCTGCTGGAGTAGTTTGTTACTGGGCCTCGGCTCATAACGTTTTGTTTTTCTATTTTAGGTATGGTCAGACTGTTGTAAGAATTGTTGTTAAAAGGTTTAGGAATCTGTTACTATGTCACTATTACTTAAATATTGTAAGCTCGAGTTGGAATTATAGCAGGAGATGATGGATCTCGTATATTGACTATGTTTACTGTATCCTATATTTCGGGGGCTAGAAGGATTATAGTATGGATTTTATTGTGACTATTTTTGGTGAGTTATATGATGTTATATATTCTTGAAGGCTGTTTAGGACTATTATTGTATTAGTCCATAGGTTTAAGTCCGGTTTTCGCTGACATTTATGAGTACTTGTGATTAATTAAGGTTATGTATTTTCGGGGCGTTACAGTATCATAGCTGAGCTATGACTTTTGGATGTTTTTTACTATATTTTTTTGGAATAGAGATTGAATTTTACTCCGTATGAGTTAGTTGAATTTGGTCTAGATGCTGCAATTTTGGTTTTCCCAACTAGCTAAGAATATAAATTCAGTAAGTATTCTTGTTTAGATATTATCTTCATCATTATAAGGATGGTTCGAAAATTTTGTTTCTGTAAAGCGTTTATGATGAACAAACATTATTACGGAAGGAAAGCAAAAAAAAAAAAAAGCTTACCTTCTACTTCGGCAAAATACTGCACTAATCATGGTTCGTTGGGAAGTGTTAATTGTATTGGTATTTATTACAAAGATTGGTGGGCAACTCATTTAAATAAAAAAATTGGCTTAAGAGAAGTATTTTAGAAGCATTTAATGACTCCAGAATTAATTTGATATTATTGTTTTACTGGATTCCATCATTCCACAGACGTGAATTCGAAGGTGCGCACGGTTGGACCTTCCTCTAGGTGCGCACGGTACAAAACGACACCCTTTTATTATTTCAATGAACATTTGCAATTTTGGAATGAACATTTGTGAGATCCACCTCAATTTTTCTTTCCTCAACTTTTTCACCCCATGTGCTTTGTAAACCAATAAACATCCAGTTTATTCCAATGGACATTGTAGTATAATGAACACGCACTATTGTTGATTGAATATTTGCAATTTCGGAATGAACATTTATGAAAATTTTAGTGTAACAAACACATTCTTATTGTTGAATGAACAATTGTAATTTTGGATTGAACATTTTTGACTTATTCCAAAATTTAGTATGTTTACGAATTTTCAAAATTCAAAATTGCCGCTAATTTTCAAATTTCAAAATATGTTTTCAAATTTACTATTGTTTATTTCTCACTTCATTCAACATATTGTTGATTCAAATTGATAGTTTGTTCATCCAAGTTCTTCAAAATGTTCTTTCAAATTACTTATATGTTCATTGTGATGAATATTCATGTTGTCATTATTATTCTTTGTAATATACAAATTTGATTCTGCGATAAACAACATACTACCTATAATGAATCACCCAACTTAATAGTTATATAATTATCAAAAAAATAAGTAGTTACAAAAGATGGTTAATTCAAAATGTAGTATGTACCCAAAGGTAGAAATATAACCAAAATTATACAATATGTTCCATATGAACACCAGGGTCTTACAAAAGAACATGTATTGATAACCAAACACTATTAAGTTCATTAAAAGATATTCTTGCTTCTGAGCTTCATCCTATTTCCGGTTGATTTGATTTGTGAGATCTCGATACCGTAACGTATCATTAGTTGTCTGAACTAGTCGAATTGAACTGATACAAGAAAGGAAAGAGCAGTAGTTAAAACAAAATTATTCAAGTTTATAATACAATTAACATAATCTTTCAAACATACAATGAACACATTTTAATAATGAATATAGGGGAATTCAACTTGGTACCACTGTACTTTGGGCTTTTCCATTTAGTACCCAAATCTTTTTTGAATTCTATATGTGTAGACACATAATCGTGTCTCCCCCATTTAAGGATCCAATGATGAAACATACCGCGACATTAGTTGGCGCGACCCAACGGAAGAGCAATCTAAAGAACCATTCTAAAATGTGTTTCGATATGATATTCTAAAGCCCAATTAATTGTTCATGATGATTAATTGTATTTCAAGCCCATAAAATGTTTTAAATCCATATTAATTATTTTAAAAAATATTTTTCATAATCATTTTCGTTATCTTCAATCAAAAATCAGATTTTTGATCCGTAAAATTCCATCTCCGGAATTTTAGGGATAAAAAAGTATCTTCGAAAGACGTGCAATGGAATATGCTCGAATATTCCAGAATTTGCGCCGGACGCGGGGGCTGCGCTCAGCACGCCACGTGCGTCCAGCACATTGGCCATATCGCGTCAGGCGAGCCAATGAGCTCTTGACACGTAGATTTTGTGGCTCACACAGAGTTTTGCGTCAGACGCAAGTCTTGTGTGAGACGCAACATACTTTTCTATCTTTTTAAAACGCATTTACACATGTGCATCTCTGATTGGGCTGGCTGCGTCAGGCACGCTAATGTACGCCTGACACGTGGCACTGTGCCTGCCACGTAGGCCTGCGCCTGGCGCAAGGCGTGCGTGAGGCGCACGTGCCTTGTTTCCTTTAAATATCCGTATTTTCCTGAATTACGGACGGTTTTTCAATATTATTATTTCACGCACATAAATTCTCTCGAATACTCCGAAATACACTTCGAATACTTCAATCACTCAAATACATTCAAATACTTTCAATCAATACTTTCACACTGCGTTCTTGGTTCCACGATTGCTCCGCCTAAAGATCGTTGCGCTCTTCAATCTAAGCCGCATAGGTATAATTCCTGAGGATCCTTGAATAATCAATTATATTTATAGCTTTGAAGTTACTAACAATTTATTTCATGATGTAGATCTTTAAGTAATAAGCGTTCTACTGTACATTCTAACCTCTTTTCTATACTTTCTTTTATTTCATATTATATTTATTCATGCCTTTGTATATTATATGCTTGCATGATCATACTATACATATTATACGATTGTCCTGCTTATTGCTTTTATCACCTCACATGTTATTTTTGTTAATCAAGATCTAAATAAATGTTCTAATATTAATCAGATTAATTTGGACAACCTGTTAGGAACCGTGTAAAATGATTGCCTAAATAACATATCACTAAAAAATAGTCTTTTATGTGTTTCCTGAACCAACTTAGACTAAATATTTTTTAGGGTGTATGAAAACGTTATTTGATTATTCTTTGGCATAAATTCTGCAATGAATCGATATTTAGTAGAGGCCAACTTTGCACGAATGTGGTTAATTATGACCATATTCGTACCCTCACCCTCGAACTCAATCTTTGGTTCATTTTGACCATCTATGGAGTCAAGACGGGGAAATCTACATTGGATAATTTGTCCCTACGGTTTTCCCATATCCAATTAGGTTTATGATTCTTCCTAAAAAGAATTGTTGGCGACTTCTTTCAATACAAAACAATTTTCAATAAAACCTTAACAGTGGGGTAGTCAAATCTAATAGCGCTCACACCGCGTAGGCGAAATAAAAACACGCCTACAATTTGGCGACTCCACTGGGGAGGATTTTAAAAAATTAATTTTTTTTTAAATAAGTGGGTGAAACTTGAAAAATACGATTCATTCTTATTTTTATGCCTTTGAATAATATACAATTTTGCATATGCATAGCTATTGTTCAACCACCATAAGGACAATCTACCTTGTCTCATTAGCACATGTCCTATGTATGAGGTCACTCCCGGGGGGTTTGCGCTTTGTCCTTCCAAAAAGCTTCCTGAGCGATAGTGTTGGATCTTAGTCATAAGCAAACCTACCCAACCATGGCATTGTTCTCTTGTTCCTGACTTGAGACTGGAGTGCGTCTTACACGTGGCCACCTCTTTAAGCAGGGGTACGAAACGTGGGATCAATCTCTTTGTCATGGACCCTTTTCAGACTGAACTTAAACCTGACCAATAGTTGAATGTAGAACCGGACTTTAGGTTGAAACATTTGCATCCATGTTACCTGACATTTATGTGTGATTGCAATTTTTGCCTGCTAATATGCTTTACGCCCGAAATTATTGCAATTCGCGTCTAAAACAAATCGTCGTTTTCGCCTGAACCTTCGTCAATTTACCGATACGCGTGCCGCAGAGCATTGCGCCAAATGCATTAAGTTGCGCCTGGCGCAATGCACCTGCGCCAGACACATAGGCTGTGCGCCGTGCGCACCAGTTGCGTGGCACACAGCCTATTCGTCCCATGCTTATTGGTCTTTTGACCTTTGTTCGAGTCTAAGATAACAAGTTTGCATCGTATTATATTCCAAAAAAAAATCCAGCCTTTCATGCGAGGTCAAGTCCGTCTAAAAAAAAATGCATATAAAGGGTCATTGTAGAGCTAGAGTTGTCATGCATGTCTATCTCTTCCCACTTTCTCCCTGCTGTTCAACTAATCTTCCCTATCAATCCTACCTTACCATATTCATCAATTTCAAAATTTACATCTTTTCAAAATCAATCCTACACCCGTGTCTATTCTACCGTTTTCGAAAACATTTACTAATCATCATCACACCACGACATTTCAAAAAAAAATATATTCTTCAAAATTAATCCATCATCTTTTCCTAACAAAAGATAAAACAAAGGGATTCCTTTCAAAAACAAATTTCGAAAATTCTAAGCCCAATCCAAACACCTTCATCGAATCCCATCCAATCGACCCAATTCACTTGCATTCATTCTAAGCCCATATGCATTAGAGTCCATTTTGCATTCATTAGAGTCCATCCTAGGCCCATATAAGTCTAGCTCCTGTCAAAATCTAGGTTCATTTGCATCTTTACGTGAACCCCAGTTTATGTCAATCCCAGTCCAAATCTAGTCCCAGTCCATTCCATTTTAAGTCCAATCCTAGTCTATTTCCATTGTCAAGCCCATATACATCTCCAAGTCTATGTCAAACCTATATGTTAATCAAATCCAAGCTTAGGTCCATTTAGGCCCAATTCATATCCTAGGTCTAGTTTTCATCTCCATGTAGGCCCTAGTCAAGTCCAATAGCCCAAATTCCTCTAAAGTCCAACCTGCTTGCTCCCCTGTAAGTTCAAGGTCTAAGCATTCCTTAAGTATATAGGCATTATTATGTCTAGCCTACTTGCTCACCCGTAAGTTCAAGGTCTAGCATTCCCTAAGTCCATAGGCATTTTTTGTGTCTAGCCTGCTTGCTCACCCGTAAGTTCAAGGTCTAGCATTCCTTAAGACCATAGGCAATCTTTGAGTCTAGCCTGCTTAGTTTAATGTAAGTTTCAAAGTCTAGTTGTCTAGCCTGCTTGCTCACCCGTAAGTTCAAAGTCTAGTTGCCTAGCCTGCTTGCCTTAAGTTAAGAGTTTAGTCTTTGTGTTTGTCCAGCCTTCCTTTGTGTCTAGCCTGCTTGCTCACCCATAAGTTCAAAGTCTAGCATCTCCTATCATCACCAAAACCCGATCCAGTCTGCTTGCATAGTCCAGTCCAGTCCATGTCTGCATTTGCATATAGTTAGGCCCATGTATCCATCATGGTCAAGCCCATAATAAGTTCATAATCATACCCATTTCTAATCATTTCCCATTACCATTCCCATTATCATTTCTCATTCCTATTTCCATTTCCATTTCAAAAATCATTTTCCACTTTCATTTCCCATTTCTATTCCCATTTCTCATCTCCATTTCTCATTTCGAAAACATTATTTCTTGAAATTTACGAGGTCCATTCGATTTCTGTTCAGGACGGATCGTGAGGTTATAACTTGGGAACGTCCGACAGAGAGGCAACAAAGTCGACCTACTCCTAGACTCGTCAAACGCATCCTCACCTTTTCAGACGAATCCTCCGACTCTTCTGAATCATCATCTGAAATGGGGGACGCTAATGAACAGATCAGTGCCATTATGGCCCAACTCACACTGATGAACTCTCATCTTGAGGAACAAGACAAAGAGATTAAGGCGCTGAGAGAGAAGCTAACTGAAGAAGACGAGCAAGGCGACACTCCACCACCATTCAAAACCAATACAGATTTAAGGTTTGAAAAACTCGAGCAATTGATCCAGTCAAATCCTGCACTCGAGAGTCAGGCTCATGGCCATGACATCATTGATCCTGAACTGAGGGACAAGCTCCCTAAAAAGGTAACATTGGGTGACCTCCCAAAACTCAAGGAGGTCGAAGACCCAGATGATCACTTGAGAGCATTTTCCATCTCTATGGCTCTCAAAGGCATGAGCAAGGACCTGTTTGCTTATGTCTTTCCTTTGACCTTGGATGCACATCCATCCAAGTGGTTCAGATCACTGAATAAGGCCAAGCTGAATGACTGGGACTACATCAGAGAAGAGTTCCACAAATAATACATCTACAATACTCAGCTTCCCATTGGCCTTCGTGAGTTGGAGTTAACTAAACAAAACTCCAACGAAGACTTCGTCACCTTCCTTAACAGATGGAGGGATAAAGATGCGCAAATGATTAACAGGCCATCTCAGGAGGATCAAGTCCGACTGGTGATCCGTAACCTGCAGCCGTAGTATGGGGATCATATCAAGTTCCAACCCATAGAGTCTTTCACGAAGCTCTATAAGGTAGGCCTGCTGATTGAGGAGGAAATACAAGCCAACAAGAATAAGGCTTCCAACAACAACAACAACTCTTTCAAGAAGAGTAACAATAGCCCTTCTAGCTCTAAAAGCAATGAGGTCAATGCCATATCTACTGAAAAGAAAGGTTATCAAAAACCTCAAAGGACATTCACACCTTTCGGCATGTCCCTAGAAGAGCCTTCACTAGGCTTCATGCAAGGGGAATACTTCAGCCTATTGGCCCTACTCCAGATCATGCTCTCGAAAATAGATCCAAGAGGTGGGATCCAAATGCCTACTGCAAGTACCACCAAGGGAATGGACACCCAACATCTGTGTGTTAGACCTTAAAGAATCACCTGCAGGATATGGTTGAAGACGGTAGATTGCCAATTCCGCCTGCAGCAAAAGTCAGCAATAGCAGCAACCCCTTGGGCAGTACCTAAATAACGCCGGGGCTTAGTCATTTAACGCTAGTTTTCTAGGTTGAGTCGGAGAGTCCCTGCCCTAGCTCCTTCATTTCCTTTCTTGTCGAGTCTATGGCATTTAGGTTTTTATTTCTAATAAGCCTTGTTCTATTTATTTCTGATTAATAAAAGAATTTCATTTTCATTTTCATTGGCCTTCCATCATTTTATTTATGCTTCTAATTCAATTATGAAACTTGAATCACCTAATGAACTTGACTAATAATAATAATAAAAAATCTGAAAAAAAGAAGAATAAAAAGAAAAAATGGACGTACTTTGGATCAGGAGTTATTCCCCTTTCCTTCCATCATCCATAAACCATCATTAGCCAAATAGCCTTTCAATTCAAAGCTCCACAAATAGCCTTCGAGCCTTCCAATACCCTAAACCAAACTTGTGTGCAAGCTCTACTACATAAAAAAAGATCAATACAAGGCAAAAACAAAAAAAAAAGTGAAAAATATCAAAGTGCAAAAAGAAAAAGCCAAAGGCAAACAAAAAATGTCAAGCCAGGGGGCTTGCACACAAGTTCTACCCCTCATTCCAAAATCCTTCGATCCATCAAAGCTTTAACCTATAATTCCAATCCATGGTCCTACATTAATCCAACCAATTGAACCTTCATCAAACCTCAAGCCTTAAACCTTTCAACCTTTCATATTCAACCCTGACTCCTTTTCCAAGGTATGTCCAAGCCCGCTAGGTTGAAAACCCGAAAGGGCGACCTAGGCAAAAGTTAGGGCACCAAAAAAATAATAATAAAAAAAAGAAATCAGATCTCGAACTACGAATGGTCTGAGTTCGCAAGGATACGTAGGAATCCTCATCTCGAGGTTCGATCGCTTCAATAAAAAAAAAATTAGTAAGGTCTAATGATTTGACTTTCTAGAATTTAGGAGCATACTCTTTCTAGATCCCGACATAGACGACTCAAGTCTGAACCTAGCCTCGTCAAAGCCTTTTCCCACCTACATTTATATGAGTCACAAATTCAAACCTTTTATTTTTTCAATCCAAGCTCTCATTGTCCCTAAAGGACTCTCCGATGATTCCATGGTCTTTGGCGATACTTGACTTTGCCTATGTCAACTTCCCAAAGAAGAATCCCCAGTACAATCCCCAGTGAAAACTTTCAATGTTCAAGACATAGCAACTACACTTCAATATCAAATCTACTACATTTCAATCGAGGCTCAAGCCTAATTCAAGGCAAGCTCACCCAAAGTGGGGGCTTCCTATGTGTGGTGGTTCATCCAATTCAAATCAAACTCCTGAAGAGTTGTAATCCGCGGACCTCGTTTACGGACCCCGATCATTTACTAAAAACAATTTTCGAAAATCATTCAATCTATTTCTACTCATGCTATCATTCTACGCATCTTCTAGACGTGCAAAACCCTGACCTTGCATTGCATCTCAACTTCTAGCCTTGCAAAATCCTGACCTTGCATTGCAGCTTTGCAAAACCCTGACCTTACATTGCATTTCATACATTCTAGTCTTGCATAACCCTGACCTTGCATGACGTGTCATCCCTTAGCTTTGCATAATCTTAATCCTTGCATTGCGTCTCATGCATCCTTAGAGAGTCTAAGTTTGCATTTTTGCATTATTATGTGCTTTATCTGAGTTGTTTGCACCTATCTGCTAACATCTTCTTCTGCAGGTAATCAGATTGCTTATAGTTATTTTCCTGCATACTAACTTTGTTTTGTAGAGACCGGCGATTATAGATCAGTTCTAAACTACAGATCGTTTAGAATTGTTCTCCGTCCCGACACCGTGTATTTTGACTATCGGTTTCCTGAACCTCAGTCAAAGTGGGGGCTTCTGTAGACACATAATCGTGTCTCCCCATTTAAGGATCCAATGATGAAACATACCGTGGCATTAGTTGGCACGACCCAACGGAAGAGCAATCTAAAGAACCATTCTAAAATGTGTTTCGAAATGATATTCTAAAGCCCAATTAATTGTTCATGATGATTAATTGTATTTCAAGCCCATAAAATGTTATAAATCCATATTTATTATTTGGGATATTTCCTCAGGTACCCCTGAGGTTTGGCGTAATTCCCAAGATACCCCCCCACATTTGGAGAATTCCTCAAATACCCCTGAGGTTTGTGTTTGGGCTCAAGATACCCTTACTATAGACGGAACCCTAACGCCGTTAGGTTTTCCGTCCATAGTATCCCCAATTTTCTCTCTCCTCCCATTCCCCCCACCCACTGCCAACTCCCCTCCCCCAGCCAGCGGCCGACGGCCGGCGACCACCACCCCCACTTCGGCGCCGGCGACTCTACCCCCTCCCTTCGTCGACCAGAACAACAGCACCCCCGGCGTTGGAGCAGGCGACCCCACCCTCTCCCTTTCCCCCACCCTCGACACCCCACCCTAGCCCTCCCTTTCCCCATTCTCGATTCCCCCACCCCACCCCCGACACCGCCACCTCCCCCCTTTCCCCCTATCGGAAATGGCCCCCTTCCCCGTCCCCATCGTGAGTCGACCCCCTCCTCTTCCCCACCAGATACGCCGCCCCCAAACCCTTAAACCCACCACCGAAACCACCCTAGGGTGCTGCTGTGTTGCTGTTTTGCTGTTCTGGCCAGCGCCAACGTAGGGGGTGAGGGAATCGGGAATGGGGAAGGGAGGGGGAAGGGTCGCCGGCACCGGAGTGGGTGGTGGTCACCGGGCGTCGGCCGCTGACTGGGGGAGGGGGGTTGGCAGTGGGTGGGGGAATGGGAGGAGAGAGAAAATTGGGGATATTATGGACGGAAAACCTAACGGCGTTAGGGTTCCGTCCATAGTAAGGGTATCTTGAGCCCAAACACAAACCAGAGGGGTATCTGAGGAATTCCCCAAATGTGGGGAGTATCTTGGGAATTACGCCAAACCTCAGGGGTACCTGAGGAAATTTCCCTTATTATTTTAATAAATATTTTTCATAATCATTTTCGTTATCTTCAATCAAAATTCAGATTTTTAATCCGTAAAATTTCATCTTCGGAATTTTAGGGATAAAAAAGTATCTTCGAAAGACGTGCAATGGAATATGCTCGAATATTCCAGAATATGCGCCGGACGCGGGGGCTGCGCTCAGCGCGCCACGTGCGTCCATCACATTGGCCATATCGCGTCAGGCGAGCCAATGAGCGCCTGACACGTAGATTTTGTGACTCACACAAAGTCCTGCGTCAGACGCAAGTCTTGTGTGAGACGCAACATACTTTTCTATCTTTTCAATGTGCATCTCTGATTGGGCTGGCTGCGTCAGGCACACCAATGTGCGCCTGACGCGTGGCACTGTGCCTGCCACGTAGGCCTGCGCCTGGCGCAAGGCGTGCGTGAGGCGCACGTGCCTTGTTTCCTATAAATATCCGTATTTTCCTGAATTACGGACGGTTTTTCAATATTATTATTTCACGCACATAAATTCTCTCGAATACTCCGAAATACACTTCGAATACTTCAAACACTCAAATACATTCAAATACTTTCAATCAATACTTTCACACTGCGTTCTTGGTTCCACGATTGCTCTGCCTAAAGATCGGTGCGCTCTTTAATCTAAGCCGCATAGGTATAATTCCTGAGGATCCTTGAATAATCAATTATATTTATAGCTTTGAAGTTACTAACAATTTATTTCATGATGTAGATCTTTAAGTAATAATCGTTCTACTGTACATTCTAACCTCTTTTCTATACTTTCTTTTATTTCATATTCATATTATATTTATTCATGCCTTTGTATATTATATGCTTGCCTGATCATACTATACATATTATATGATTGTCCTGCCTTTTGCTTTTATCACCTCACATGTTATTTTTGTTAATCAAGACCTAAATAAATGTTCTAATATTAATCAGATTAATTTGGACAACCTATTAGGAACCTTGTAAAACGATTGCCTAAATAACATATCACTAAAAAATAGTCTTTTATGTGTTTCCTGAACCAACTTAGACTAAATATTTTTTAGGGTGTATGAAAACGTTATTTGATTATTCTTTGGCATAAATTCTGCAATGAATCGATATTTAGTAGAGGCCAACTTTGGGCGAATGTGGTTCATTATGACTATATTCGTACCCTCACCCCCGAACTCAATCTTTGGTTCATTTTGACCATCTATGGAGTCAAGATGGGGAAATCTACATTGGATAATTTGTCCCTACGGTTTTTCCATATCCAATTAGGTTTATGATTCTTCCTAGAAGGAATTGTTGGCGACTTCTTTCAATACAAAACAATTTTCAATAAAACCTTAACAGTGGGGTAGTCAAATCTAATACGCGCTCACACTGCGTAGGCGAAATTAAAACACGCCTACAATATGGTACCATTGTAGTTTGGACTTATTATCTACCGTAACATTATGTTAAATAAAACATTAGTTTGGGGGTTAAATAGGGTTATTGGTTTGTGTAATTTTGCGTAGTTAAGGTTTTGGGAGTCATTTTTGTCCTTAACGACCAAATTTAAGGTCCAATTTGGTAAAAAAACAAGTAGGCAATTCTTGACACATAAAACGAGGTTCTAGTCGTTTTTCTCTAATTTTGACTTCTATTTTGACCCATAAGAGCCAAAATGACTCCCAAACCTTAGTTGAACAATTGTCGATGCACAAGGCACCTAAACAAGGCAAACTACTAACCCTATTTAACCCAAAACTAATGTTTTATTTGACAAAATGTTACGGTAAAGAATAAGTCCAAACTATAGTGGTACCATGTAAAATCCAAAAAACAAGTTGGTACCAAATGGAAAAGCCCAAAGTACGATGGTACCAAATGGAATTTCCCATAAATAAATGACCAAATATAACGATCATGTGACTAAAATAATTTTAGGGAATACATGTTAGTATACAATGAACATCGGCCTAAAAATGTGCACCTTGTATTGTAAATAGTACAATAAACATCACATAATCATACAAAGAACATTTGAACAAATATCACACATTTGTAGACAAATATATGATAATTACCCATCATTAATTCATATTATTTCATTGAATATATTGCAAACACATAATGAACATATGACTGAAATGTACGAAAATTGTGCAAGAAAATGAAGAATTTGAAGAGTTTGATGAGAGAGGTTAGAGTGAAGTTAGAGAGATGTTGGAGGATTTGGGAAGAAGAGAGAGAAAGTCTTTGAAAATTTGTGTGGGAAAATGAAAGCAATGAATTCAAAAAATAGGTTTTATGTTTTTCGGTGTTCATTGGAGATCAACAGATGTTCATTCCGTGCGTCGTTGGTTTAATGAATCGGCGTTTTATGTTCTATTGACTTGCGTTTTGACCCGTGCGCACCTTCCTCTTTGTACACCCGTGTGCATCATCGACGGATTGTGCCATAGAAATATCAAATATACATTAATATTTTTTTTGGTGCGAATGAGCCACAAGGGCGGGGATGAGAATCGATCCCAGGATCACCCGGAACCGGGAGGGAAGCTCTAACCAACCGAGTTATCCCTCACTCTCAGCAAATCTCTATTATATAAGCCAAGGGGAGAGCAATGGTGTCCCCCTTGGAATTTACTTAAATGCCCCCCACTACATAGATATTACGTTTCAAGTTTTCCACAAACAACGCATTAACTTGCCAAAACAAGAAAATCAACCAAATCTCAATCAACCCCAATCCACGCATAAACTTGCCAAAACACAAAAATCAATCAAATCTCTAATCAACTCATAATATATTCAATTACATAAAGTTGCCAATAAAAAAGATTCAATAAAAAAGATTCATAATCAATAACTTACCAAACAATAATTCCGTATACATAAGAAAAAAATTTACACGGCATAACAGCCTCTCAAATCAAATTTTCCATACCACAAACTCAATTACAAACACAAACTCCAAACAAAACAAAAAAAACCAGTTCTCTTCATAGATTGGAGCTTCACGAGTCACGACATTCTCAAATACGGAACTCTAGCAAATTTGCTGATTCTTTATCGTTAATCGTCAGTACGCAGTTCGTTATTGAAAAGAAAAATTATGTGTATTGTTCTATGTTTAGTGAATCTTAAGAATACTACAGTAGTAAAACAAACAGAAAATAAACTAACTTTTTACTCAAATTAAACTCAAACTACAGCGAATGATATGTGTTGTTTTAGATTTTTTGTTTATTAAAAAAATTAACTTAAATTACAGTTTATTTAAAATTTAATTCAAAAATAGTTGAAATTAAAATTAAAATTACATCATAAACGGTCGGAAATTTTTTTTTTGTCAAAAATAACTTTAGTAATCGTGCCCATATATTGAAAAGAATTATTTTTCTGCCCATATATAGAGAGAAAATATGAGAACACGAATTAAATTTCAAGAATTTGAGAACACAAATTATTTTTCCGCCCATATATTGAAAAGAATTTGAGAAAAAATTACTTAAACCCATATATTAAAATAAAAAAAATGCCCCATAACCGAATTTCAACACATACCTTAATTTGGGGGAAATTGAATTTCAAGATAAACTGTACAGCTTGCGGTCCATGACGGGCTGAGCGAAAGCCAATTGCCAACTCCGCGACTTGGTGAAAAATCGGTCTCAATTGAAAAACCGAGAGTGAGAGAAATATCACAATGAAAAATCAGATATTATGGGTTTGGGAATTGGGGGAGTAGTGGTTTGATATGGGGAAATTGATGAAGATGAAGTTCAATTGAATTGGGGGAGTAGTGTGATTTGGTGAAATTGATAAAAATGATGTTCAATCGGATTGTGGAGTTGTGGTTTGATTTGGGGGAACTATGGGTTTGGGAAATATGGGTTCATTAGGTAAGAGTTGAAGAGAGAGAAAAATGGGTAGCTAATGAGTGAGAGAGATAATATGGGTTTGTTAGTGAGAAATTGAGAACGAATGACAGTAGAAGCTTTGTTTGAGAGAGAGTGGGTGGGGTTGGACTTCAATTGCTAAGACTTCATTTTATTTGCATCCGTCAGAGTTGAGTTTCATATTTGTATAAAAGAGGTTTTTCTCATTCGAGAATACTGGATCAATAATGTTTAATACTACCAAATCAAAAGACACGTAAAGCACACAACGCACTAGAGTCATAGTCCTAATGCGGAAGCACGACAGCTAGCACACACTTATCTTAATTCACTAGCCACAATCCAAAGTTTTGCCAGGGTAATTAAGCCTTATTTGATCAAGATATATTGAGGTGAACCTATTGTGGTAGTTTAAGGCCCTGTACATTCTTCAAAAATAGATGTACATTCTCCCAAAAATAGATGTACATTCTCCCAAAAATATATATACAATAACAAGTTGTACATTTGATAAAAAAAAATACATGCACATTGAATTAAAAATATTATAGCTATACAAACGACCTTTTTTTTATCTTCTCATTCTTTTCATTTAACTAACTATTTCATAAGATTTAAGGAGAGTGATATTATGATATATGCAGTAATTCAGATGCAAAAGTGCAATTTTTTTTCACAACTTCCATTAAATAAGTAAATTTCATGGAAATTGAATGTTGTTTGACAATCAACCAAGGAGATTTAAAGATTTTTCATGAGGTTAAAATATAAATAATCGAGGTTTAGGGTGCGTTCTCTTCACCTGAAAAGTAGTTAGAAATGCAATTTCATTACTTATACTTATTTATTAAAGTGTTTTTAAATATTATTTGTAAGTATTTCAAAAAATCTTATTCACAAAATGGAGGTGAACTTAGATATACAAACTTTCATTTTCTGTTTGTTTATTACTTAGTAATAGTTATGCCTAAAAATATCATCGCACGCATCGCGTGCATAAAAAGCTAGTATACATTAATGAATGGAATTTTGCTAGTTTTTATGCATAGCCCTAAGGGCTGCATATAATGGAACCGAAAAATAAAATAGGTAGACTATTTTGCGACACCAAAAAAGGATGCGAGCACTGTATTACGAGACAGAGGGAGTACTTGTGTGTTGGTTCCTTGGGTTCATCTGAAAAACTACGCCTCACTCTTCTTCCCTCCTATATCCCAACTACCAGGTTCCTCTCACTAGTAATCCCTGCTTTCGATCTGCCATTCTTTTACAAGTACCCTCAGACCTCAGGTACTTGCTTTCTGTCTCCTCTCTTTCTTCTTTCTCCACTGATTTCGACTTCTTTTTTTCTGTTTCTCACAATTCAATTAGTACAACAATCTTCTATTTTTGTCTTTACTATTCAAATTGAATGAGGGCAGATTTTTCTCTTCTTATATCAACCCTTTTTCACTGCAAGTAACACCAATTTTTTTTTTCTTGTTTCAGGAAACAACTGCAAATTCGAATTGTCTGATTCCAACATTCTTCTCCTCAGTCGGTAAGATTTTTTTGTATATAATATAGAGGATTTTTTCTGCTTTCTCGTCGATTTTCCAAGCTTATAACTTTCAGAAACAGTAATTCTTCTCCCAATATCCTTACATTTAGGGTTTTGTTGGCGAGTAAAATTTGAACTTTTTTTTTGTTGCAAATAGTTGATTTTCATGGAGCTTTGCCTCATTCTTTTTTCCTTTTTTTTGTGGATTCTTCAGATTTTGCTCTTATGATTAAAAATCACCCTGAAACAAAATTTCAAGTGGGCAACTGATGAAATTGTCAATTTTGCTATCAGGGTCCTTTTCAAGTAATGCGGCATGATGAACACTCAAATTATTGGTGATTTTCTCTCTCCTTCTCTTTCTTTGTTGGTGCTGATTTTGCTCATTTTTTTTATTGATGAATCAAATTTGTGTGTGTGTGTGTGTGTGGTGTGAAGATCCATTGCAAGGGGATTTCCCGGAGGTGATAGAAGAGTTCTTGGAACATGGTGTTATGAAATGTATTGCCTTTAATCGTCGCGGCACCCTTCTTGCTGGTACAAAAAAATTCTCTTTTTTCTATTTACTTGCATATTTTACATAATATTGTTCATGCATATGCCCTTATTACTTCCTTCGTTCCATTATAATTGCATCATTGGGGTTTGACACAGCTAAGGAGCCCATGTGACGAGGAGAGAGATAGAAAGAGTTGAAGAGAGAGAAACAAAAGGGACCCACGTGGTAGGAGATATAGAGAGAAGTAGAGAACCCATAACCAAATAAGGTGATGATGCAATAAATTTGAAACTTCCCAAAATGGAAAGTGATGCAATTATAATGGAATAGAGGAAGTATGTTCTAGTAAAGTTATGAAGTTGAAGCTAATTGGTATTGTCTGTCACTTTGTTATGAAGAAAATTTATGATTCTGGTGTTTAGTTGGATTGTGTTTGATTCAGCTTTGCATTCAGATTAATTGACCAACTGGTAGAAGTTCTCTTGTGGGTTTGTCGGTTTTTCCTGTTTTTGTCCTTGACTTGAAATTTGCTACACCAATATCAGAATTTCGGGGCTGGCATTATGACCTTACTTTGTTGTAGGGTTTTTAACTTTTTATTAGGATAGCATAGTGGCGATGGAGATGAATTCTGTGAAAGTTTGGGCTATGACATTGATAATATTCTGCTTCTGCTATTAGTTCTTAGAGGCTATCAATTCGTTTTGTTGTATTACGTACTTGCGTCTATTTAGGTTGGGGAGGAATTTTTGAAGGAGTCGTAGTATATTCTTTTCCTCTTCTGATACTGTGTGTCTGTCCAGTGACTAATTGCTGTGATGAAAACTAACTCTGCTATTCTAGAGAAAAAGGATAAATTCCCATCTCATCTTCCTTTGAGGAATTCTCGATCCTTGTTCCGTTTTTGTAAGAATGATCTCTGAATTATTCTTTTTTCCATGTTCTGTTATGGGTTAAGAAGCTTAAGGTACATGACTATTGACTTGATTTTGCATCTGAAAGCTTGTTATTATATAACAAAACTCTGCTCATTGAGTTTGTTGGACATTCCATCTGTATACTAATGACTTTGTGGTTCCCATTCCCGATGTGTGTCATGCTGTCTGTAACATATATCTTGACTCAAGAGAGTTTTAAGTGTCTATCAGGGGGTCATTTTTGTTTATTGTTAAATATTTTGTGGCTAGTGACTCTATTTAATTTACTCAGCCGGTTGCTCCAATGGAAGCTGTATCATATGGGACTTTGAAACTCGAGGGATTGCGAAAGAGCTCCTAGATAAAGAGCGTAATGCTGCCATAACAAGTGTCTGTTGGTCAAAGTATGGTCATCGCATATTAGTTTCTGCTGCTGACAGGACATTAATTCTCTGGGATGTAGCTACTGGAGAGAAAGTCGCCAAAACAACGTTAGAAAAAGCCCCTTTGCATGCTCGCCTGCATCCTGGCTCCTCTATGCCATCTTTGTGCTTGGCATGCCCTGTCTATTCGGCTCCCTTGATTGTTGATTTGACCTCTGGATCAACCACTGCTTTGCCTGCATCAGTTTCAGATGGGGGAGATGGGCTTTCTGTTCCTTCACGAAACAAAGTCTCCGATGATTCTGCTCCCCAGACTCCTGCATGCTTTAATAAGCATGGGGATCTGGTTTATTTGGGAAATTCTAAGGGAGAGATCCTTATTATTGATCATGAACAGGTCCAAGTACGTGCAGTTGTCCCCGTTGCCGGGGGTGCTGTCATTAAGAACATTTTATTTAGTCGGAATGGGCAATATCTTCTCACAAATTCAAGTGATCGGATTATTAGGGTTTATGAAAATATGCTACCTACAAAAGAGGGTCTGAAAGCACTAGACAAGATGGGTGAGACTTTGAATGATCTTGGTGGGGTTGAGAAGCTAAAGGTTGTTGGATCTAAGAGTTTAGTCCTGTTTCGCGAGTTTCAAGACTCTGTAACCAGAATTCACTGGAAGGCTCCTGGTTTTAGTGGTGATGGTGAATGGGTTATTGGTGGCTCTGCTAGCAAAGGAGAGCACAAGATATACATATGGGATCGGGCAGGACACCTTGTGAAATTTCTGGAAGGTCCAAAAGAAGCTTTGATTGATCTGGCTTGGCATCCTGTTCACCCCATTGTTGTCTCAGTCTCCTTGACTGGCTTGATTTACATATGGGCTAAAGATTATACTGAAAACTGGAGTGCATTTGCCCCAGATTTCAAAGAACTTGAAGAAAATGAAGAATACATAGAAAGAGAAGACGAATTTGATATCATGCCAGAAACTGAAAAGGTCAAACAATAGTTGCTATCTAATCTACCATTGTGGCATCTCTTGATTTGCTTGTCACTAAGTTGTGTTTTTCTGACAGGTTAAAGAATCAGAGGTTAACCAGAATGAAGATGTTGATATTATAACAGTGGAGCATGATTCAACTTTTAGTGACTCGGATATGTCGCAGGAAGAACTTTGCTTCTTGCCTGCAATGCCTTGTCCTGATGCTCCTGAGCAGCTGGATAAAAGTGTTGGAAATTCATTGAAATTGGTGGAAAGTAATCATTCTGCATCTCCTCTTTCAGCAGATGCAGCACAAAACGGGCAAGCTAACCACGAGTCAAGTCCTGTTGAAGGTATATGCTAAATTGATTCCCTGTCTGATATACATCAGAATTTAGTGCTTCTCTTTTAAAAAGTAGTCTCATATGGTCTGTTACTTGCTAGTTTTTGAGGTAGAATAAATCTGCTAGGTATTGTTCCTATTTACATGTCAGAAGAACCATTTCATTACTGAATATTTAAATATCTAATGACTCTAATGAAGAACTTTACTGATGGGACCCAGCTTTCTCATGACAATAACATAATCACTTGCTTCAAGAGGGACTTGAATGTGGTGTGCAAGAAATTGTTAGATGAACTTTCTTCTCGGAAAAGAATGTTTTCACATCTTTGGAAATTTTTAGGAGAAGTTAGCATGGCTATGGTTTAGAAATTTTTGCAGCTCCTTCAATCATGAATACCTTAGGCAATGTTGGAAGGAACTGAAATCCATTTTTGTGCTTTGCATATGTTATGCTTCTTAGGCTGGAGTCTGGACTCCTTATCTGTCTTTTTGAATAGATACTAGATCCTCCAGTATGTGGTGGAATCATGAAGGTTTGATGTGTCAATATGATTTGTGAGTGTCTCCTTGTGGTAGCAATTGCGACTAATTACACGAGGTACTAACTGCAAAATGGTTCGACCCAAAAGCGACCAATTAACCAACCTTGTACTGAACCAAAACCCATCCGATTGACCGATTTGAGAGGTGTACTGGCCATTATTTCGTATACTAGTGCATGACTGCATGCCATAGATCTTAGATGTGAATGACTCTGATCAGAATGCTAATTGGATTGCAGGTATAGATAACTCTACTGCAGAGGATACAAGTGGAGGACGCTTTAAAAGGAAGCGAAGGCCCTCTGAGAAAGTCCTGGAGTTGCAAGCAGAGATGGTGAAGAAACCTGTGAAGAAGGCAAAGCCTTCTGCCAAACCGCTGAAACCCAAAGACAAATCTGTACATGACGAAGATAATGGTGTATCAGTATCTGTGGATGAGGTTTCTGATGATTATTACAGATAATGGTTTTCAGATAATGTACAACCAGGCTTCTTCGTTTTCCCCCAGGTAGTTGCACTTGGTAGTTATCTATCTTCTAGAAATGGTTGCAGCATTCAAAAATTAAGCAAGCAATTTCGGACTGTATTTGGGACTGAAGATAACATTGTTGACAAATACAGCTAACTTGTACAGGATATTTGGCTGTTGTTGCGTCTGCAAAAGGATAATGATAATGTATGTAGGGCATACAGGAGCAGTGTCTCAATTGCAGGAGTTAAGGCATAGGAATTAAAATGTTTTTGTAGTTAGTAAAGAGTCTGTAGAAATAGCCTCTTCAACAGTCAAATTCTTGTTTACGTGTGCTTTGCATTTGCCATTCCCTGTATTCAACGATTTTGGAGTTAGTAAAGAAGCTAATTAACCCTGTTAAGCGTTCTTTATAATTCAACTTATTTGAACTTATCAAAAACTTTTCGCAACTTATTTGAGCTAGTATGAACTTATTAAAATTTATATGAACTTGTTAGAATTTATTATAACTTATCAGATTTTATATGAGCTTATTGAAATTTATTGGAAATTATTGAAGTTTATTGTTTAATGAAAAAAGCAATGTAATACTATTTGTTTTGCTTTTCAGTTGATTAGTTCAGTTTATGTTATTGTTTTTAAATAGCTCTATATAGAATTAAATAAAAAGATGAAGCAAACAAAAATGTTATAATAATGTCTTTTTCTCCCTTCTTTTTTTTAAAAAAAAAAAAACTGTTCCAATTGACTTATAATGGATAAATATGTGCATCAGCAAATGTAAAAAATCAAAGCGAATCAATTTATATTGATTCCTCTTTTTTTTTTAGGAAGAATTGTTAAGAATAAGCTAACCTTTGAGTCGTTTTCTTAAAATAAGTTAAACACTAGTATTTGGGCCCGGGCGTTGCCCCGGGTGGTATTGTTCTCCAAACTTGATATGTATTTTTTCCATTCACATTAAAATATATTAAAGAAAACTCAACATTTAAAAGGTACAAATATAATACTATGGACATTTAAAGCATGATTAAAAGTTGGTTGAGATGGTAATTGTGCTATGTATAATAGCAAGAGGTCACGTGTTCAAATCTTGTTGCAAGTCAATTTTAGTTTTGTTAATTGACGTATGATATACGTATACACGGACTATTAAAAAAAAAAAAAAGGAGACGCATTAAAAAGCACCCTTTTAATATATTAGTATAGATTGTATTAACTTAGAATAAGTAAAGCTTGTGGGGGTGTCTACTTTTAATGGGTCCAACAGGTAAACAACCTGTTATTATAGGTTACCTGTCCATGTGTCATTTTTATATTGATTTAAATTTTTATTTTTTATTAATTCTAAACCTCCCCCCATCCCATCCCCTACCCTCCCTATACCCAGCTCTAGCTCCATCTGTCATCCCTAACCTTACCTGCCTCGCGAACTCCCCTCCCTACCCCTCCCCTACCCCCCAACAAAAATCTTTGACATTGAATTTCTTCTTCAAATATGGGTGTCTCAGCAAATCGGTGTTGATACATATTGATTAAGCATATGAGAGCATTAGATTAGAGTGTTAAAGAATCGGACTCAAAGAAGAACAAGAAAACAAACCCGGTTTGTCAAGGACAAACAACCACCACTTTCACAACCCAAAATACCACCACTCAAGGCTAAAACAAGGTGAAACAACTAGTTTTACAACCTACTTTACTTGCTTAGCTCTCACCTCAATGAATGACAAGCAAACATCAAATATATTTGATAAACAAAACCAAACCCGATTTTGGACTGAAAACACACTTGTTTTCAAATAGAGAGAACTCTCTAGTTTTTCATTAATCAAACTTGAAATTTTACAACCTAGCATCTAACTATTTATACTACAACATGTCAAAAATTCACGGCCAATGAAGATCTACAAATATGTTTAAAATAAGCTCTAAGCTGCTGAAATTCGGACAGAAAGACCTTTCTCTATTCTTTTGGCTATAACTTCTGATTGGATGCGAATTTATCTATGAAACCAATTGAAGGGTTTCCTACACTTGGATATCTTTCCAACCATAGTTCACACACCTATAGATGATGACGGAAAGTTGTTTCCCACTCCTATTCTTTCTTCAGCTTCATTCACGGATTTCAGCCCCTTTTGTTGACTTTTCAACTCTCTTCAAGCTTAGGAAAGCTTTTAAGTGGTTCTTTGGCAAGCAGTTGCATCATGCTTGGTAAGCTACTTGCTTAAGCACCTAGGTGACTAAGCACCTTACGAAAATCAGAAGAAAAGCTTAAGAAAAAACGTTACAATTGTTACAGTAAAAACTAAAAACCGACTAACTTAGTTAAGCATGTTTAAAACTTGTTTAACTAGGACTCTAGGATACTTAGCATTAATTAAACCTAATTAATCCTACTTAACCAAAATGAAAAGGTTTAAATGACATTAAAACACTACTTGATTTCATTACAAAAAAGAACTTAGCTTCGGAATACAAATGCTTCTTGTTCCTAAGCTTTGGACCGTTGCTTGCTCTTGCTTAATTACCACCTAAATTAGAGAAAATTAAGCCCTTAAAGATCTTAATAATCCTCAAGATTAACCAAACCCAGAAATTAAACAAACTTATGATTAATTTCGGGATCAGGTCAGATGCATGCATTAGGTGTAAAGATGTATTTGACAGAGACTGTAGCATCATCGTTTGTCAGCAATCCAGCCATCCCATAACCCATTGGTTGTGGGGAGTCAAGACTATGAGATTGTCAAACGTGGGACAAATGTGGGATCACCAGAAGTTCATTTATCTGCAACACTTCAGGTAATGCAGGTGTATGGGAAGGCAGGAAGTTGGGATGTTGGTGTGAAGGTGTTGGGTGAAGGATGGAAATGGTAAAAGAAGATGGGGGCTCTGAGGTGGTGTAGTATTAGTGAAGATGTGGTGTAGATTAAAACGTATAAAGACTTTCCCGTATTTGACCATAAAAAAAATTTACTTATTGTTCAGGTTAATAGTCATCTGAACCCATTAAAAGTGGACACCTTCACAAGCTTAACTTATTCTAAGTTAATTCAAAGGCTGACTTATTTTAAGAAGACGACCTAAAGGTTGGCTTATTCTTGACAATTTTTTCTTTTTTTTATGTCCACATTTCCCCCTTTTTTTTACTAGGGTCCGTTTGGTTTGATGGAAAACATTTTCCATTGAAAATGGTTTTTCATGGAAAATGCAAATGAATATTAGTTTTTTTTGATTTGATGGAAAACTATTACGTTAAGAAAGGAAAATGGGAGATGTTGGGGATGGGAGAAAAATGGTTTTCCTTCAAATTTCGGAGGAAAGTTTTTACAAAGGATGAAAAACTCTTATCCACTTTAGTTTTTCCTTTTTAAATCCCTTGCTGTCCAATCAAACAACAAAAAATAGGGAAAATTATTTTCCTGGAAAATGTTTTCCTCTAAAACAAACGGAGCATTAGTGTATTCAATCCAACATATCTTGACTTATTTAAATTTAGATGAATTGATTTGATTGTACTAAGACTAATTGAAAATTTTATTTAAGTTTTTCTTATATGATGTAATCCCTCGCAATTATATGAATTTTATAAATATATTTAAAGTATATTTATAAGTATTTTTAATATTTAAATAATTAAATTCTTGAGTATTGACTATTTTAAAGTCAATGATTATTTAATGTTTTAAATGGTCAAAGTATTTAAATTGTTTTAAAAGTGGACTTTGAGAGACAACAATGAATTTAAATAAGTTGAGTAGTAGTACAAATGAATTTAATATTGGATTAGAGGAGTCTAAACTTTTGTAGCCTTTTCATATGATCATCTTTCATTAAACTAACCCAAGCAAGCCCATTAATCTATTGGATTCTAATGGGAACCTATAAATAATACCCTCCAACCTCACAAATTTTACCACATTAAACAAAGCCCTAATTTATCTCCTCTCTCCCCCTCTCACGGCTCACTCTATCATATCCTCTTTCCTCACCCGATTTCTCTCTCTTTCCTTCGTCCCTCGGCTGCCGCTGCACCACCGACGGATCACCGCCGAACCACCGCGCCAGCCGCAGCAACCGCCGGTGCCCCTCCCCTCTCGGCGCCCTGTTTTCCTCTCTCTTCTTTGGTTTATTTCTCTCTTCTTCCTCTATATTATTTTAATGATTTGTTTTGATGTTTTAAATATTGTTTTGGTGGTTTAATAATTAAAATTTATATCTTTAGCTATTTTAATATTAATTTCAGATTATATAATTAGTTTAGTGGAGTAAATAAATTTCAGATTTAATATATATATTTAAATTAGGTTTTAAGCATGAAAGCATGGATTTTTAGTGTTTTTAAGAGTGAGAACTATAGTACTATATTATATTTTATGAAAATTGAGTACTTTAATCTTTAGAACTATGTTAAAGTAAGTTTAAAAGAGTTTTAAAGAAGTTATATCTTGATGTAATTTTTATTAGTGTACTTATGGTGGATTTTAAATGTTAAAGTAATGATTTTTAAGGGTTTTAAATGACTAGTTTGGTAGTACTATATTAAGGGATACTAAAGGTTGAAGTTTTAGTATTTAAAAGAGTTTTAAAATACTTTTTAAGAGAGTTTAAAGTATTTTAAAGTTGCTGTAATTTTATTAGAGTATTAATACTTTGATGTTTTGATAATTGGTAGGCGGAGACTTTACTTTGAGTGACTTCTATGTTTGAGAAAGTGGCCTCTCATACTATTTACACAAGGTCGCGAAGTAGAATGTCGAACAACAATACCGTTTTAGCTTCTGCTATTTGTCTTTTGGCTGAGAAACTGACTGAAGAAAGGACAGAGTGTCCTGATCCTGTGGGGGATATGTTAGAAAGGTTAGCTAAGATTAAGCCGCCATTCATTAAGGGGCAAGCTGACCCAACGTTTTCAGAAAGCTGGATTATAGAGTTTGATAAGATATTTGGGGCTGTGAATTGTCCTGAGGCGATGAAAGTGGGTCAAGTTGTGTTGTACTTGAAGGATGAAGCCGATTTGCGGTGGAAGGAGAATGGGAATAGGATTAGTGATGTGGAAGGTTTCAATTGGGATTCCTTTACTACTGCTTTGAGAGGAAAGTTTTACCCTACTTTCATGAGGAAGCAAAAGGCTCAAGAGTTCATAAACCTTAGGATGGGGAGTATGACTATTTCTGAGTATTATAGCAAGTTCATAGCGTTGTCTAGATTTGCACCTGAGGTTGTAGCTACCGAAGAACTGAAAGCTCAGATATTTGAGCAAGGACTGACTGAAGAGATTCAATTGGGATTAGGAGGTGAGACCTTTGCGTCCCTAGATATTGTTTATGGGAGAGATGCCCATATTTATGGACTTCAATCAAGGCGTGATAAGAAGAATATTGTGGTAGGTGAGAAAAGGAAGGATTCCAATGCTAGTGGAAATCAAGGAAATTTTAAGAGGAATAGGAATGGGAATGGAAATTTCCAAGCGAGAGGTGGCCAAGGTTTTAATGGTAAGGGCCAGTCTGAGAGAAGTTACTATTGTAAGAGGTGTAACAAGAATCACCTTGGTAAAGACTGCATGGGAGAGCTAGTGACTTGTCATTACTGCCAGAAGAAGGGGCATAGGAAATTTGAGTGTTTCACCAAGCAGAAGAAAGAACAGAAAATTTGAGTGTTTCACCAAGCAGAAGAAAGAACAGAATGGTAATGGGAATAGTAGTCAAGGAAGGTATGGGTACAATCAAGCGACCCACCAAGGGTCGAAGCCTATAGGATCGCAGAATGGTCAAGGAAGCTACGTAAATCCTGCTAATGAGAACAACAACAACAACCAGAGCAAAACTCCGGGGATGATGTTCGTGATGAGTCGCAATGAAGCTGAAAAGTCTGCCGATGTAGTTTATGGTACTTTTTCTATTAACTCCGTTCTAGTTAAAACGTTATTTGATTCTGGAGCGACCTATTCATTTATTTCTTCGTCCATCGTAAAGAGTCTGGGATTAGTAGATTGTGAAGTGATTAACTTACCCATAAGTATACCTACTGGAGAAGTTATAAGGTGTATTAAGATGTATGGAGACTTACCTTTGAAGATAGGAGAGTGTGTTTTTCCTTCGAATCTGATAGAGTTGGGAGACCTAGACGTTATATATTGGAGATGAACTGGTTAGGTTGCTACAAGGCCAAGGTAGATTGTGAAGCTCAAAAGGAAGTATTGAAGAGTCCTTTAGAAAAGTTAACTTCATATCAACGATTTGGGAAACCTAAGAGTTTTAGGATCATTTCCGCAATGCAAGTGAAGAAATTAATAAAGAAGGGGTGTGAGTTGTTCTTCTGTAGTGTGCGAGATGTGAGCAAAGAAGTCGAGTTAAGCATTGAGGATGTACCGATTGTGAATGAGTTTATGGTTGTGTTTCCAAACGAGATTTCTAGTATACCACCGAAGAGAGTCGTTGAATTCACCATAGACTTAGTTCCTGATACTGCACCTATTTCTAAGGCACCGTACAAAATGGCACCTCCTGAGATGAGCGAGTTGAAGACGCAGTTGTAAGAATTGTTGGAGAAGGGTTATATTAGGCCTAGTGCGTCACCTTGGGGAGCATCTGTGCTATTTGTGAAGAAGCTAGAAAGATGGAAGTATGAGGTTGTGCATTGATTATAGAGAGTTGAACAATGTGACAATTAAGAATAAGTATCCTTTGCCTAGGATATATGACCTATTCGACCAGTTGAATGGAGCAAGTGTATTCTCGAAGATCGATTTGTGTTCGGGGTATCACCAATTGAAGGTAGCCGATAAGGATATACCTAAGACTGCGTTTAGGACGCGTTATGGTCACTATGAGTTTACAGTGATGCCGTTTGGATTGACCAATGCTCCGGCTATATTCATGGACTTGATGAATAGGATATTCCACGAGTTTTTGGATAAATTCGTCGTAGTGTTCATTGATGATATATTGATCTATTCGAAGAGTGAAGAAGAGCATGATGAACATTTGAGGACAGTTTTGGAGACGCTTAGGAAGAACTAATTGTATGCAAAGTTCTCTAAGTGTGAGTTCCGATTGGAGAAAGTTGCATTTTTGGGTCATTATGTATCAAAGGAAGGAGTATCTGTGGATCCTGCGAAGATTCAAGTTGTTAGTGAGAGGCCTACACCGAAGAATGTGTCGGTTATAAGAAGTTTTCTGGGATTAGCTGGCTACTATAGGAGATTTGTAAAAGATTTCCCGAAGATAGCAAGGCCGATGACTAATCTGATGAAGAAAGAGTCGAAGTTTGAGTGGAATGAGAAGTGTGAGGAAGCCTTTCAAACTTTGAAGGAGCGTCGACCTCCGCTCTGTTTTCACCTTGCCTGATGGAAATAATGGATTTGAGGTGTATAATGCTGCTTCGAAGAATGGACTGGGGTGTTTTCTGCAGCAAAATGGGAAAGTGATCGTGTATGCGTCGCGTCAGTTGAAACCGTATGAGTCGAATTATTCTACCCATGACCTAGAACTCGCTGCTATTGTGTTTGCATTGAAAATTTGGAGACATTATCTGTATGGAGCGACTTACAAGATCTTTACTGATCACAAGAGTCTGAAGGATATTTTCACCTAGAAGGATCTCAATATGAGGCAAAGAAGATGGTTGGAATTGATTAAGGACTATGATCTAGATATTTAGTACCATAAGGAGAAGGCGAATGTAGTCGCCGATGCTTTGAGTAGAAAGTCGAGTCATAGCATGAATGCGTTGGTAGTTCCTGAGGAATTGTACCGAGATATGCAAAGGTTTAGCCTTGAAATTTTGAATCCTGGAGAGTTTGAAGCAAGATTGAGTGCTGATGTTATGGTTTTATATTGAGTTTTTCCCCTACTTATAAGCTAAAGTGTGTGTCCACTAGTAGAATAAATGCTTATTGCTGCGATCATTAAGTGGCCTATTGCAGCGGTTTTGGCCGCGCAGCAATAGGTCAAGCTATTGCTGCGGTTCCTGGCAAAATCCGCAGCCCAAAACCGCAGCAATAGGTGTAACCTATTGCTGCGGTTTCTACCCAAAACTGCAGCAATAGGTATTTTTTTAATATTGAAAATACAAGTCAATTGCTGCGGTTTCTTCCCAAAACCGCAACAATAGACGCAGGGCAGGTAAAAAAAATTTGACCTTTTGTTGTGAAGGAAGAAAATGCGCACAAAACTATCAAAGCTAAAAATAAAAACGTCAACAATTATTAGATCCATTGTTCATACAAACTGAACAATATGTTGTAGATACAAACTGGAAACAATCCATCAAAATGGAAAATTAATCTTAATATTGAAATTTCATAGGAAATACAATACTCATAATCTCGCCATATCACATCAACAGATCTGAGTTATATAACTTAAGAAAGCAATGAAAAAATAAAAAAATAAAAAAGAAAAAATAAAAATAACATCATCATCTAATCTGGAAGAAGACGACGACCGGAACGAGTTCTCTTCAAATTTTCAGATCTAAGTCTTCATTTCATGCGCTTGTCTTGGACTTTTGTCCGGTTTGTCTTCAACCATTGAAGACAACGAATATGGTCGAAGGCCGAAGACAAAACGTGGCCCACAACGACATGAGATTTGAAGATGCTGACGACCCTACTTACCTTTCAGATATGTTGTTGGCCGGCAAACGATGTGAAGATCTTTGAAGACGCCGACGACCAGCAGACTTGAAGACGAAAGAGGTCGAAGAGGAGAGAGAATGGCATGAAATGAGGGAAGTGAGGGAAGAGAAACTCGAGGATGCCGGCGGTTATGGCGCATTCGAAAAGAAAGGAGGAAGCTCGAGGAGAGGGAAGGAGATTTGAAGGAGGAGAGAGAAAGGAGTGAAATGAAGAGAAAAGCGTTCGAGAGATATGTGTGAAATGAAGGAGCTAATTTATGAAACGACTCAAGGGTGAAGAGGGCTGAAATGCGGGAGTGTCCCAAACCCTAGCGCCTCTTATGAAATAAATGGGGATATTGCTGCGGTTTTTTGTAAAAACCGCAGCAATATATTAAAATATTATTTTTTTAATACTATTTTAATATATTGCTGCGGTTCTTTCCAGAAACCGCAGCAATATGTCTGGTCAAAAAGTCAACTTTTTTTCAAAAAATTTCCCGTTGAAAACATATTGTTGCGGTTGTTGGTCAAAATCGCAGCAATATCTTTATTTTATATTTTACCTTTTCTTTTTACGTGATATATTGCTACGTATGGGTAAAAACGCAGCAATACCACCGCATCAATAAACAATTATTCTACTAGTGGTCAATGGTGCTCTTAGGAGACATTTTATGTTAACGTTCTACATGTAGTTGTGGTTTTCTGGTTTGCGATGATTTGTAGGTTTTAGGAAATTATTTCCGTATTTTCTGCTATTCTATGACTGCTACAGTGGATTGGAGAGGTTTGAGGGCACATATGCCCTTGGACAAAAGAAGATTGCCACCTGAAGCCAAGAGCGAAGAAAAGAGGCCAAGCCCGATCCCGATCGGGCTTCCACAATTGCCAGCAAGAGGTTTTGTTGCGGGTCCGATCGGGTGTGCTTTGCCCTATCGTGGTTCGCTGATAAGGCCCGATCGAGCGGTCGAGCCCGATTCCATCGGGCGTTGTTTTTCCTGTTGTGCTTTGATTTCTGAGACGCGCTGCTAAGCCCGATTTCATCAGGTGGGTTAGGCCCAATCGGACGGTGCTCCGATTTTACTAATTTTTATATTTTTCGGGCTAGTTTTGTATTACTTTTCCTATCTGTTCTAGGTTTAGTATAAATAGGAAAAACAGAATATTACTGAGACACCTTTTGGTTTTCCTAGTTTTTCTCTAGAGATTCACAAACCCTATTAATTGCTTTTCTCTTTTGGATTCAAGATTTCACCTTTGGATTAATAACAAGTTTCAATATAGTTCTTCAATTTGGTAATCTTTTCTATTGCTTTCTCTATTATTGCTTAGATCAATTTCATAGTTATTTACAATTATTCCAAGTATGAATTTTTATATTGATAATGTTATTGCTTTCATAAATATGAGTGAGTAGTCCTCTTTCTAGGGATTGGGGATCTATGTATTGCATATGAGGGATTGATTGAATGATTGTTTAATTCATTGATTTGTTTGATTCTTGTTATTGAGTTATTTAAGTTAATCTACAAGTTTGGCCAACTGTGTTGATTATTGTTGCAATACAAAGTTCTAAACCGAGAGGTAGGATTTTGTATAGGCTCTCAATAGTAGGCTTAGCAATCTATGACCATACGAGAGCGGCTTAGTGAGCTTCGAGGGAGGTAATGTTCGAGAGAAATTACATGTGCCCTAGGTAGATTATTTCATTGAGTTCTTCAATCATTCTTGATATCCTGAATTGCATATATGGTGAACCGTTTCTTAGTCTTTCCCTTAATTGATATTTTTGATTTAATTATTTGCATAGTTCAGTAAACAACCCTTTTCATCTGATTTAGTTAGTATAATATTAGAGTTCAAATATAATAGTATAGCTATCTCCCTGTGGATTCGATCCTGACTTCCCTGACTACTAGTTAGTGGACCTTAGGTTATTTTTTATTAGGTGATATGACTTTAGCCTGTCAAGTGCTTTGTCTTTGGGATCGTTGATTTTCGATGAGATCAAAGGGAGTCAAGTTGGAGACAAACACCTAGATAAGATTAAGGAGAAGATAAAGCAAGGAAAATAAGTTGATTTTAAGGTTCATGATGATGGAAGCTTGAGATTTAAAGGAAGGTGGTGTATACCACAAAAGTGGGAAGGGCTTAAGAGGAAGCTCATATTCTGTGCACCCTGGTGGTGATAAGTTGTATAAGGATCTTAAGGAGATTTATTGGTGGCCGAATATGAAGCGTGAAGTCGCCGAGTTTGTGTCGAAGTGTCTGACATGTCAGAAAGTAAAGATCGACAATAAGAGACCAATGGGGAAGGTCCAATCATTAGAAGTCCCTGGATGGAAGTGGGATTCGATATCAATGGACTTTGTGACTGCTTTGCCAAAGACGAAAAATGGCAATGATACTATTTGGGTTATCATGGATTGTCTGACGAAATCTACCGTATTCATTCCGATCAAGGAAACATGGAAGAAGAAACAACTTGCCAAGACGTATATCAAGCACGTGGTGAGACTGCATGGAGTCCCGAAGGACATTATTTTCAAATCGTGATTTAAGATTCCTCTCGAAATTTTGGGAAAAGGTCCAGTTGAATCTTGGAACGACATTGAAGATGAGTACTGCGTTTCATCCTGCGACCGATGGTCAGATTGAAAGGACCAATCAGACCATTGGAAGACATGTTGAGAGCGTGCGCGATTGATTTCCAAGGAAGTTGGGAAGATCACTTGGATTTGATCGAATTTTCGTATAACAAAAGTTACCATGCAAGCATCAAGATGGCACCATTTGAGGCGTTGTATGGAAGAAAGTGTAGAAGTCCCATTTGTTGGAATGATTTCAGTGAGAATGTAGTATTGGGGACTGAATTTATTGAGGAAACTGTCAAGAACGTGAAGTTGATTCAAGCTAGAATTCAAGCTGCCCAAGATAGGCAGAAAAGCTATGTTGATTTGAAGCGAAGGGAAGATGAATATGTTGTTGGTGGTGTGATAAGGTGTTCTTGAAGGTGTCACCGACGAAAGGAGTGATGAGATTTGGTAAGAAGGGCAAATTAAGTGCCAAGTATGTTGGCCCATATGAGATTTTATAAAGAGTTGGGAAGGTAGCCTATAAGTTGGCTTTACCAATGGAATTTGAGAAGATGCATGATGTATTTCACATTTCTCAACTTAAGAGATATATTCCTGATGAGAATCATGTTCTGGAACCCGAAAGAATCCAGATAGATAGTAGCCTCACGTATGAGGAAAGACCTGTGAAAATCTTGGATAGAAAGGTGCGTAGTACACGCAATAAGGATGTAAGTATCGTGAAAGTGCTTTGGTCTAACCATGAGTCCGAAGAGGCAACGTGGGAAGCCGAAGATGAATTGAAGAAGAAGTATCCTGATTTGTTCCTTGAGGTGAATTACTAGGGCGTAACTCATTTTCTTTAAGAGGGGTTGAATGCGATAGAATTTCGCGCTTTTTGCCTTATTTATGGTATTTTTATGCATTTTTATGTTTATTTTGGCGATTTGCACATGTTAGTGCAAAATAAATTGATTCTCCACTTCGGAAAATGTGTCCATGTAGTGACACAAGTGGTTTTAGGATTGGTAAAGTGTGCACACGTTGTGACACAAGTATTTCCAAATGGAAGATTTGAGTAAAAAATTGAAACTGTGAGGGTTTTCGTGTCACGTTTCGGGACGAAACTTCTTTTAATTAAGAGGGGTAGACTGTAATCCCCCACAATTATATGAATTTTATAAATATATTTAAAGTATATTTATAAGTATTTTTAGTATTTAAATAATTAAATTCTTAAGTATTGACTATTTAAAAGTCAATGATTATTTAATGTTTTAAATGGTCAAAGTGTTTAAATTATTTTAAAGGTGGACTTTGAGAGACAACAATGAATTTAAATAATATAAGTTGAATAGTAGTACGAATGAATTTAATATTGGGTTAGAGGAGCCCAAACTTTTGTAGCCTTTTCATATGATCATCATTCATTAAACTAACCCAATCAAGCCCTTTAATCTATTGGATTCTAATGGGAACCTATAAATACCCTCCTACCTCACAAATTTTGCCACATTAAATAAAGCCTTAATTTCTCTCCTCTCTCCCCCTCTCACGGCTCACTCTATTAACTCCTCTCTCCTCACCTGATTTCTCTCTCTCTCCTTCGTCCCTCGGCTGCCACTGCACCACCGCCGGACCACCGCGCTAGCCGCCGTCGCCAGCTACCGCTGCCCCTCCCCTCTCGGCGCCGTGTTTTCCTCTCTCTTCTTTGGTTTATTTCTCTCTTCTTCCTCTATATTATTTTAATGATTAGTTTTGATGTTTTAAATATTGTTTTGGTGGTTTTATAATTAAAGTTTGTATCTTTAGCTATTTTAATATTAATATCAGATTATATAATTAGTTTAGTGGAGTAAATAAATTTCAGATTCAATATATATGTTTAAATTAGGTTTTAAGCATGAAAACATGGATTTTTAGTATTTTTAAGAGTGAGAACTATAGTACTATATTATAGTTTATGAAAATTGAGTACTTTAATCTTTAGAACTATGTTAAAGTAAGTTTAAAAGAGTTTTAAAAAAGTTATATCTTGCTGGAATTTTTATTAGTGTACTTATGGTGGATTTTAAAAGTTAAAGTAATGATTTTTAAGGGTTTTAAATGACTAGTTTAGTAAACTATATTAAGGGATACTAAAGGTTGAAGTTTTAGTGTTTAAAAGAGTTTAAAAATACTTTTTAAGAGAGTTTAAAGTATTTTAAAGTTGCTGTAATTTTATTAGAGTATTAATACTTTGATGTTTTGATAATTGGTAGGTGAAGACTTTACTTTCAGTGACTTCTAAGGTTGAGAAAGTGGCCTCTCATACTGTTTACACAAGGTACGTACATACTTATGTGTTATTAGACTAGTATCATGTCCTAAGGTTAGGATTGATATAGTACCATGTGTAGGGAACCTTTTATAGTTCATATGTGGCTTATATATAAGTGAATATGCATGTTTTATACTGTTGTGTGAAGCATGTTGCCTATGATGAAGTATTGTATGTTTGTATGGATGATTAATGCAAGCATGTAGGTTGGGAACGTTTATTTTATTAATTCACATAAGGGATTAATAAATGTATTGTTTATTGGGTCACGAAATGTATCATGTTGTTCCCTTGGATTTATTATATTAATTACTTTATAAGGACCATGGGCCTTAGCTTGTTTAATAAAGTTGGATATTTACCTATTGACAGGTTGGTTGGTTGTTGATTTAAGTCAACAAATAAACGTTGGTTGGTTATTGACTTCAATCAATAAATAAATGGGATTGTTTCTAGGTCAATTGAGTTGTATGATCACAACATTTAATCCTAAGATAAAAATTTAGAATTTTGTGTATCTATGATATTTGTGTTGGTTGTCTTATTTTTGTGAGTCTCAACAACAAATAAATTATTAATACTTAAAGTGAGAAGTGAATAGCAATAAGTTTTGGACTTGTGCACGTCTGAAGTATTGGAGTAGTATGAGTTGGAGTACATGGTGGTAGCCCATGACTTTTCTTGGGGCCGGATTGATCACCGTGTCCTATTTTATTTAATTAGTACCTCAATATCGTTGGTCGTGGGAGTACGGATTCGCGCCCGTTCTTCGTCTTCTATATTGAAGACATGGTTTGGTTGGACAGCTCTATCCATTGACTATTCAATGTATTAATAATTAATCTATTGGTTTTGTGGAGTCAAGTTCAGTAGAGTGAGTATGAGATTTTACTGTGTTATTATTTATCTATGGTTTAATGCTTATTAGTATCATGTTAGGTTATGTGTTTTAATTATTATGTAAGTACTCAGTTTTGCTGATTACATGCTTTTCTGTGTGTCGTTCATGGTTGTGCCTTATTGATCCCGTAATGACCCATTTGGTGAGCAGTCATTTAGGATCAATAAAGCATCGACCATTCCAGGTTTGAAGATGATGCATCCATTGGGTTTCTGGGAATCAGTTTGGAGAGCTTGTGCTTTAGCCTCTTTTTAAATAGGAAAAATTGACGCTATGGGGCTCAACTATGAGCGGTTTTCTTTAATAGGTTCCAACTATCGAAAATCCAGTGACAGGCCGAACTATTACATGACTCATCTTTGCATGGGCCTAGCAGGTTAGGTAACCAGCTACTTCAGGTTAATAGGGTCACGTGACTTAAAAAACCATCCCCACCTGTTTTCTTTTTTAACTAGCTTTCCCCTTTTGTTCTTCTACCCCTCTCTTTCTTCATCCTTTACCCAGAAAACTGAAAACCCCATGGCAGCATATATATAAGTACCTAAACAATCCCCATTAAAATTAACTCTTCAAAATCCACATACCTTAATTTCAAACTTCAAAATTTATGCACTTATGCTCGTTGCAGCATACTGATCTTACTCAAACTTCTACAATTGTTGCCATTAACAACAATCATTCTTCCCTTGCATTTCTCTCTCTCACAATTTGCGTGTGTATGGATCCACTCTCTTAGCTCAACATTCAGGTTAACTAGCAACCCCCCTCCCACAAAAAAAACACTCCCATAAAAAACGATTCTTCTTCCTTCTCACTATGACACCACTGATTTTTCCCTTACAACAATCGGCAACTGCCATCACCGGCGGTGTGGGATGATGAGAGAGAAAGTGTTAATAATAATGGGCCCCACTGATTTAGGGAAATCTCGCCTTTCCGTCGACATCCCAACCCATTTTCGCGCCGAAATTATCAACTCCGATCAGAATTTGTGAACCTATAATGTCCTAATGCACAAATAAACCAAACCTAGAAGAACTTGGAATTCTAAAGTTACGTATTATCTCGAATTTATTTCAGACATTCTGCAAAATTTCACCTAAAATCTAAGAAAAATAGCAACAAGATTATTGTTTGCAAAAGTATTGAAATTGCACAGAGTAATCAGCGCAGAAAAAGAGTGAAGAAATTGGTATGGAGGAGAAAGAGAGTGAGTTGTTGAATTTGTGTTTTTTGCCGGCGACAAGAAAATGGGTGGATTGGTGGGGTTCACGGTGGAGTAGGATGTTTGGTTGGCATGGCTGGAGAGTGAAAGAAGATGATAGTTGGAAGGGGAGAAATTTTCAAGATTTAAGAAATTGAAAATAAATAAAAAAATATCAGTTATACCTATTTAGCAGGTTATAAGTCATTTGGATCCAATAAAAGACAATGCTCCCTATAATTTGGCCTGCCACTGGATTATTGATAGTTGGTACCTATTAAAGAGAACCGCTCATAGTTGAGCCCCATAGCATCAATTTTTCCTTTTAAATACTTTTATACTTTTGGTTTAGTTATGTTTTAATAGTTTGACTTTTATCTTGGTTTGACTTTGGTTTGGTTTTGGAGCTGACTTTGTGGTTGACTAAGTTTTAATTGATGTTTTCAAATTGTTTATTTAGATCTGCTGCAAAATTCTGAGTAAGCTGATACGTTATCACACGGGCGATAATACTTTGGTGATTCTCTATTATTTTGGGGAAAAAGGTATTTTATAAAATAGAGAATTGTCGGAGTGTTACATAAGAGGTTAGAACTTATTAAAACTTATCTTGAAACCTATCTTATCTCTATTATATAAGGGAAGGGGGAAGCTATGGTGTCCCCTTATAAATTTACTTAAATACCCATTAGTAAATCAACTACTACCAAACAAACGGAAAACGAAAGTCAAACACATATATAGCATTAAAAAAATAACTTAAATGTTGAAAACAATCAAGTTATAATTGAGCCACCAAAAAAAGAAACATTGACTATAAGATTTAGTACATTTATGCTGGAAAAAGTAAATAGAGTATTACATCAATCAATTATCTTATCAATCAATTCACAAATACAATCAAGTATTACATCAAAACGGAAAATTCAATCAATTAACAAAGTGAAATGATCTATTTCACACAAAAGATTATATTAATATAACATAAGAAATTCTAAATAAATTTACTTAACATTCTTTTATCGTTCATCAAGTTTAATTATAAAAAACTAAATGAAAGAATAAGTAAAAAAAAAAGTACTAAAAGAAGGGTTTAGTGATAGAGGTTTCACTTACGAAATTTAGCCCAAAAAAATGTCTAATATTTTTATTTTTACCTCTGTTTATGCCCAAAAAGACTAGAATTTATATTTAAAGAATTTAAAAAAAAAAACAGGCACGCATCGTGTGCATAATTTGCTGTAGTAGATGTTTTAGACTTGCATAGGCAGCGCGCCGACTGATGTAGGAGTTTTATATAAGTAGTTCTTAAAGAACTAGACTCTGTTTCCTTAGGCAGCGCATAGCACAATCTAAGGGTAAACATCCACAAATTGACTCTTTTTCCTCTTGTCTTTTGTTGAGTAGGAATATAAAAACATCATCAACATCAACGATGGCAGATTGGGGTAATATACCCAAGGATATTGCCACTAAGATTGCCGAACACATTGAGTTCTACGAAGATCAGCTGGAAACCTTCAAATGTGTATGTTCTTGTTGGAGATCAGCCGCAAAAGTGATGAAGGCGGCTAAGCAGAGGACGCCGTGGCTCATGATTCCCAAGGCCGACGACTCTTTGAATGAACATCAACAATGTTTTTACAGCCTATATGACCGCAAAGTGCTGTCTTAGTCTCCCTACTGAACTGTTGATGTCTAACCCCCACGACCACAGTCCACAACTAGAGCTGTAAAAAAAGACATGATATGAGAACCCGACCTGAACATGTAACTGACTTGCACCTGAAATTTTGGTAAAACTGGTCACCTGTAACCTGACTTGTACCCGACCTGATAATAACTTATACATGATCTTGACCCAATACTCTATGACCTAAAGCTGGACCGACACTCGCCCAAAAAAGACCGATAACTGAAGTGATCCGATCCGACAACGATCCGAACCCGATTCTATACCTGACCTGATTATAATCTGAAACCAATTATAACTCGACGCAACCTGTTATTGTCCCGATCGGTTGCGATCTGTTACCTGATTTACCAGACCTGTTGCAGCCCGGTACATGGTTTTACCCGACTTATTGTTGCATGTTACCCGACTTGTTGATTGTTGATAACTCGACTTGTCCTTGACTTCACGACATAGTAACATAAATCATAAACTAACACTGCTACAAAAAGGCATATAACTAGATGAACTATTCAAACATTGATTTTCAATGAAATCTTAAATAATGATACAAATTTGAAGCAGAGCTACACAAGCTTCATGACTCGTTCCGTACTCGAAGCGACCCGAAACCAAGTATGACACAATCCATTTATAAACAACCCGATAACTACCAACCTGAACTTGACTCAAACCTGACCCAAACCGCTATTATCCTAACCTGATAAGTATCCGACCCACCCATGACCTGAACCTGAAAGCACCCGCTACAAACCTGCAATAAACCCGATCCGACACTACATGACCACGAAAAATAATGTGTCCCGAAATTGACCGCACCGAACACGACCAAACCTGAAAGAAGGAAAAACCGAGGCAAACCTAACCGAATTACGACCGTTCCCGATATGTACCCGACCTGTTTGATTTAATGACCTTATATGATCTGACCGAACATGACCTGCAACCTGAGATGACCCAACCTGAACCCGACTCGAGTAACTGAATACTTTTAATCATTATATATGGTATGGGTTTGACGCATATATTAATACAATGGAAACAGTAACGATGTGTGGGACGCAAAGACAAGTGGTTCTCAATATGTGAAAAAGTAGATGATATATAAGAGGAAAAATGTACTTAGAATTAGATATGTAATGACACAAAGTCTTATAAAAGATCGTCTCACATTAGTGTTAACATGAGACCAATGATGTCATGCTGACGTCACGCAGACATCACGCGGGTGCATCATACCAACAGTGGTATTAGTTAAGCGCTTGAACCTATTAGTTATGCTAATCTTAAATTGCTTCTGGATGAATTAGTTAAGCAGTGAAGCATATTAGTTAAGCGTTGAATTATATTAGTTAAGCGCTTTGACCTATTAGTTATGCTAGTAAAACCATCTCATTTCCCCCTCAATTTATATTTTCTCTCTCCTCTGTCAACTCTAATTTCTATCTCCTATGTGTTATGGCCCTCTCTTCTACCAACTCGCGTTTCTCTCTCCTCTACACTGCCATTTCCCTCTCCTCCACCCAACTTCCATTTCTTTATGAAGCTACATCTCTTTCTTTTTCTTTCTTTTCTTTTTTAAACATATGAAACTTTCAACTATATAACGTCCTTTTCCGCGACTTCTTCAATCTTGATGATGAGATTTTCTCAATGCTCTTTGTTTCCCTCCAATGGGTCTAAACTCTAATAAATCTCTTATTATGAGTTACAACCAGGGACGTCTCAGACAATTTAGAGGCCATGTGCCATGCATTAAACATGGGCCCTATAGGGATATAAAAAGGATCTCTAATCCCGTATTATTAATAACTAATTTAATTTTTTTTATTAAAAATGGTTGAAACATGAATTAACTTTCTTAAATGCTTCAATGTTATTTTCATTTTTAGCAAGGAGATAGCTTAGATTTAAAAATATATATAGTAAAGATATACCAAGGATAAAGCTAGAATAAGCTATGAAATATGAAAAAAAAAAAGTATATAGATTAGCGGTAAAAATTTTGGATTAACATATGTATTTTCCATCTAAACTCAAAGAACCTAAAAAGTAAGAAAATAAAAAGTAAGAAAATAAAATAAAGTAAGAACCTAAAAATATTTTCCATCTGCTCATGTGTCTGAGACCCTGCTCATGTAACAACTTTTAGGTAGAAAGTTACATTTTTTTTCAGGTCAGTAGTTATGGTTTTCTGGTGATTAGTTATCGTTTCCAGGTAAATAGTTAAGCAACTGGGTAAATAGTTATATTTGTAAGGTTAATAGTTATAGTTTTTAGTTATTAGTAATTGTTTATTTATAGCTTATTAGTCATAGCTTTCATGTTATTAGTTATAGTTATGATTCCGGATAAATTGTTATATTTGTAAGGTTAATATTATGGATTTTAGTTATTAGTAATTGTTTACACGTTATTAGTTATAGTTTTCATATTATTAGTTATAGTTATGGTTCTGGACAAATGGCAATATTTGTAAGGTTAATAGTTATGGTTTCTAGTTATTAGTAAAATGCGTTATAATCTGGTTTCTATGATATGACTAATATACTTCAACGCTTAACTAATATAATTCAACACTTAACTAATATACTTTGCCGCTTAACTAATTCATCCTGAAGCAATTTAAGGTTAGCATAACTAATATGTCCAACCGCTTAACTAATTCCGCTGCTGGTTTGATGCACGCGCGTATGTCAGCATGACAACATTGGTCTCACGTTAGCACTAACGTGAGACCGTCTCTTCAAAAATGGTGATTATAAGTAAACGTCCACAAAAAAAGCAGAGAAAGTATATTTTAAGATGTCGTATCTCAATCAACCTTTTCCAAATAATTCAAATCATCAATATACTGATAATTTACATTTACCTATGTACTTAAGTTTTGCTTTAAACCAAAATTTTGTTCCTACTTGTTGAATTTTATCACATATTCATGTGATATAAAGCTCTTTAGCTGCCTTTGAAAGAAATTTTTTTTCTTTCCCTGTATAGTCAGCATGAAAGTTGCTTATGTCCTTTAAAAAAAAAAAAATCTGCTTCTGTCAAGTGTAACATCTAGAATTGAGCCTCAATTGTTTCAAGAAAAATTGCAGACCATGTTTAGTAGCTTATTATTTTTACTGGCTTGTAAGAAAATTGCTAGCAGAAAAAGATAAAGATAAATTTCTTAAACTTTAGTCAGATTAAGAAACACAACGCAAATGATATTGTCAATCTTATTCAGTATGTCAAACATAAGTATTATGTGAAATTCAATTAAATTTACATTGTCTAAACACATCTAAGCTTTTTTTAGGAGAAAGGTGCAAGAACATATTTAAGCTTATTAGACCTAATTTTAAGAAAATACTTTCCTTAACTTTCGTTGTCGCTCCAACATGAATATACATATATCACAAAATCTTATATACAATGGACATTCAGTAAATTAATTTGAAACCAAGACAACCTTCTCTATATCAATTACGTTTTAAGGGGTGATGGATTGCCATTTGTAAAAAATAACTTGTAACATTTGATAAATAAATTATGCTAAATTCGTCGCAGCTAAAACTTGGTGCTCGTTTGGTATACATAGGAATTTAATTCGTGCAGGAAGTTTCATTTCCTAGGAAATTACTTCCCTTATGTAATTCCTAGGAAATGGCCTAAATTTGTTTGGTTGACATCAAGGAATTTACAATTCCCATGAATTCTGATTGACCAAGGGGGGGTAATTAAATTCGCACATTTTGTGGGAATTTCAATTTTCCAAGGAATTTCCATTGCACCCATGTAATCCCCCATAATTTTAAAGGATTTTATAAATATATTTTAGCATTTATATATTTATATTTTAGTTTTAAATGATTTGATTATTTAAAGAAGGTTGACTATTTTAAAAGTCAAAGAAATTATTTTAAAGAAGTTAAAATATTTGTTAGGCATGCTTTGAAAAATATTTGAAATACTAATTGGATTTGAAAAAGAAGTTTAATGGGCTTGAGGAACCGAAATACTAGTCCTAGTAATGATAGGAGTTTAAATCATCAATCCTATTTATCACCAAACTCTATTTGAAGCCAAATTCTATTTTCCTAAGGCCACAAAAGGGAAACTATAAATACCCATAAACCTAAATTATTTTACCCACATATTATTTTCTCTTTCCTCCTTCCTCTCACAAGTTGTACGTGTTTTTTTTCCTCCCTGCATTTCCTTCTTTGTGCTCGGGTTTTGCACCGCCGGTTTCCTCCCTTCCGGCCAACCACCACCGAACACCAGTGAACTGCCGGCGACCACCGCCGCCTGTCCGCCGCCGCCGCCGATCTTCCTTGGCCGGCGCATCCTTCCTCTTCCTTCTTGTGTTGGTTTAATTATTTTCTTCTTCCTTAAGTTTCAATTAAAGATCATATTTTTATGCTTTATTTTGGTACTAATCATGATTAATAACTTTAATTTACTGTTTTAATGATTAATCATGGATTATATATATTATATATTATAAGAATAAAAATTCAGATTTGTTTATTATTGTTAGATTGAAGTTTTAATCATTAAAGCATGGATTTTAGGGTGTTAATTATTAGAAAACCATAGTAGCATGTTGTATACTATGAGATTGGTTTAGATTATGAGTTTAAACATGTTTGCATATGTTTAAAGAGGGTTTTATGATTTTATAAGTTGCTGGAATTTCAGAAAAGATTTTATTTAGGGAGTTTTAAGAATTTTAATTACTAGTATGGTAGTACTATGCTAGGAATTAAAAGTAATTGAAGTTTTGATAGTAAAATCAACTTTTGAATATGTTTAAAGGGGATTTTAAATATTTTAAAGTTGCTGTATTTTTATTTAGGAAAAATAGGCGCGAACAACACCAACTATTAGTTTGGTGCACATAACAGCACAAACTAAACGAGGTATGATGCACAACACAAACTTTATGGCATAGGTGCGCGAAACAACATACATGACGATTTTGGCCTGAGATTCATTTACCGAAGCCTTAAAGTTTGTGTTGTGGAACTATGACAAAATCGTTGTTTATGTTGATTTATGCATTCATGCCATAAAGTTCGTGTTCTGCATCACACCTTGTTTAGTTCGTGCTGTTTTGTGTACCAAGCCAATAGTTGGTGCTATTCGCGCCAATTTTTCCTTTTATTTAAGAGTATTGATTTTAGTTTATATTGATTTCTAGGCGGGGAATATTCTATAGGAGACTTTTAAAGAGTTAAAAGTGGTCTGCCGACTAGTTTACACAAGGTACGTACATACCTATGTGCTATGTGATTAGTATCATGATTTAAGGAGGAAAAAGTTGTAGTATCATGTATAGGAACTTTATAAGTTCATATGTGATTTCTAGTATGATTGATTTCTACATGTTTTATGCCTGTGAGCAAGCATGTTGATTATGAGATTTATTATGAGTAAAGAATTGTCATGTTTGTATGGATTTTTTTTTTTTTTTTTTTTGAGGGAAGTTTGTATGGATTTATTGATGCAAGCATGTAGATGGGAACTTTATTTATTAATTCACATGGGGGAATTAATATGTTATTAAGATTGATTCATGTTATTCATGTGTTCCCTTACAAGTATTATTTTCACTACTTTATGAGGATTGTGGGCCTTATTTGGTAAGTTGATAAGTATGCCTGTTAAAGGTAAGTTTGATTGTTGGCTAGGTTCAACAAATAAGAAAGTTGAGATTAAAAGAAAGTAAGTCTTGGGTTGTAAGTTGTGATCACTTATTAAATCCTAAGATAAAAGAAGTTCAGTTGTGAATGTTTGAATTGTATTTCTGTGTTGCTTGTATGTGTGTCATAACAAGTAATAACTTGTAAAGAACGTAAAGTGTAACGAGGATAGTTATAGACTTTAGACTGGTGCACGTCTAGAGTTGGACATTAGGAGTTGGGGTAGCCATGGCTTTTTACAGGAGATGGATTGATCACCATCCCTTTTTCAGTTAGCAAAGGTTCCTCGATATCGCAGGTCATTTTCTGGAATACGTGGTAGCTCCCGTATTTCGTCTTCTTAATGAAGGCATTAGTAGATAAGACAACTCAGGTCCAATAACTATTCCATTTGAGTAATAAAAAGATGTTTAGAGTTTAGTTCAGTTAAAGTTGCCTACATAATGTTATATGATTATATTATTATTTATTCCTGCATGTTATTTATTTAGTATCCTGCTAGGATCGCTTATGTATTAGTATGTAGTACTGAGCTTTGCTTATTACGTGTTTTGTTTGTGATTGTGATCATGGCTTTGCCTTATTGATCCTGTGATGACCCATTTTGGTGAGCAGATTCTTTAAAGCATTGACTTTACAGGTTTGCAGATGATGAATCATTGGGAACCTGGGAGTGGAGAGAATGTGTAATCTAGTATATTTTATTTCTGCATTAGTAGGAACGTACTTTATTAAGATTAATCGTGTAGACTAATTTATAATGGTTGTTTACGGTACTTATTTATTTATTGATTTATAATAAAGTTTAAAGTTTAGATATATGTTTTCCGCTGCAAAATTCTGAATAAGCCGATACGTTATCACACGGGCGATAATACTTGGGTAATTCTCTGAGGTTTATATTATAAAGGTATTTCTGAAAAGAGGGAATTATCGGGGTGTTACAAAGTGGTATCTGGGAGCTTTAGGTTATTTTCAAAACTTTTAGGCGCCTAACTTACCAGTTATTTGAATAAACTCTTAGAATTGCTTCTACTTATTCATTTGGAAAAATTTATAGGAATATATTATTATATAAGTTTTGGAGGTCCGAAATTTTTTTTTTAGGAAGACCGAATTTTTTTTTTCTTTCCGAAAATTTTATGGTCGAAATTTTTTTTTTATTTATTTCGAAATTTTGGAAAAGTTCGAAAATATTGAATTTCCGAAATTTTTGAAGAATCAAAATTTTTTTTTCCTTCGACTTTTATAAGTCCGAAATTTTTTTTTATGTCGAATTTTTTTTGACACTAAATTATTATTATATTATAAGGAGTGTCTGTATTATTTTATTGCCTTTAAAGTTTTACTTGTTGCATTGTGAGAAGGGGTAGTATAGGAAGGGCATATAGGATAGAAATATTATATGCCTGTATTGAATAGTTAGTTCAGCATGTTAATATTTTTCTTCCCTGCTAACTATTCATGATTATTTTTCTTCCCTGCTAACTGTTTATATCTTTCTTCCCTGCTGATTGTTATATTTTGTGCCTATGATGTTAATGGCAACTTTTTGTTGTTATTGTTGGGAATTGCGTACAGGGAGAGTACTAAAAATGTTATTAAATATATTTATTTGTTGTAGATCCTTAATCATGTATCCCAGAGTAGGAAGTTACCAAAATCCTATTGTATTAAGTGATGATGAAGGTGACGATAATAATGTACCTGTCATTGATAATGACTATACCGGTTTCGAGTGGGTTATGCGTAGAATATTAAGGTCAGGAGCAGCCAGTGATGATGAGCTCATTGTGGAGTTCGACCGTGCTAGGGGTCAAACCAGATCGGACATTTACCATGCATCATTCAGGTTTGAAACTGATTCAGAGTCAGAGGATGAAGAGCCTCAACCTTCAAGGAGATCTAAAAGACAAAGGAGATATGTTGAATATTATGATGAGGACATAGATGAGTTTGAAGATGAGATCTTCGTACCTGAACTATACATGGAATTTGAGGACAAAAATGATAATGTGGTACCTTAGGTTACTATTTATATTTTTTTTTTTGCGATTAGAGGAAACAATATATTATATAATAAGGTTGGATAGTTGACCAACAGTGATAGAATAGTTTTATAAAACCATTGTTTTTAGGAAAGTATAATATTATAGTAACATTCATTTTATTAAATGAATGTTACTATAAGATATTTTACATGGATGATTATGTGATTATTAGAGAACATTTCATGTTGAACTTGGAACTAGTTGAGAAATTGTTTGTTGATGCGATCTTTAATGATCAAATCAAATGTTGCCTTCCTAGATGGAAATGTAAGTTATGATGGAACCTAAAGTAGGGTTATATTACTTACAGGTCCCGAAGTAGAATGGCTAACACCAACGACCTAGCTGCTGCTATTCGCCTCTTGGCGGAGAAATTGACTCAGGAGAAAGCTGAGCGTCCTGAGACTGCTGGGGAAATGTTCGAAAGACAAGCTAAGGTTAAGCCACCATACTATAAGGGGCAGGCTGACCCAACCTTCTTAGAAAACTGGATTATGGAGTTTGAGAAACTTTTTGAGGTTGTGAACTGCCCTGAAAATATGAGAGTGGGTCAGGCTGTGCTATATCTGAAAGATGAGGCTGATTTATGGTGGAGAGAAAGTGGAGCTAGATTGAGTGCTGTTGAAGGATTCAATTGGGGTGCATTTGTGATTGCCTTAAGAGGGAAGTTTTACCCTGCCTTTATGAGGAAGCAAAAAGCCCAAGAATTAATTAACCTTAGGATGGGTAGTATGACCATCTTTGAGTACTACGGCAGATTCATAGCCCTGTCCAGATTTGCACCTGAGGTTGTAGCCACTGAGGAGCTTAAAGCTCAGAGGTTTGAGCAAGGATTAACTGATGAGATACAGTTGGGATTAGGAGGAGAGACCTTTTCGTCCCTAGATGTTGTGTATGGGAGAGCATCTCATATTTATGGTCTACAGTCAAGGAGAGATAAGAAAAATGGAGTAGTAGGTGAAAAGAGGAAAGATCTTAATGCTGGGGGAAACCAAGGGAATTTCAAGAGAAATCGGAATGGTAATGGGAATTTCCAAGGGAGAAACAACCAAGATAACCGCAACAAGGGTAGACCTGAGAGAGTGCATCACTGCAAGTTCTGTGACAAAAACCATCATGGGAAAGACTGTAAGGGAGAACATGTGACTTGTAACTACTGCCAAAAGAAGGGTCATAGGGAGTACGAGTGCTACTCTAAGCATGGTAAGGAACAGAAAGGCCAGGGGAGTGGAAATCAGGTTAGATCAGGATTCAACCAGTCAGGGAATCAAGGTCCTAATTAAGTCTGGAGGACAGCAGAATAATCAAGGGAACTACAACAAGCCTGCTAATGAGAATAACCAGAACAAGGCTCCGGGTAAACTGTTTGTGATGAGTCGTAATGAAGCTGAACGATCTGCCGACGTAGTGTCTGGTACTTTTTCTATTAACTCCGTGCTGGTTAAAGCATTATTTAATTCGGGGGCGACTTATTCTTTTGTTTCGTCGTCTGTTATTAAAAGTCTGGGGTTAGTAGATTTTGAGGTGATTGATTTGCCTGTTAGTATACCTACTGGTGAGACCATAAGGTGTACCAAGTTGTTTAGAAACTTGCCTCTAAGATAGGAGACTGTGTTTTTCCTTCTGACTTGATAGAGTTTAATCTGGGAGACCTAGATGTAATTCTGGGGATGGATTGGCTAAGTTTATACAAGGCCAAGATAGATTGTGAAGTTCAGAAAGTAGTTTTAAGGAATCCTTTGGGTAAGATGACTTCGTATCGACGTTTTGGGAAATCCAAGAACTTTGGGGTTATCTCCGCAATGCAAGTAAAGAAATTGATGAAGAAGGGGTGTGAGTTATATTTCTATAGTGTGCAAGATGTGAGTAAAGAAGTTGGGGTAAATATTGAAGATGTTCCGATTGTGAATGAGTTTATGGACGTGTTTCCAAGTGAGATTTCGGGTATGCCGCCTGTTAGAGCTGTTGAGTTCACCATAGACTTAGTTCCTGGAACTGCACCTATATCTAAAGCACCCTATAGAATGGCACCTCCGATCCGGAGATGAGTGAGTTGAAGACGCAGTTGCAAGAATTGTTCGATAAGGGTTATATTAGACCTAATGCATCACCTTGGGGAGCTCCTGTGTTGTTTGTGAAGAAAAAGAATGGAAGCATGAGGCTATGTATTGATTATAGGGAGTTGAATAATGTAACCATCAAGAACAAATATCCTTTGCCTAGAATAGATGACCTATTCGACCAGTTGAATGGAGCGAGTGTGTTCTCAAAGATTGACTTACGTTCTGGATATCATCAATTGAGGGTAGCTGATAAGGATGTACCTAAGACTGCCTTTAGAACGCGTTATGGTCACTATGAGTTCACTGTAATGCCATTTGGGTTAATCAATGCTCCTGCTATATTTATGGACTTAATGAATAGGATCTTTCATGAGTTTCTAGATAAGTTTGTGGTAGTTTTCATTGATGACATACTGATATATTCGAGGAATGAGACTGAGCATGATAAGCATTTGAGGATCATTTTGGAGACATTGAGGAAAAACCAATTGTATGCCAAGTTCTCTAAGTGTGAATTCCGTTTGGAGAAAGTAGCGTTTTTGGGTCACTATGTGTCTAAGGAAGGAGTCTCAGTAGATCCTGCTAAGATTCAAGCGGTGAGTGAGTGGCCAACTCCAAAGTGCGTGTCAGATATCAGAAGTTTCCTAGGTCTAGCTGGCTATTATAGGAGATTTGTGAGAGATTTCTCGAAAATAGCAAGACCTATGACCAACTTGATGAAAAAGGAGTCAAAATTTGAGTGGAGTGAAAAGTGTGAAGAAGCCTTTCATATTTTGAAAGATCGTTTAATCGTTGCACCTGTTTTGACCCTGCCTGATGGGAATGAGGGATTTGAGGTATACAGTGATGCTTCGAAGAATGGTCTAGGATGTGTGCTACAGCAGGAAGGTAATTGCATATGCGTCACGTCAATTGAAACCTTATGAGGCTAATTACCCTATCCATGACCTAGAGTTAGCTGCCATAGTGTTTGCATTGAAAATTTGGAGACATTACCTCTATGGAGCGACTTGTAAGATATTCACAGACCATAAGAGCTTGAAGTACATTTTCACCCAAAAAGACCTGAATATGAGGCAGCGAAGATGGCTGGAATTGATTAAGGATTATGACCTAGATATCCAGTATCATGAGGGGAAAGCCAACGTGGTTGCTGATGCCTTGAGTAGAAAATCGAGTCATAGTTTGAGTGCCTTGATAGTCCCTGAGGAGTTGTGTCGAGATATGCAAAGACTTAGCCTAGAAATCCTAAACCATGGGGGAGATCGAGGCAAGATTGAGTGCTTTGTCATTGGGATTGTCAATTTTCGACGAAATCAGATAAGGTCAAGTTGGGGATGAGCACCTAGAGAAGATTAAGGAAAAGATGGGCCAAGGTAAGTAAAGTGATTTTAAGATCCATGATGATGGTAGCCTGAGGTTCAAGGGAAGGTGGTGTATACCACAAAAATGTGATGAGCTTAAGAGACGTCTTATGGATGAGGGTCATAATACACCGTACTCTGTGCACCCTGAGGGTGACAAGCTGTATAAGGACCTTAAGCAGATCTATTGGTGGCCACGAGTTCGTGTCCAAGTGTTTAACCTGTCAGAAAGTCAAAATAGATCATAAGCGACCCATGGGGAAGGTTCAATCCTTAGAGGTTCCGGGATGGAAGTGGGATTCCATATCGATGGATTTTGTAACTGCTTTGCCTAGAACAAGGAGTGGCAATGATACTATTTGGGTTATTGTGGACCGTCTGACGAAGTCGGCCGTGTTCATACCAATCAAAGAGACATGGAAGAAAAAGCAACTTGCGAAGACGTATGTTAAGCATGTAGTGAGATTGCATGGAGTTCCAACTAATATTATTTCCGATCGAGATTCGAGATTCCTCTCGAAATTTTGGCAAAAAGTCCAGTTAAATCTTGGGACAACATTGAAAATGAGTACTGCCTTCCACCCTGCGACTGATGGTCAGACTGAGAGGACTAACCAGACGATGGAGGATATGTTGAGAGCATGTACTATTGACTTTCAAGGTAGTTGGGAGGACCAATTAGACCTGATTGAGTTTTCTTATAACAATAGTTACCATGCGAGCATTAAGATGACACCTTTTGAGGCATTATATGGACGGAAATGTAGAAGCCCCATTTGTTGGAATGACTTTAGTGAAAATATAGTCTTGGGGACAGAGTTTATTGAGGAAACAGTTAAGAATGTCAGACTAATTCATGCTCGAATTCAAGCTGCGCAATATAGACAGAAGAGTTATGCTGACTTGAAGCGACGTGAAGATGAGTTTGCTATAGGTGATAAGGTGTTCTTGAAAGTGTCACCCACTAAGGGCGTCATGAGATTTGGGAAAAAGGGCAAGTTAAGTGCTAAGTATGTAGGTCCATATGAGATTTTGGAGCGAATTGGGAAAGTAGCCTATAGATTGGCATTGCCAATGGAGTTTAAAAAGATGCATGATGTGTTCCATATTTCCCAACTTAAGCGTTACATCCCTGATGAGCGTCATGTCCTAGAGCCTGAACGAATTCAGATCGATAGTAGCCTCACATATGAGGAGAGACCTGTCAAGATTCTCGACAGGAAAGTGCGTAGTACACGCAATAAGGACGTCCACATCGTAAAAGTACTTTGGTCTAACCACGAATCTGAAGAGGCAACGTGGGAAGCCGAAGATGAGATAAAAAAAAGTATCCAGACTTATTCCTTGAGGTGAGTTACGAGGGCGTAACTCGTTTTCTTTAAGGGGGATAGAATGCGATAAATTTCGCATTTTTTGTCTATTTTTATGAGATTTTCATGCATATATATGCCTATGTTGGGCAATTGGCACATGTTAGTGCTAAAGAAGTCGATTCTCCGCATAAGAAAACGTGTTCATAAGTAACACAAGTGTTTTAAGTTAGCAAAAGTGTGCACAAGTGGCACAATTCTTTGTAAACTTTTGAAAAGATGAGTTCAAGTTTTGAAAACATGTGAGTTTTCATGTCAAGTTTCTGGACGAAACTTCTTTTAAGGGGGGTAGACTGTAATCCCCCATAATTTTAAAGGATTTTATAAATATATTTTAGCATTTATATATTTATATTTTAGTTTTAAATGATTTGATTATTTAAAGAAGGTTGACTATTTTGAAAGTCAAAGAAATTATTTTAAAGAAGTTAAAATATTTGTTAGGCATGCTTTGAAAAATGTTTGAAATACTAATTGGATTTGAAAAAGAAGTTTAATGGGCTTGAGGAACCGAAATACTAGTCCTAGTAATGATAGGAGTTTAAATCATCAATCCTATTTATCACCAAACTCTATTTGAAGCCAAATTCTATTTTCCTAAGGCCACAAAAGGGAAACTATAAATACCCATAAACCTAAATTATTTTACCCACATATTATTTTCTCTTTCCTCCTTCCTCTCACAAGTTGTACGTGTTTTTTTTCCTCCCTGCATTTCCTTCTTTGTGCTCGGGTTTTGCACCGCCGGTTTCCTCCCTTCCGGCCAACCACCACCGAACACCAGTGAACTGCCGGCGACCAACGCCGCCTGTCCGCCGCCGCCGCCGATCTTCCTTGGCCGCGCATCCTTCCTCTTCCTTCTTGTGTTGGTTTAATTCTTTTCTTCTTCCTTAAGTTTCAATTAAAGATCATATTTTTATGCTTTATTTTGGTACTAATCATGATTAATAACTTTAATTTACTGTTTTAATGATTAATCATGGATTATATATATTATATATTATAAGAATAAAAATTCAGATTTGTTTATTATTGTTAGATTGAAGTTTTAATCATTAAAGCATGGATTTTAGGGTGTTAATTAATTATTAGAAAACCATAGTAGCATGTTGTATACTATGAGATTGGTTTAGATTATGAGTTTAAACATGTTTGCATATGTTTAAAGAGGGTTTTATGATTTTATAAGTTGCTGGAATTTCAGAAAAGATTTTATTTAGGGAGTTTTAAGAATTTTAATTACTAGTATGGTAGTACTATGCTAGGAATTAAAAGTAATTGAAGTTTTGATAGTAAAATCAACTTTTGAATATGTTTAAAGGGGATTTTAAATATTTTAAAGTTGCTGTATTTTTATTTAGGAAAAATAGGCGCGAACAACACCAACTATTAGTTTGGTGCACATAACAGCACAAACTAAACGAGGTATGATGCACAACACAAACTTTATGGCATAGGTGCGCGAAACAACATACATGACGATTTTGGCCTGAGATTCATTTACCGAAGCCTTAAAGTTTGTGTTGTGGAACTATGACAAAATCGTTGTTTATGTTGATTTATGCATTCATGCCATAAAGTTCGTGTTCTGCATCACACCTTGTTTAGTTCGTGCTGTTTTGTGCACCAAGCCAATAGTTGGTGCTATTCGCGCCAATTTTTCCTTTTATTTAAGAGTATTGATTTTAGTTTATATTGATTTCTAGGCGGGGAATATTCTGTAGGAGACTTTTAAAGAGTTAAAAGTGGCCTGCCGACTAGTTTACACAAGGTACGTACATACCTGTGTGCTATGTGATTAGTATCATGATTTAAGGAGGAAAAAGTTGTAGTATCATGTATAGGAACTTTATAAGTTCATATGTGATTTCTAGTATGATTGATTTCTACATGTTTTATGCCTGTGAGCAAGCATGTTGATTATGAGATTTATTATGAGTAAAGAATTGTCATGTTTGTATGGATTTTTTTTTTTTTTTGAGGGAAGTTTGTATGGATTTATTGATGCAAGCATGTAGATGGGAACTTTATTTATTAATTCACATGGGGGAATTAATATGTTATTAAGATTGATTCATGTTATTCATGTGTTCCCTTACAAGTATTATTTTCACTACTTTATGAGGATTGTGGGCCTTATTTGGTAAGTTGATAAGTATGCCTGTTAAAGGTAAGTTTGATTGTTGGCTAGGTTCAACAAATAAGAAAGTTGAGATTAAAAGAAAGTAAGTCTTGGGTTGTAAGTTGTGATCACTTATTAAATCCTAAGATAAAAGAAGTTCAGTTGTGAATGTTTGAATTGTATTTCTGTGTTGCTTGTATGTGTGTCATAACAAGTAATAACTTGTAAAGAACGTAAAGTGTAACGAGGATAGTTATAGACTTTAGACTGGTGCACGTCTAGAGTTGGACATTAGGAGTTGGGGTAGCCATGGCTTTTTACAGGAGATGGATTGATCACCATCCCTTTTTCAGTTAGCAAAGGTTCCTCGATATCGCAGGTCATTTCTGGAATACGTGGTAGCTCCCGTATTTCGTCTTCTTAATGAAGGCATTAGTAGATAAGACAACTCAGGTCCAATAACTATTCCATTTGAGTAATAAAAAGATGTTTAGAGTTTAGTTCAGTTAAAGTTGCCTACAGAATGTTATATGATTATATTATTATTTATTTACTGCATGTTATTTATTTAGTATCCTGCTAGGATCGCTTATGTATTAGTATGTAGTACTCAGCTTTGCTGATTACGTGCTTTGTTTGTGATTGTGATCATGGCTTTGCCTTATTGATCCTGTGATGACCCATTTTGGTGAGCAGATTCTTTAAATCATTGACTTTACAGGTTTGCAGATGATGAATCATTGGGAACCTGGGAGTGGAGAGAATGTGTAATCTAGTATATTTTATTTCTGCATTAGTAGGAACGTACATTGTTAAGATTAATCGAGTAGACTTATTTAGAATGGTTGTTTTACGGTACTTATTTATTTATTGATTTATAATAAAGTTTAAAGTTTAGATATATATTTTTCGCTGCAAAATTCTAAATAAGCCGATACGTTATCACACGGGCGATAATACTTGGGTAATTATCTGAGTTTTATATTATAAAGGTAATTCTGAAAAGAGGGAATTATCGGGGTGTTACAACCCATTTACTCAACTTCCTGTCAACCAAACAAATTCCCAAATGAGAAAATCATGGATATTTTCATTGCCTACATAAATTTCTATCAACCAAACGAGCACTTGTATTCTAATTTACGATTGCTCAAAGCCTCAAGCATCCTTAGTATCAACGAGAAACTGCCAGCTAATCTCGTAGATATATAAAGTGTTCTAAACCAATTGGCAGTCTCTTGATAAAAAATAAAGCAATATGATATTTTCATAAATAAGATGCTACTATTATCGAGTCATAGGATCAAGTATCCGATCATAATTATTTTTCTTTTAGTGAAAAAAAAATTCACGACTTGATATTTCATCCTACCATTAAATATAGACATATATTGATTAGTGACATTTAATTACGAGAATATCCCTCATTGTACAAGCTTTTTACATCTCGGAGATGTACAAGTGACTCATTATCAATATAGATACGAAGTCAATGTTTTTTTTTAATATGGTAAGGAAAAAATGGGAAAGAAATATAGGAGGCCCTCCGCACGAGGGGAACTCCTTTAAAACAAGAGGCTAACCATCTTCGCCATTGTATCTGCTTGCAATACGAAGTCAATATTAGGAAAGTAAAATTAGGACCCTGAAAGTTTGCAAACTGAAAAATATATACTAACCTTCATTTCTAAATAAGTGCAATAGTTTGACTTTCATACTTACCAACGCACAACTTTAACCATTAATATATTTAATTATGTATTTGTCAAAGTAATAAAAAGTTGATATTATAAAAATATTCATTGAAACAAATCCAACAACATTTTATATAATCATATTTGTTTTTATATATTAGAAAAAACATACTGTCAAAGTGAGGTGTGTGAATTGTACAAAAATCAAAATGTTGCATTAAAAAGAAAAGGGAGTATAACTGCATATTAGTAGGTGCACACGTCCGTATGGTGAGGAAAGGTGCACACGATGAACATCAAGCACTAGGTTATGAACATAAAGACCAATACCAATGATCATATACTAACAGAGTTGTACATATGTTCATTTGGCGTGCTAGACATGTACATGTGTTCATTTGACTTGTTATTCATGTACACATTTAACTTATTAGCCATGTACTGAATATGTGTGCACTTTCTTCACCTTACGGATGTGTGCACCAATCACACAGATTGGAGTGTAACGAGAAAAAAGAACAAAGAAGGAATTAGAGCTCCCGCCCATGGAAAGAATACCAAAATCCTAACATTTCATCTTGGTTGAATTCTGCAAAGAAAGTAGAGAAGAACGCAACTCAACTTCAACTGTTCAACACAACAAGTGGGGTTGTGGAAATTTTGCAGGTAAATCAGCAATTATTGTGATTATTGAAGATTAGTTTGTTGTTGCATGCTTACTAATTAGCAAAAATAGACGCATTTAGTTGGGTTTACAGCAAATTTCAATTTACTATTTACTATTGCATTCTTTATTTTGCCCAGATACCCAATTCCTCTGATTATCAAGTTACTTCTTTTAAATTTTCAATCTTTGCTTAACTACAATTTACAACCCCCCAACACACACAGTAAAATCCTCATTTACTTGCTTTGAGTTTTTCTTTATAACGATGATAACTTTTTGGTGGATTAAATTAGCAAAATGTCGAATCGATTCGAGATCCTCTTGCTGCCCACACAATTTACTGCATATGCTTTTTTTTTCACACTAGGAACTGTAGTTGTTTATTGTGTTTTGCTGCTTTACAAAATAGTGGTTTAATTTGCTGGTTCTTTTTTTTTTTTGGGTACAATGTGGAGTACTTTGTACGTGACGTTTTGATTTTTTAAACTTTATATACTGACCTTAACTCGAAATTTGTTACTAATATATACAAATATTAGAATGTAAGATGTTGAATATATGTCAATGTACATTTTTGAGTTAAAGATATTAATCGTCAAAGTTGTGTGTTTTGCGAGCTGGAAAGTCAAAATATTGCCGCTAAAAAAAGCCGGGGGGTTATTATGTTTCAGCAAATGGATATCCTTGCTGTAGTCCTATAACTTAATTACTATCTGAATTATAAGTTGATCTTTTGCTAGGGCTTCTAGAAACTTCTCTTACACAGGGGTCGGAGTGTGAAATTTTTTTGACTCCCCAAATTTCCAATACTGCCAGAGTGGTGGTAACCGAAGTGGGTGTTTCTTGTTGTTTTTGAATTAGTATTTTTTTCATAAGCAAGCATGCAACAGCACTTTATTAAGTGCAACTTAAGATTCTGTAAGTAGTAAGTTGCAAATGAGTTGTGTTGTGTGAGTAGTAGAGGTGCCATCCTTTCAAGATCAGCAATAAGCAAGAACAAAAGAATCTTCTTTCTTATCTTTACAGTTTACACTTCTGCACACACATCTACATGCATAGGAAGAGGATAGATGCCTCGTCTTCTATGAGAAATATACGGTATTACAAGCTTGCAAAAATATGTTTTCTAATATAGTACATGATACATCTATTGGCTTCAGCTACCATAACTAACCTATGTCATTGCTACAATGCTTTCATTTCTTCTGAAGTTGGCAACTTCAACAGCATCTCACTCCTGCAGGTTGCCAACCCGTGGCCCAGTTAATGTCTTTTTGCTAAATCTATGTCGCCGTGTAATTGTAGCACATGCTAAATTTAACTCTTTTCCAAGGCTCATCAGGTGCTTTATCAGTTGGAATATATGATTGCTAGCTACTGTCATCTGAAATTAGTTGGCTAAATGACTTGTTAGGGTAGATCAACAGGTTGTCAAGATTTGCAAGGCTTTGCCATCCTTTAATCTACCTCATCTGCATTTGCTGTAAAGAGAAGAAGGCTGTGGGTTGGAGGAGAACAACACCACAAAGAGCAAATAATAAATTTGTTGGTATAGAAGATGTGAACAATGTAAATTTTGATACTCTACCTCTTGGTGATGCTGTGGGTGAGGGACCCTTTGAGCTGTTTGGAGCTGAAACAGCGGCATCACTTATCTATATAAGAAATTTTGCTTTATGTTAGAATTTTGTCAACATCACAATCACAAGTACAGAAATCTCAAGCACTTGCTCTATATTTGACTTTGTAGAAAGCTGGAAAGATTGTTCGTTTCCAGTAAAGTCAAAGATTCAGCATGCTTTGGCTTTTGTTTTATATTGGGCTAAATTAATATGGTTCTTTAAACTGCATGTGCTTCAGATTATAGGACATAGGAATGAGCTTCTCGATTGTCTTGGGGGTAAATGTGTAAATTTTATGCCCTTACCTCGCAAAGTGTGTGGGAATCTCTTAAGAGATATTGGGAATTAGGGATTATGCTGATTAGTGAGCGGTTTTTAAGTGGGAAAAAGTTTACTCTTTTTTGGTTCACCTGAAACAGAAAGTTGGAGTGATGTCCTATCTACTTGAGTTCTGCAGCTAGTATGAGTAGTATCACTGAGAAACTGAAAATAGGTTCTCCAGCAAATAAATATTTCATATATATCTCATCTCAAAGAATCTTAACTATGTCTAAGGCTTATCCCCACTTTGTAAGATTCTCCGAGAGAACTAATTAAGTATACATATGATTTGCATCTGTTATAGTACTCTGATTATTACAGAATGTAGATTTTAGTTCACTCAGTCCAATCTTCTTATGCCATGTTTACCACTGCTGTACTCTGTAAAGGGGGGAAAACTTTTTCTTTCTTTTCTTATCATGTTATAGCTTATGGGAAGGCATTGACAGTTTGCTTAGAAAAAGCATAACTGTTTTTATCACTAATGCAATAACAACTGAGAAAAAGTTTTCTTTTACTGCTCACCTGTGACATGGATGTCTGGCTGTGGACAGGGGAAGGGTCTGGTGTGGTAAAAAACATGAAAGGATGTGATCTTTCATCAGCAAAATCTCGCAATCTGTCAAGCTCTGGCAAGACAACTTTCCCGAGATCTGGTCGGTCTTTCCTCCTCAACTCAGCACATTGTATAGCAATCTTTGCCAGGACTATGGCTTCCTCTACTGGCCAATCAGGTACCGACGGATCCAGCATGTTAGCAAATGTTCCCTTCTCAATAAAGTGTTCTGCGTGGTGTGCCAAACCCATGGGTGGCTTGGCAGTTAGCAGTTGGAGAAGCACAACCCCCAGGGAGTAGACATCAGATTTAACACCAAGCATACCAGTTTGTTGATATTCTGGATCGATGTAGCAGAAAGTCCCGGCAGCTGATGTCATGCAATATTGTGTTATGTGATCAGCAACGGAAGGGGGCACTAGCCTCGCTAATCCAACATCACCAATCTTAGCGACAAAATACCGATCCAGAAGTATATTCCCAGGTTTAAGGTCACGATGAACTAGCGGTTCTGGCTTTGTCTGATGGAGGAAATTCAGTCCTGTTGCAATGTCTGCTGCAATTCGGAACCTAACTTGCCAAGAAAGAGCTGGGGTATTCCCTCGCCGAAACAAACGATCATCCAAACTACCATTAGCCATGTATTCATAAACTATACAACCATATTCTGGGCATGCTCCTAGTAGAAGAACCATGTTGGGATGCCTGATGCAGCTAAGTACTTCAACCTGCAACAGTCCAAGGTAAACAAAAATGATAAGCTGGATCTGGATTTTGAATGGGTTTATGATCTTGAAAACTATTGCATTTTAAGCGACAAAAGTTCAATGAAATACGAATTGTTTGCAGTAAATAACTGAACTTGTCACATGCTCATTAGATAGGGATACAAAGTTTAATAGAACTTCTTAGATAAAGAGAACTAGAGTTTCTTTGAGGCTTTTGTAATTTTCATTCAATAGGCTTTGTATACAAATATACTTCTTTATGCTTTTATTATATACATATTCTAAAACACAAATGAACATCTTTTCAGGGTTCCATCATAATTCCTCTAAAAAACTCAACTTATTATGTTTTGGCTCTGTGTTGTAATTGTTTATGCAAGCTATATATTTGTCACTCTTTCCGGTCTGTTACTTCTGTAATGAAATGAAATCCGATATATTATTCAAATCACTGCTTTTCTCTGGTGGGGGATTTGCAAGACATTACATTGGGCGGAAGTCCATTCACTTCTCACTCTCATATTATGTGTGATGAACTCCGTTCACCACCCACCTGATTCACAGAAGACTCACAGCAACAAGGATCACATAGATCACAATGAAGCAGATAGCAAATGATAATAAAACAGAAAATAAGAAGATAAGTGAGAGGAAGGTGATAATGAAAATTGATGATTAAGGCACTACAAGCTTGGTGAGATTCGAGAGGCTCCCACTCTCCCAATCCCAATTTCCCATCAGCTCATGACACTCTACCTCCACTCCCCTTTTATTCTAGAAATTCCTCCTGTACAAGCACTCAGCAAATAACTAACTCCTGCCACTCCTGCCACGTAATATTCCTTCTGTCCCCCATTTCCCAAAATTACTGATCTGCCCCTCTGGTGCTATGCCTCTTCTATGTAAGTAAGTTGGGCCTATTCAATTGGTGCATCACAATATGCCATAGGCAGACTAGGGTTATGACAAGATCAGAGTTGAAGTTGATTATATGTCTGCTTAAGATTGTCAAAATTCTGACCCTATTGAATCTGATAAACCTCTGGTGATGGTTATATCCGTTAAACATACACAGAAGCGAAACAATAAAGTAAATTAATTAAATTGAGTTGGAGCTGAGATTGCTTGTGGAAACAAAGGAAGCATGCACCATTATCCTCTTAATCATATTTCGAAACTCATCACCAGTAAAACAATGAATGTATTATCAGGTGGATGAAGTACTAAGATGGATTATCAGAAAATTACTTATGTTAGTGTCGAACCTGATGAAATTCTATTTGATGAATATGTGACTTTGTTTTCGCAGGTTATTCATACAACTTTGCTAGTGAGTTAATTCTCTTACAGAATGGATCACACGACATTAACCTTTAATATAAGCCTTGACAATGTCTGTAAGTAACTAATACTCTTTACTTTACCTCCTGCTGGAACTGTGTTCTTCCTTGTGCAGCATCTGGACGTAAAACTTTCACTGCAACTCTTGTATGATCAAGGTAACACTTAAAGACAGGTCCATAGCCTCCTTCTCCAACCTTGAGAGATTCAGAGAAAGAATCTGTTGCTGTCTCAATCTCTTCAATGGTGTATTTCCTGTAGCTTATGGAGCCATTGGTTGATCTGTAGTCTGTGTTTCCTGCACTTAGTTTTCTTTCTTCCTGTTGCTCTGCCGCCCTTTCTGCTTTTTTTCTTTCAGCAAGCACCATTGCCACTTCCTCAGGAGTTCCTGTTTCCTCCAATTTTTTGTCTTCTTCTAGCCTCCATCGGTGAAGCTCCATTGCCTGCGTTTGTTTAACGTTTTAACAATCAAATGCCAATTTTAAGAATCGAAATTCGATTCCTCCACCCCCTCCCCAGTGTTACCTAATTCACTATCTAATTTGCCGTTTTAATTCGCCAATTCGCCCAAAATGGGCCAAAAATAAACCAAAATCGACCATAATTCGCTTGTTTCAATTCGCAATTCGCGGGGGAATTAGCGAATTAGGTAACACTTCCCCTCCCCCCTACAATATTCTTCAGAGAACCCATATCTTCTTTTTTGGAGTAGGGGGTGTCTGTTTGTGAAGGTTTTGAAACGTACTTGTTGTCTTTCTCTCTCTTTTGCAACAACTGCTTCTTTGCAGGCTTCACTGTACATTTCCATAGTTTGCTTTAGTTCAAGCTTAAGCCTTCTCATCTCAGTTTCTGTTTCTTCCTGCAACAATTCCAAACAGGTTTCATATTGTTACGTATACTTCATAACTTGAACAAATAAACAGTAAGATACATGAAAGTCATTGGCACGTGTGTATTTCGTACACAACTGGAGAAACCAGTAAATAGTACATGCAAGATACATGAAAGTCATTGGCAGTTGGCACATGTTTGTATTCTGAATGAATTTGAAGAAGATAATTATATTTTATGAGTTTGCTGCCTCTATGGTAGTATGATTACAAAGTACGGAAGGTTTCTGTGGTACATAATAATCGCTCAGGTCATAGTGCTATTAACAGTATCCTAGATTCCTCAAGGTGGGCAGCTGAGTGCAAGTTAACACCTAGGTAATGTGCACAGAAAGCTGTACTTTTTGCACATTACCTTTAATTCCCTTGTGTGAGGGAAGCAATGAAAAAGGAAGTAGTCGAGGGCAAGTTACAACAACCTAGATATTTGTATGCAATACAAGGTGCAGCTTTACCTAAGAATATAGCATTATCTAAGTGCACGTGTCAGCAATAAGTGTAGACTGTAGACTGTATATATATATATATATGTTTACTATTTGACAATATGTGACATTACTTCATGGTTTACTGCATTAAGTTGGAGATATTGTCCATTGATATCTTCATTAAGTTTTAATGTGCTTACGCTATGCAGTGAAGAAGATGAAGTCATTCCACTTTCTTGCGACATAAATGAAAAATCAGGCCTTGGGCTCATATCATTCATCCTTTGTCCGAAGCGAACTGACCCAAAACTATGGTCTGAACTGGTAGACATTCTTGGGGTGCGTGCTGAATCCATGTAGTCATACTGCACGGAAAGGCGGTCAACACTTGTTCTATCTGAGCTCACGAAGGATATGTCTGTATCACTTTCCGGAAAGTCACTCATCATCAGCCTTTCATTTATTCTATCTGGCCTGATAGAAAATTTGCTAACATGAGTGCATATCATCATGATAATTGTTAACATTTAATGCATGAGTATACTAAATATGGAAGTAAGGCTTAACTCATATTACATTGATCTCATTATCTTATGATTTATTTTTGATCTGGAATCAGTTAAGCATGTTTAGTGATTACCCTTGTATGTCATTAATTATAAGCTTCTTTCATAGTTGTATCCAGGAGGGATGATTGACACTATGACAATCATAGAATGAGCTTGCCCTTCTAGTGGAATAGTATGTAGTATGTACCTGACTAACTCCCTGTCATCTCTTGGTGGCGTGTACCCGCTGTAAGATGGCCTTTCCCCTGCTTGCACAGAATCCAGATTTCATCATTTGGATAAGAACCAATGCAAGTAATATAGTAGTGCAGAGAAAATAAAGAAACCTTTAATGCTCAGACTACGCTGTGGAGGTGTCGAAACAGGCGTGGAAGGACTTGATTTGTCTTTGACTACGCTTTCTAAGTAGCTCTGAAGAGGTGATGTGTGTGGAACTGGTCGTGAAGCATTGCGTACGTTTGACATCTTAGTTTTCGAGATTACATAAATATTGCAGAAATCAGGTGCTCCTCTTGACACAATGGTTGGTACATCTGCTTGCTTGAATTTTCTGTGTTACAACAAAAAAAGATCTTCACAGATCACTGTCTAGTAGATGGAAACACAGAATTAGACTAGGTCATTGCATTACGTAGCGGCCGTTATGTAACGAAAATTTGAACTTATCGTTCAGCAAATTGCCGTTACATAACGCGGTGAGAAGAATCACGTCCTCACAGTTCGTTCTTTACTCAACAATAAGTCGCTACATTACAACGTTATTTTTCCCGTGACATCCGTTTCTTGTCAGTTTCAGCTAAAAAGAATGAGATGGAAAACATACATTGCAACATAAAAAGCATGAACAAACCAAGAAAGGAACAAGAATGTGATGTTGGCTTTCAAGTTGAAAAATATATATGGGGTATGTCTATATATATCCATAATAAAATGGGGAATTCATGTTTTAAGTAATTATTCATTCACCAAATATAATCCAATCATATGATAGTTTTGGTCAAAACATGCTAACAGAATACCTCAAACTAGAAAAATGCAAATTTAAGGTTAGAACTTAGAAGTCCCTTGCCACAATCCATCCCATTCTGTGACATGGCTACCGTTACCTTGAGCGCGACGTTGCGACCTTATCTGTAATTCTTTTTCCTTGGATTTAAAGCATTTACCTCATATTATCTGCAGTGCTTGCTTCAGTTTGTGATGCCAAATTAAAAGTTTCCAATAATTTTCTATCATTGCTGGGTAAATTGAACATCATCAGGGAGTTACTGTTTTTGTCTAGTTTACTTTATGATACTAAACATTTTGTTTGTATAATGTTGTTGATTCTCATAGATTGTTATCTGCTGCAAATTCTGTGACTAACATGCTTATGTGCTGTACACATATCGGTTATTGTATGTGAAATATATAGAAAAGCCATTATGAGTAATTTCTGGAGCTCTTACCTCATAAATCCACCTTTTGAGGCACCAAGAACCAAATTCTCAATTGCCGCATAGTTGGCGTATTCTATTAGAGCTCTGCCTACATCGTTATCTTTTAGTGTGACATCTATGCAGCGTATCTGATACAACAGAAACCAAGTTAGCTAAGTAAGCACTTTAACATAAACAACAAGAAAAAAGTGAACCAAATCGTAATATGATTGTGACAGCTTATATGTCCTCATATTCTTGCTATAGATCTTAATTCTTAAACTATATCTAAGAGTTAATCTCGTTTTCCCTCAGTTCCTAAATAGTTTACACTCGCTCCTTTTTTTATCTGTACGAATTAATTTATACACTTCAAATTTAGGTATGAGACCATATCTATTTTTTCCCCTCTGCTTCATGAAAAAGTCTTGTGCTAATGTCAACTGTCAGTATGCTTATAATCTTTTACACAGGAAGAGGGAGTACATGTTTGCTTATGATTATTTTCTTTTGTCACCTAGGTTCTTGATCTTTGCACTTCATTATTTCATATCTTGTGGAGTTTGGTTAATTTAAGCTAGTATAGTAAAGTGTTTAAAGCGACACTACAATAGTAAAACTCAAAAAACATACATCCTTGCGAGTGCAAAAACAGCGAAATGTGAGGAACAATTCCTTTGTTTGCTTGTCAACTTGTTGATAGTTTGGTGATGAGCCTGGACCTGATGCTGATACAATGGCAGAACTTCCCGCTGCAAGCATGTAAGATAAATCGTTTCTAAGCAAAGTTCTAAGTTCAAATATGCAATCATTTATGTTAAATCCAGCAAATTAAACTTTTGATTGCATCCTGGTGATATCTTTATGATCCGGTGTGTTTATGTCTTAAAATTATTAGCCTGTCTTTGTTGACATTTATGTTCTGGAATATTTGAACATTTGTGTTCTTGTGGTTCATCATTTCATTTTTTTAATTCCTTTGCCTTTTGTTGAAGGAGGTCTTGCAGGAATTCCTATGAAATTGCTTGGAATGGTACATCTAATCTAAAGGTAAGCCTACAATCAGTTTGTTCATGCCCTCAAGCAGCTTGTTATGCATATTCGTATCTTTTCAACAAAAAGAAACCTAGCTTCTATGGAATAAAACGGTCATCCATTTAAATGGTTTCTTGATGGACATTAACTTCTTGATAGCATGTCAGATGAAAACTGGTCCAAAGAGGTTTGATCTGGGTTTGGAATAGACTTTCAGGTCCGATGCGGTCCAAGACTGACTTTGGGCCGGTCTGGTCTTAGTGTCTACATAATTTGGTTTTGGACTAACGAATTTCATGACTATTAATTAAGCTCATGAAAAGTATAATACTGTCTCCGTCCCAATTTAATTGCAACAGTTTACATTGTGCATTTTACTTGAAAGATAGCTGATTTTGATATACATGACAATGATTTTATATATATATTACAAAAAGGAGTAAATAAATACCTCTCCAAGTCATTTGGGGAAAAAGTGAAAGATGAGAATTATAGAACATTACAACTTGGGGATTGTATTTCCTTGTTTTTATAACAACATAGCTTGGCTCTTTATTTCAGATACTTGCTTCATTTGACATAAATTGTTTGCCATTTGTAATATAAAATGACCCACAATATTGTTTTTTTGGTTGGAGTAATTATTTTTCTTTTTCTTTTTTGGTTTGGCTTACTGTTATTTGACCTATGTTGAAAGTGTTACAATGTCAAGAGTTTTATATGGATAAAGTATCTTAATTTATTATATAATGATAGAAGCAATTTGGAAATGAAATCCAAGAAATTAAAAAAAAAACACAATTGAAAAAAACTGGCTGCGTTAGAACCTGCAAAAGAGGAGCCACTGGTGACGTGTATTAGGACGATTGCGCGGCCTCTACCGAGAAGGTGGTCAATGGCCCACCTGATCGCGTATTGGCTGCCTTTGTCTTTGTCTATTGCTACTGCAACCAGCCCATGGTCCTCTCCTTTCTTTCCTGCATACCCTTTTGATGCCCACATTGCAAAATGTTCTATCCCTGCTTTTTTTTCTTATCCTTTCTGTGATTTTAATTTCTGTGTTTATAATTGTCAAACATGTAAATGTATGAACACAGACATATGATCAAACTTTGACCATATCTTATTCCTGCTTGTCTTTTTATTCTCTCTACAATACCTTTGGGGAAGAAATGGTAAGAAGACTAGCCACCTTTTTGTTTTCCTTGGAACAATGTGCTTCCTCTTTTTTTTTTTTTTTTTTTTTCTTTTGCATTTTTTTCTCCCACCCATATATGTTGTGGTTATTCTTAGCCAAACACCTGAAATTTAGTGAAAAAATTAATACATGATATGCATTGAAAGTGGAAATAATCAAATATCTATTGTATAAATGCAGTAATGAATTATAGATCTCATGAAAAAAGGGAGAGAAATAACAGAAAAAGGCAAAAGAAGAAGAAAGCAGAAATATTTATAGGTACAAATACAAAACACTGATACTATTTCCCTGATAATTTAATATTCTTTTTTATATGTGTTTTTTTGGATGAATTATTTTGCAGCGCGAAGTAAAAATAAACTTCAATATATTTTTGGTCCCCCACTTTCTATCTCTACCTTTTTTAAAAATTACCCACTTTGTCTATGTAGCAAGTATTATGAAATGGAGGAAGTATATGGGAAAGCTTATTCTAAGTATTTTTTCTAAATCAAAATAAAGACATTCAAATGTAAGATATTTTATTGATCAATTGTCGCCTTGTCGGTATTGCTTATCTTGATTACAAAGGACATTTTTTTTTCCATCTTAGGTTAGTTGTTCAGTTTATCTGCCATTTTTTTCCATATAAAGCTCTTACACTATGCTTCATCCAAGGACTATCTAAGGGCATTTTCCTTATTAGAGATCTATCTTATTATAAAAGTACATTAAAAAACACAATAAGACGCTACTATTGTGAAGCTGAAATAGTACTTGGAATGTCTTGATCTTTGTGCAACAAATCCCACATAATAGGAGTGGTTTAATGGTAAAATTACTGCACACAGTAATAGGGTTAATAAAAAAACTTGAATGGAGCCGGTACACAATAAGTTACTTTGCACCAGGTATGGTATGACATAGTTTTTTATTTGAGATAGTCAATTTTTTATAATATAATCACCCTTTCTATAGTCAGTTTTTGTATGATATAGTCAATTTTCTATGTTATAGTCCGTTTTTGTATGACTTTGTTATAATACTTGCATTGGCTGTGTAAATAACCTCAATTTCATTATCTTTCCAAACTTTTGCTGGAAAAATGGCATGAAACTGGTAAATTTTGAATGAAATAACTTTCAAAATCTATTAATTTTTAATTTCCTCTCTAGCCTCTATATTATTTATTTGGAATGTCAGCAATGTATTTTGGATAGCAGTGAAAAGTCTAAATTTTTTATAGTTATTGAAGAGTTGTTTTAATTACTGATGCCACATCATTTCTTTGGTAGATATTTGATCAGAAATTGAAGATCGGGGTTATGCTCAACTAAGTTTTGGGGCTAGTTTGCTACAATTTCAAGATAAGCACTACATTGCACCATTGATTAAAGTCTTGGGGTGCATTTCCACTTTTGCCCTGTAAAGGTTGCATGGCAAGCTCAGAAAAGTGAGACTCCTTATCTAACTTTGCTTTGCAAGCTTACTATAACTAATAGTTTACAAGTGGTATTAATTGCAGATAATCTAACTGTTGTTTGTGACTAGTAAATAAGACTTCTACTTGTGAAAAAACGAGTTCATACTACATCAAATCGTAACTTAATTAAGACTATATTAATATCACTAGTGGAAGAAAAGCCGTGTTAAACCCCCTTATTGTAACAGGCCCAGAGAGATACCTGTTGCAAATACCAAGTAAAAGGGGAAGGGTTGTAAGAAGAAACATTGTTGGTGAAATTAAACAGATGAGTTGAAGAGAAAAGAAATGAAGCAAACAAGTGCAAGAGAGTATATAGACAACAAAGTTTTACAGAATGTCTTTAAGTTTTGAACAAAATGCCTAAAAATCTTTAATGATGTGCGAAGTTTGAATCCTCTAATTTATGTGATAGCTAAATTATATCCTCAGGAAGTTCTTAATTGAGCTTGTTTGTCTCTTTGATTTCTTCAATTTTCTCAACAGCCTCTTTTATGCTCCATCTTACATCTAAATTTTCATGGCAACAACTAAAACCAACCTTCAAAAGTTTTTTCATTTCGTCCTGGCTGTGATGGGTTCCTCCCATCTCTTTATCAAAAACATCCTCTCCTTTCTCCTCTTCACTTGCTATATCCTTTACCCAGGCTACTAGATTTTCACCCTTGACATTTCCAACAGCAAGGAAGTTGGTTGGGAATTTCCCAGTTAGTACTTCCAGTATGAGAATCCCGAGGCTCCAAACATCAGTCTTCTTTGTAAGACGGCCTAGTTGAGCATACTCAGGTGACTTGTAGGCAACCATGAGCTGCTTAGCATGCTCTGGGTTGATTAAAGGTTGGAGGGCATAGTCCATGAGAAGAGGTTCATATGAATCATTGAGAAGCACATTCGATGATTTCAGATAGCCGTGGGGCACAATATAGCTTGGGAGCTCACTGTAAAGGTAAGCTAACCCCCTTGCTACTCCTTTGATTATCTTCAACCGCATTGGCCAATCAAACCCTCTATCTTTCTGACTGCGGTTGCCTGAAACAAAACAAAAGCACACCACATTACGTTTAAGCATAACCAATGTATAAACATCGGTTTTGAATTTTTTGTTATTCCTCTCTTCAGTATGAGATCATCATTTATTTTCTTCATATGTTCTCCCTGTGCATGTGCCAGATTATACTCCCTCCATCACAAATTAGTTGCAACGTTTGCTTTTCAATGGTTAAAATTCAACTCAGACCATATGTTTCCACTATGTTTATACACTAATATATAAGAAAATATATTATCATATGGGATATTGTTAGACTTCTTCCAATGATCTTTCCATAATACTACCTTTTTTATATACTTTTTTTCACTAGTATGTGATTAGAGATTTTAGTGATGAAAAATGTATCTGGGAGACTGAAAAAGCAAATGTCTCAACTGAAATGAGATGGAGGGATCGTAGTTGATTTTACATCATGTTTTACTTACCATGAAGATGACTAGCCAAACTTCCGTTGTCAACAAAGTCAAAGATAAGAAGCTTCTCTTCTTTCCTGTAGTAATAAGCAACTAAAGCTAGCACATTAGGATGTCTTAACTTTCCCATTCTCCTAGAATGCTCATGGAAGTCCTCCCTTCCCACTTTGCTCATCTGCCTAAATCTCTTCACCACCAGTAGTTCACCTGCAATTATCTCCACCTTGTAGGAAGACTCGAAGTTTCCGCTCTCCAACACCTCTGCCGATGCAGTCAACAGGTCTGAGAGGTCAAAATTTTTCCTGTCATCTCTCACAAAATCCAACTTCTCTGGGCCCGACCGCTTTCTTGTGGTCGTTGTGCGCTGTTCGCTTGGTGGCACGTATGTTTCTACAAACTGGTTCCCATCTTGAGATGCTAAAGTGTCCTCTTTCATGAACTTGGCCCTGCGTTTCTTTTGATAGACTAATAAGATTACCATTGTCAAGATCATTAGTGCAAGCAGTACGACTACCACAATAATGGTGGTTTTACTTGATGACTTGTGTTTAGTTTTAGGAGTTGGAGCGCTGGCTGCTGTCTCACCAGCGCATGGCTCAAGGGGGGCTCCACACAGTCCTTTATTTCCTGCATTTTTTTCTAAGGAAAATTAATCATGTTGGACATTTAGAAAGTTTTCTCGAAGCATGGTTTTGAACATAAAACAATTGGTTTAGTAGGTCGTAATTATGCATGTAAGAATAATGAGTTTGTATATAATTTTGCAAGGACAATCCTATTCCGATGTCCATGGTAATGCTTCCTATCCTGAATTGATGAAGAAAATTACATGCTCGGAAGTAGAGCTACCTTATATTACACACAAACACTATAAGATACATGTTATTTATTAACGCCTACCAAACATATCGATATTTATTTATTATTTTTTATGGCATGTTTTACCTGAAAAGAGCTTTGCATCGAGTTTCGTGAGTCTTGCTGGAAGAGGACCCTCCAATTGATTGTTCGCCACATTGATGCTTGGCAAGTTTTTTTGTTGAAAGTCCGGGATGCTCCCTTGGAATTGGTTGCGGTCTAATTTTAGCTCAACCAGGATGGGCAGTGTTGCGAGAGATGATGGTATTTTGCCGGTGAAGGCATTGTTTGTCAGAACCACTCTCCTCAAGGCATCCATTCCAGCAAAGACATATTCAGGAACTTCACCAGAAAATTTATTATTAGTGAGAAAAAACGATCTCAATTTTGGTAAGCGATGAATATCTGGAATAGAGCCTTCAAGCTTGTTGTTCTTGAAGCTCAAGGTCCTCAGTTCGGACAATTGAGAGAGAGCATCTATATCAAGGGTGCCTCCTAAACCCATATTTTCTAGCTGTAAACCCCAGACTTTTCCATATTCACATATGACACCAACCCATTTAGAGGTACCACCATTTGAGCATGGAGTAGTAGAAGGGTTCCAGTTAGGAATAGCCTCCTTATGTGTAAGGGATGACTTAAACTTTAGCAGAGCCTCGGCCTCCGTGACACCTGATACAGGTGTTCCTATATAGGTTATCGCCAGAAGAGATAGAATAAGGAAGACGAAGAAACACGAGGTTGAAGGTGGTGGGCGCACAGGCGAAGCAAATGCATGCGCGCCCATCAGCAACTTTATGAAGTTATGTTGATGTGAAGATAGATGGTAATAATGTTACTAATACCCTTATTTTAACGTTAGATGTTCCTGTCAAAAAAAAAAAACGTTAGATGTTGAACGAATCGAAGAAGGGAACGGCTAATATTGGTTTCTATTGCTAGTTTTTATTGTCTTGCATGTTGTTTCATCATCTTCTTTCTTTGTTTCCTTCGTCTTTCATGAAGATGAGGCAGAGCGCATGCAAATGTAACACCAAAAAAAAGAAGGAAAATGGACAAAAGGGTGGAAAAGGATGGAAAAGTTACAGAAAAGGGGAAGGTTTTGGAGGGTTTTTGGGTGTTTAGGAGAGAGAGATGGAGGGTGGCAAAGTCTCTGCTGGCTTTGCAAACTGTGAAATTGGCGGTGTGTTTCGGGTTTTTGGGTTGTTGGCGGAGGAGAATCTGGGAGATGAGCTGTGTTGAGGCCGAGAACTATGGCCATCCTTTGAATCATAAACATGTAGAGTTTTCCTTTGTTTCTGTCTCATCCTAATAATAGTTTTTGCCAACTTATTATACGAAAAAGAGATTTTTACCAATCTGTCAAGAAAAATAGTCTCATATATAACTTTAGGAAGTATATTTTTAAGATTATGTGATTTTGGATTGGACTTTAAGTTGATTTTTGTTTTCTTCATTGCCAAAAACTGAGTTTAACGTAACTTTCATTTGTTTGGTCGAATAGATTTCAGTAAACAAACTAGGCCATAGCATATACGTAATAATTATTGGGTACAATTTTATAATTGAATTTATATATGTCATCCGTGACAAATATAAATAATGCACCTTATCGATTTGAATCCTGGGCTGTGTTTGGTTGGGACAAAAATTATGGAGTAAATATCTTCATTTTGCTCTAATTTGAAAAGGAAAAGGGGTGAATAATCTTCATAAATTGAAAATGATTTTGCTAAATGTGACTTTATCTTTTGTTAATGTCACTTCCGCCCCATTTTCTTTTAGCGTTTTCTTATCAACTTTAATAGCAAGGATTTTTTTTTTTTTGATAATTACTATAGTCTATTAATCTTATTAAGAAAACTAGTTGTTGTTTCAAGCGATGCCTCGGTCTTTGCATGTACTTCCTCCGTTCCAAAATAAGTGAAACACTTCTCTCATTTATGTGAGAGCTTTTTGAGACAAGTGTTTCACTTATTTTAGAACGGAGGAAGTAATACATTTTTTGAGGTTGTATATCTTTTTATACGCCTCTTTTTATACGCCTCTTGAGTTGAGAACAACTTGTTACTTTGTCTTACAATAATCTTCATATGTCAATCGACATGATTCTTTCGACAACTCTTAGTATATGCAATTGATTCATGCGAGTGCGCTGTTACATTTTGGTTCTTAAATCGGACGCAATGTAGTTTGCAGCTGTGAGTTATGAATATTAGGGTATTAAGATTTCATATTGTGAATTATAAACTTTTTATTTATTTTTTAAAAATAAAAATATTATTTTCTCTTTAAATATATATATTTTTTTTTTCCACAAAGACGAAATTGAGATTGTAGATTAGTTGGTCAGTTTGTATTTCAAATGAGAAGTTGTGGGTTTGAGCCTTAACATTTTTATTGTTTAAATGTAGTTATGGACACAATTTTTATGGAAACTCCTTACAAATTACTAGGGGAAAAACCACCAAAACTATTACTAATCAATCAGCAAATATTAGTGAACCACTTATACAAAACTTGTGAACTAATCCTCCCGTAAAATTTCTAATAATCTAGAATCTCGTAAATAAAAAGCAAAAAAAAAGAATTATAATCTAGAAGCCCGAGAATATTAGTAATATGTCCTCGTGTTTGAGCCCTACTGTGATTTGAAAGAGTTAAGACCCAAGACTATCTAACTTTAATATGTCTATTCTGGATTAAGATATTTTGGTTTTTATCCTTCTCACCATATGAAGATCATCGTTCAACACTTGTCTTCTTTAGCTATCTTACATATTATTTTTTCACAATTACTTAATTTTAAATCACGGAAATCTATACTAATATATTAAAAGGCGTTCCTAAACAAGGAACGATGTCACGTGGCGCTTTGCCTTAGAGTGTTTGACTCCATGTAATCCATGTCCAATTAAAAAATATAAAATGCATTGTGTAAGATTTGACCCCGTGATCACAAACATATATATTAAAGTCTTAACCACTAAACCAAGTGATACTTAATTTTATCATTTTAACGTAAAAATTAATAAATGAAAGATATAATTACCCGAGGCGTAGCCCGGGCATAAAAATTAGTTTGCATTAATTAAAAGATGAAATTACAACCTAATGCTATTACAATCAAATATGAAACATAAATCAAACAGACATTATGTTGAGCTTCACTTGCTCTTACATTCCCTACTAAGAAAAAACAACTTATTGCTAATCCAATCCAAATAAACCTTATCTTGGGCGACTTTTGGTGGGTGTGGGTGATATGTCTTGTCTGAAAAGACCTAATATAATGTGAGAGAATCTGTTGAGAGTTGAGACGTTGTACCCATACGATCTTCGGGTGTAGATTGTTGCCTTCCATCTTGTTGAATCCTTTGTTCACACGATGAATAATCCCAAGATTCTTTTGCAGAAATTTCTTCCTAGGATTCTACTAATTGAACTACCAAAGAAGCCACATCCTTTGGTGGCTTCTGACCCTGCTTCGAGGGTACCTAGAGTTTTGCCTCGCAAGGCGAAAACTCAAAATGCGTGGAGGTCGAAACTTGCCCCAAATTAATTTGGAGGGCCTCCCACAAGATGCATTTTTTATGTGTGATGATTTCGAAAATCACCACATGAACTTGGGCCGAATTATCTTGATTGAATTTGCCCATTCGTTGGATATGAAAATCCAACCCCGCAATCTCGAAACCAGAAGATCGAGCCACGACAGATATACATTCTACCCTAGATAGAGAATTGTCTCTCATCTTACCCAACTTTCGGGATCCAAAAGCTGTTTGAACCAACTATACCAAACTCCAGGAGCATCTTCATTATAGATCGGGTTTCCTAGATCATTCCTCGTCATAGGAAACCAAGATTCTTCTATTGCCCACCTAATACTACTAAACACCACCCTAGCACAACCATAAACAATATAGCAAGGATAATTGGATTTGGATACAACTAAACTAAGATTGAAACAGAAACCAAAACTGAACCAAACTACAGAACTAACAAAAAAAAACTAAAAGTAACCTTCGATTGCGGATCTCTACGAGATGAGCTGCACTTGCGCTTCGCAATCGAACTAGCCACACCACCACAAACCGAACAGGGGCGGCACACAGGCGGTAAGGCTCACACCGAACCAACTAACCAAAACCACAAACCAACCACACCAAAACATCGAACAGGGAAAGGGGAAGGGAGCACACTAAACCTGGGAACGACTAAACACTCGGGGAAGGGGAAGGAAAGACACTCGACAACCAACGAAAATCACTAGGGAAAGGGGGTGGAGGGGGGAGGGGAGACGCAGAAAGAACTCACCAATGCGGGAGAGAACAAGGGAACCCTACGCTACTAACTAGGAGGGGAAAGGGGAGGGGAAACTCGCGAACGGGGAGGGGAACCTATCGGATGCAAACACTGACGCGACGGAACGGGGGACTTGGGACGGGGAAACCTACGCTACTAACTGACGCAACTGACCTGAATTAGACACGGAAAGGGGGAGATGATCCGACAGGTGAATGACGACAGGGGAGGGAGAACAGACACAACACCTAAACTACGGAAGGGAAGGGGAGCAGGCTCGCTGGCGGCCAGGTGAGCGGCGCGCGCTCAGGCCGGCCACCAGCGAGCCTGCTCTAGAGTGGCGCTGGGTAGATAGGTTTTTAGGGTTCGGTTTTTAGAGAGAGGGTGGAGGTTTTTAATGTCCATTTTTTCACAATTACACGAACACTTTTTTTTTCGATTTTCGTATGACCACTTTGGATACTCTAGAAAGTTAATTCTTCATCTATACACAAGTTGAGTCATGGTCCTCCTCTGAGCACTAATTAAATTCTCTAACCACTTTGTTGGTGAAAACTTTAAGGCTTTGTTTGGTAAAGAGAGGTTTGAGGAAACATTAGAGGCTTGAACTCATATTAGAGGATTTGACTAGTCAATCCTCTAAGTTGAGTATTTAATAATTCTAGGTTTTTATTAGCTAAATGGATTTTAAAAACTCTTTTTGAAAAAGTCGAGGGAGCACTTTTTTGACATTAAGGTTTGGGAATGAGTGGCTAAATTACATTTATTTCCAAAATTTCTTGAAAATTTCATTTATAAACAATAAAGAGTACAATAATGGATTATACACATGTCCTTATATGTCATCTTACACAATTAAGTAGCATTCAACTATCAGGTACTTACCAAACACCTTTATACAAACAGCTAGTCAAACAAGTTAATAGAATCAGCTATCAGCTAATGATACAATTAGCTAACAGCTAATTGCCAAACAGGGCCTAGCATTGTCGTTGCATGCCTTGAACATGGTGTTTCGAGCGACCTAGCTAGGATGGCAGATAGAGTTTCCTTGTCTGTTTTTATTTTAGGCTTGTATTTTGGGCCAGTTCGTTTATGTATATTCAAAGTACTATAAAATTTCTTATACAAACACCCATCCATAATCCATTATAAAATCAGTACTATTTTCTCAAAGACCTTATAAGACATGTTCTGTCCCTTGCATGTGGATTAGCAAATGCATTGTTAGTGAACGTAAATTTCTTTGTCGATTTGTTGTTCTTCCTGTTTTCTTAGTTTGAATTTCGTCATAACAATTACTTTCTTTTAGATGAGTCGGCATATTATGTGCATTATGAAAATAATATACTCTTTTTTGTGTTACCATTGATTTTTCTCCTAGCAAGGCTCTAACAGGGAAAATATATAAAAATTGGACCTCCAAGAAGAGTGATATGAAATATAATAAGCAAAAAAAGCTGTCGATATTGCAATACTCTAGATCAAAGTTCCTATATTTGTATAAAATCTTTGGATAAAGTTCCATTTTACTAACATCGGCATTTGCATGATATATATATATATATATATATATACCAGGATAACGCCAAGGATCTGGGGATTTTAACATATAAACTGAAAACTTAAAACAGAAAGCATGAAGTAAAATAAGGCGGTTGAACCGGCCATGGTTTTACAGAACAGACTTACAGAGAGTCTTGGAAGAAACTTAAAACATAGAGAGTGTTACAATTTTATGTGAGAGAAAGAGAGGGAGAGAGAGAGATTTTTAGAGGAGCTTGTATTGCTGTGTTATGCTCTCCCTTGAACTGAAGAAGGAGCCTCTATTTATAGGCAGTGAAGAGTGGTGCTGTCAAGTCGAAGAGCTGTCTTCTGCTTTACCCTGTTCACTGTTTTGTCTTTTGATGCTTTTACTGTTGATGAATAGTAATGCTTTACACTGTTTGACTGCTTTTGCTGTTGAAGAATAGTAGTGCTTTACACTGTTTGACTGCTTTTGACTTTTGATGCTTTTACTGTTGGAGCAGGACTTTGTCCCTTGAAGATGGTGATATAATCATTTTAAGCCTGGAAACCAGCATTTTCTTCGTCATCACTGAGGTGGATCGAGGAGTCTGCTGTTGATTCATGTTCCGAAGTAATAGAAGATTCAGACATACTATTAGCTAGTTGTCGTAGGATCCGAGCATAATCTTCGGGGTTTTAGCCGATGCAAGCAAAGAATTTGCTCGTGATTTTCGGGCAAGAAACCGAGATTGTTCGGTCTTTGTAGTCATTGTACTGTGTTACAATTCTTTTTCAACCATTCTTTGATGGCCGGTTCAAGAATAGGCTGTGGCGTATTAAAGTTCGACCACCACCGATTTTAAATTTTCTCCGGAGGACCAAACCCCCTTGATCCTGGTTTGCTTCAAGAAACCATTGATGAGACCCAAGGAAGATAGAACTTCATTGAAAACAAACATAAGGCGGGAAAACGCCTTTCTAGATTTGAGGGTTTGTATTGGGTTCGAAAGGTATTATAACTTTTTGTAATGTCGGGGTGGAGGATTTCCTTTGGAAGAGCCATAGAACTTCCACCAATGCGCAAACCATGATGGCAATTTTTCCGGTCGTATGGTTTTGGTGTTAAAATAGATAAGCCATGAATGAGACAATCTATTATTTTGTATTAAAAGGTGGAGAACCACGCCCGTTGGTAATCCCGGTAATTAAAGGTTTTACAATGTGGGAAGGTGTTGTTAAAGCTAATGGGGAAGGCTTTGTTTTTCGACGAGATCTTGATTCCAGTCTTGAGGACTAAGAACCTTTAGAATTTTAATGGTTGAATAAGAGGGCTCGGCTTGCTCATTTTTATAAAAGAAATGTTTGAATTCGGCGGAGACTGTGACCTCAAGGATTGTCCGGTAATAAAGCTGCGAGTTTTAGTACGATCCCAAGGTTTATAGAACCAGTTTTTTCCAAAGATATTTTGTATGGAGACATAGGGATTTTCATCATGATACCCTTGTTCTATTGTTATAATGTTTTGTGAGGTAGTTTTAATAAAATATTCTGAAGTCTCAGTTTTCTTGGGTTGTGTAAGCACAATCTGAGAACTACCAGTTTTGTAAAGTTGTTTTTGAGGAAGGGTTTTTGAGGAAGATTCTCCTTCCTCTGGTTTTGAAATAACACTGATATTTTTCCCCTAGAATTGTTTTACCTTCGTTCTTTGCTTTGCTTGTGTTACCTTGGCTTTGCAAAGAGTTATGAAAAGCTTGGAGGAGCCGGGGGTGTTTTTGGATGGACGAAGGATGCTCGAGAGATGGAGAGGAGCCATTCCCGAACTTCCCGAGTTCTATCAATAGAAGAGGTTTCACTCTCATTGTTCGGGCGCATCGTACCAAGTTTCAATAGGTTTTTGAGTTGTGCATAAGGTTTTTTCAGGAGGAGGTTGAGACTTTCCTTTATCTTTTGTTTTGCGAGGCATTTCGTAAGAAATTCACGGGTTAAGAAGTCAGGGATAGAATTCTCTTCTCCTTTTATATGCTCAATATCAAATTCAAAAATGCTTAAGATAGAACTGCCATCTAGCAAAAACATGTTTTACGGCAATATTTTGGACATCCTTTTTTAAAACAGCTTTTGCAGCTTGACAATCAACACGTAATAAGAATTTTTTATTTAGTAAATCGGATTGGAATTTTGTAATACAGAGAACAATGGATAAAACTTCCTGCTTTATAGTAGAGTATTTCAGTTTGGGTATCATTCCAATGTCCAGAGGTGAACCCGATAATGTGTTCCTTACCATTGTCGACTGTTTTAGGATACCTCCATAACCCTTGTCACGGCATCTGTCTCAACAATTTTAGGTAGGTCGGGGTTTGCTAAACTAAGGCAAGGGATTTCTAAGACACGAGTTTTTATAGTCTTAACGGCACTGGGTATGGAGATCGGACCAAGGCGGTGGGTTTTTCTTTAGTCTATCATGGAGAGGTTTCGCAATTCTGCGAGAGATTTGGATAAAAGTCTAAGACATAGTTTAAACTACCAAGAAACCTCTCGTAGTTGAGTTTTGTCCAAGATTTTATCGGGAAACTTACTAGTGAATTGGAGAGACCTATCAATAGGGGTAATAGTGCCACATGACACAATCTGTCCTAGGAATCTAATTTCGAGTTTGAAATAAGGAAATCTTTTTCTTTGAAATAACAAGACCATTCTTTTTAATTAGATAGAAAAAAGTTTTGAGGTTTTTAAAGTCTCGATCAATCGTGCTTGAGTAAACTAGCACGTCATCAATGTAAACAATGCAAAAGTCGAATAGGGGTTGAAGATATCGTTCATAATCCTTTGGTATTCAGAGGGAGCATTCTTAAGGCCGAAAGGCATAACATTCCATTCGTATTGGCCAAAAGGAACAGTAAAGGCCGTTTTATAACGATGTTGTGGCTTGATGCGTATACGCGTAAAACCGACTTCATATCGAATTTTGAGAAGATATAGGCATGGTGTAATTTTTGCATTAGATCTTTTTTATTGGGTATTGGGTAACGGATCCAACGAAGGGCATCGTTAAGAGGCTTGTAATTTATGACTAGCCTAGGCGTGCCACGTTCAATCTCAGAGGCTTTATTGACATAAAATGCCGCACAGCTCCAAGGGGAACGAGATTTGGAAATTAAGCCTTTGCTTTCGAGAAATTTAATTTCTTCTCGACAATGGCGTTCTAAGTCAGCATTCATTTGGGTTGGTCGAGCTTTGGTAGGGATATTTTTTTCATCAAAATCAGGCTCATAAGGTAAGTCGACCATGTGTTGCTTTCTATTCCGGAAGGCATTGGGCGGCTCGAACAAACTTCGCTTTCGAGGAGATTTTGGAAGTTAGTTATCGAGTTTTTAGGACACTACCTTGTAATTGTTCCTCAATTTTTTGTAAATGGATTTTTCTGTTTTAGATCATGCACGTCACTCTGCTTTCGATTGATAAGAGAGTTTATCTCACTGTTATAAATGGAGCTTGCCTTTATAATGTTGAGATTTCTAGTCTTGGGTTTTTCTAAGAAAAAGAAGTCAAGCTTTTTATTTTTAGTTTTGAAGGATATCCCATCATAATTGACACTTTGTAAGGAGTTATGAGATTTATGAAGGGTGTTCCCAAGATTCTTGAATGGTGCATATTTGTAACGAGGACAAAATGGCTTTTTATAGAGAGGCCTTGATTTAATATGTTGGCATCTGTTTTTCCCTCTATATGCATTTTGGTGTTGTTGGCAGAACTCAGTTTTTCCAAGGTTTTTTGGTGAAAGCGTTTTGGGACGAGACTGGATTTAATGCAATTTAAATCTGCTCCGGTATCGAACAAAGCTATAGTATTGATTTTGAAGTCACTGGAGAACTCAAGTGTGATTTTTATGTAATACTTCCTAGAACTGATTTCTTTTAAAACAAAAAGGAAATCATCTGGGACTTTTGGGATATCGTCAGGATCACTTTCACTAGGGATATCTGGGACTATATGAGAAGACAAAAGCTGAATAATGGCTGAGTCTTGTTGTTGCTTGGTCTTAAGGTCTTTTATATCGGTTTTAATGGTTTTAACTTCAGCCTGACGGTCCTGTATGGTTCTTTCTGGCTTCTTTCTAGAGCTTCTCTTCTCTAAAATAGAAGTGAGGTTGTAAGGTTCAGTGCTTGAAGAAAAAGGGGTAAGGTCCTTTTCTTTAGGATTTTCTTCAAGGGATTTACGAAGACGTTCAAGGTATTGCTTTTGAAGAGCAGGATTATCAATGTCCTGGATAACATCTAATATGAGGTTTTGTTCAATGGTGAGGACATTTAGGGTAGAATCCTCATCATTACTAGAGGAGGAATCTATATCATCATCCTGAGGGCCATAATTCTCAGCTGAATTATCTGTTTCCTCATCAGAAGACTCTATAAAAAGAGCTGAAATTTTTCCTAGAGTTTCAACATCTAGGTCGAGGTTTTGGATTTTATTAGACACTCTACAAAATAATTTTGTGTGACCCTTTTTACCACATTTGAAACATGTGATGTTTTTAAGGTCGGGCTTTGTAGTGAATTTGTTGGTGTTTCCTATGAGACTTCCATTTTCGTTGTTCAAAAGGTTTTCTATGGAAGACTTTCTCAACTTTTATATAGAATTTTCGTGACTTAAAGGGCTTTTGGTAATGGGTTGTTTTGTTACAGTTCCCTTTGCAAGTGCTAGTCCGAGGAGAAGAGATATCAAGCTGTGTGGCGAAGGAGCCTAATTCCTTTTTAGTCTCTTTTAACTCTCTTTTTAGGTGTTTTTGGAGCTTCAAATCTTGACATATTTGAAGGCCTTGTTTAGAGGTTACACTAACCAATTCACCGTAGGTTAGCCTATCGTAAGGGATAATATGTTCACCAAAATCCTCACGGATTCGGTTCCTGACCTTTTCTCCTAATATGGTTGGAAGACCAGCTAGGAATTTTTCTTTCCAAAAGGGTTGATTAGAATCTTCTCTAAGCATAACCCTGGTTAGGAAAGTATTTTTGTACCCCTTGGAAATCACTAAGTTTTTTGCATCTTAGGTTAGACAAAAGATTCGCATTTTTGTCCCCGAGATGGGAGGAATCTCCAATGAAGTGAAGGGATAAGGTAAATATGAGGGTTGAGACGAGAATCTTGAATTGGTTCTCCACTTAGGTTAAGTATGGGAACCCCATCTTCGGTTATACCGAATCGCATTCAAGATGTCTAGTTTCTTTGTTCTTTGGTGAGATAGAAATCCCACCATCCTTTAATTTGGCCGAGAGAACCCTGCAATAAGGAGCTGCTGCAACCGTTTTATCGATATACCGGATTGGGTTTTATAAGCATTTGAAGCCATCGTCATTTCTTTGCAAGAGGTTCAAAATCTGGTGTTCACTCATGCCGTCTATATTCCATTCATAAATAGAGGAGGCATTATATTTTGGTTGAACGATTGTGTTAGGCTGACTACCTATTTGAGATTCATTAGTCCTAATTGGAATAATATCAAGAGGATCAGAATTTTGCCAAACAAGTTTAGCTAATTCGGGTGTTTTAGGGCTAGTTTACGGATCGGTGTTGTCACTTAAATCCAGGACACAAGCGGTGTTATTACGGACCGTTTCTTCCTCAATTATTCTTGAAGTAGAAGGTTCAACCACGCTAATTTGGTCTTTAATAGCTTGAAGAAATTCGAGTCTTTGAAGTTGTAACTTCATTTTGAGCTTTTGCGAAATCGATAAGGTTTAAAAATCGGATTTCGGAGGCTTTTCTCTAAGGGAGTGGAGACTAAACTTGTCTCTGTTTTAAGGCTTTGCTTCTCAATTCTAGAAAGTTGCTTTCCTAGAGTGTTAAGACTAATATTAGTGAAATTGTTTTGCAGAACAATATTCTTAAGGTTTGCTGAGGCTTCTTCCTGAGGTATCTTAAGAGGAAAGGCCTCTACTTTGTGCTCATTTACGTTAAAGGAAATGCGTCGTAAAGGAGGATGGTCACTCGACTGTGCCATTCGGAGTTTCCCGGACAGTGTCCTTCTATTGGTATTGATAGGTTCTATGGTTTTGAAGGGGTAATCAATGTTGTTATCAGAGGTATAGAGTTCGAACCAGTCAAAGAAAAGAATATGGGTTTTATGCTTTTCAACAAAGCTGTAATAGTTTTCTTGGATCTTTTTACGTATTTCAAGAAAGTGTTTGAAGAACCATGTGCGTTTCGAGAGGTTATGTGGTGCATAAAAGTCTTTATGAACCAAGTCTTTATTGATCTCAAAATCCTTTTCAAGGACGTTAAGCTCATTGTTTATATTCTCAGTTATCACTGAGGCTGAGGGTGAGTCTGGAGGAGACTGTCTTTCAGCATAAACAGGGTGTGGAACCTGGGTTCTATATTCAACATTTTGAATGGAAGGCGAAGGTAAGTCTGAGGTAGAATACCTTGGTCTTTCTAGGTAATTGGTTCTAGGACAACTAACTTGTCGTTTATAGTGCATGTTACTTTCAGAAGGAATACGAGAAGATCGTCCTAGGTTTTCAACAGAGGAATGGTCTGAATACCTAGAGCTAGTGCTTACGTTAAAGCCGAGCTTAACACTACCATCGAGTATTGTATGACTCGTTCAAGGTCGGTGTTAGGTTACGGTTGGTGGTGGCCTGTATTTCGGGTTCGGCGGCTCCTTCAAGGAACCAATCTTCGGGAAGACGACATCATTCCATTGTATTGGTTTAGGAATTTTTATGTTAGATCTAGAGAGGTCGGTTTGGAGGAGAAGGGTTTCTCCTTTTATGCTTTGTTGTTTATTTCCAGTATTAAAGGCGGACATCATGGCTTTGTAATGGATTTTATAAATTAAAGCTCTTTGGAATAGAACCATCATACATTTTATAGTTATGAGTTTTAATTTGTAAGAGTAAAGATGATAAGATATTCTTATCACTTAACGAGACACTGAAGTTAGGGTAACAATCAAAAGAGACTGGACCCATACATAAACTTGACTCTATGGTTCCTAATAGGGAATCATTAAAGTCTTTAAATCGTCCATCTCTAAGGGCAACAAGAACGGAAGAATTTAATCCTTCTTTAGTAAGAGGTTTTAAGCCGACTTGAACTAACCCTATATGGATGTAACGATAACCTTTTTCGACATGTTTTTTCAAAGTGTTTCTTGAAAATAATTTTATAGTATCAATAGGTTTTGTTAAATGGATATCTCGTTCTTGGGTTTTGATAACATAGTCGGTTTTAAAGATATTATATCTACTCATTTTATAGATCGGTCTTTACTAACTTTGGGTATCTCCCAATTATCAATATTTTGCTCAAGGTTTTCTATAGTAAAAGTGTTATTTTTAACCAGTTTATTGGCTTTACCACTACTACCATGAGAAGAGGATGGAGTACCTTTGTTCCAAATAGAACTCATACTTATGAAACCGGAACTTAGTCCGGAAATTAAACCGAAAAAAAGCCCTATAACCTACCCCGCCGTTTAGGTAAGCGTAGCCTTATGGTTGCATTGCTTCACTCGGGACTTACTTGCCTCTACAAACGTTTAAACAAGCGAGTAACAAATAGGACAGATAAACAAGTTTTGAAGGCTGGAAAGTGCGATAACTTAAGAACAAGTTTTATAAAGAACAAATATAATCACACCCCATTGGCTCTGATACCAGGATACTTGTTCTTTATAAAACTTGTTCTTAAGTTATCAGTACTTTCCAGTCTTCAAAACTTGTTTATCTGTCCTATTTGTTACTCTGCTTGTTTAAACGTTTGTAGAGGCAGTAAGTCCCGAGTGAGGCAATCGTGACCATAAGGCTACGGTACCTAAACGGCGGGGTAGGTTATAGTGGCTTTTTTCTGGTTTAATTTCCTGGACTAAGTTCCGGTTTCATAAGTATGAGTTCTATTTGGAACAGAGGTACTCCATCCTCTTCTCATGGTAGTAGTGGTAAAGCCAATAAACTGGTTAAAAATAACACTTTTACTATAGAAAACCTTGAGCAAAATATTGATAATTGGGAGATACCCAAAGTTAGTAAAGACCAGATCTATAAAATGAGTAGATATAATATCTTTAAAACTGACTATGTTATCAAAACCCAAGAACGAGATATCCATTTAACAAAACCTATTGATACTATAAAATTATTTTCGGCAAACACTTTGAAAAAACATGTTGAAAAAGGTTATCGTTACATCCATATAGGGTTAGTTCAAGTTGGCTTAAAACCTCTTACTAAAGAAGGATTAAATTCTTCTGTTCTTGTTGCCCTTAGAGATGGACGATTTAAAGACTTTAATGATTCCCTTTTAGGAACCATAGAGTCAAGTTTATGTATGGGTCCAGTCTCTTTTGATTGTTACCCTAACTTCAGTGTCTCGTTAAGTGATAAGAATATCTTATCATCTTTACTATTACAAATTAAAACTCATAACTATAAAATGTATGATGGTTCTATTCCAGTAGCTTTAATTTATAAAATCCATTACAAAGCCATGATGTCCGCCTTTAATACTGGAAATAAACAACAAAGCATAAAAGGAGAAACCCTTCTCCTCCAAACCGACCTCTCTAGATCTAACATAAAAATTCCTAAACCAATACAATGGAATGATGTCAGTCTTCCTGAAGATTGGTTCCTTGAAGGAGCCGCCGAACCCGAAGTTCGGCCACCGGCTCAACCGTAACCTAACACCGACCTTGAACGAGTCATACAATACTCGATGGTAGTGTTAAGCTCGCCTTTACCGTAAGCACTAGCTCTAGGTATTCAGACCATTCCTCTGTTGAAAACCTAGGACGATCTTCTCGTATTCCTTCTGAAAGTAACATGCACTATAAACGACAAGTTAGTTGTCCTAGAACCAATTACCTAGAAAGACCAAGGTATTCTACCTCAGATTTACCTTCGCCTTCCATTCAAAATGTTGAATATAGAACCCAAGTTCCACACCCAGTTTATGCTGAAAGACAGTCTCCTCCAGACTCACCCTCAGCCTCAGTTATAACTGAGAATATGAACAATGAGCTTAACGTCCTTGAAAAGGATTTTGAGATCAATAAAGATTTGGTTCATAAAGACTTTTATGCACCACATAACCTCTCGAAACGCACATGGTTCTTCAAACACTTTCTTGAAATACGTAAAAAGATCCAAGAAAACTATTACAGCTTTGTTGAAAAACATAAAACCCATATTCTTTTCTTTGACTGGTTCGAACTCTATACCTCTGATAACAACATTGATTACCCCTTCAAAACCATAGAACCTATCAATACCAATAGAAGGACACCTGTCTGGGAAACTCCGAATGGCACAGTTCAGAGTGACCATCCTCCTTTACGACAGATTTCCTTTAACGTAAATGAGCACAAAGTAGAGGCCTTTCCTCTTAAGATACCTCAGGAAGAAGCCTCAGCAAACCTTAAGAATATTGTTCTGCAAAACAATTTCACTAATATTAGTCTTAACACTCTAGGAAAGCAACTTTCTAGAATTGAGAAACAAAGCCTTAAAACAGAGACAAGTTTAGTCTCCACTCCCTTAGAGAAAAGCCTCCGAAATCCGATTTTTAAACCTTATCGATTTCGCAAAAGCTCAAAATGAAGTTACAACTTCAAAGACTGAATTTCTTCAAGCTATTAAAGACCAAATTAGCAGGGTTGAACCTTCTACTTCAAGAATAATTGAGGAAGAAACGGTCCAGAATAACACTGCTTGTGTCCTGGATTTAAGTGACAACACTGATCCAGAAACTAGCCCTAAAACACCTGAATTAGCTAAACTTGTTTGGCAAAATTCTGATCCTCTTGATATTATTCCAATTAGGACTAATGAATCTCAAATAGGTAGTCAGCCTAACACAATCGTTCAACCAAAATATAATGCCTCCTCTATTTATGAATGGAATATAGACGGCATGAGTGAACACCAGATTTTGAACCTCTTGCAGCAAATGACGATGGCTTCAAATGCTAATAAAACCCAATCTGGTATATCAGATAAAACGGTTGCAGAGCTCCTTATTGCAGGGTTCTCTGGCCAAATTAAAGGATGGTGGGATTTCTATCTCACCAAAGAACAAACAGCCTAGACATCTTGAATGCGATTCGCATAACCGAAGATGGGGTTCCCATACTTAACCTAAGTGGAGAACCAATTCAAGATTCTCGTCTCAACCCTCATATTTACCTTATCACTCCATTTCATTGGAGATTCCTCCCATCTCAGGGACAAAAATGCAGATCTTTTGTCTAACCTAAGATGCAAAAAACTTAGTGATTTCCAGTGGTACAAAAATACTTTCCTAATTAACCAGGGTTATGCTTAGAGGAGATTCTAATCAACCCTTTTGGAAAGAAAAATTCCTAGCTGGTCTTCCAACCATATTAGGAGAAAAGGTCAGAAACCGAATCCGTGAGGATTTTGGTGAACATATTATCCCTTACGATAGGCTAACCTACGGTGAATTGGTTAGTGTAACCTCTAAACAAGGCCTTCAAATATGTCAAGATTTGAAGCTCCAAAAACACCTAAAAAGAGAGTTAAAAGAGACTAAAAAGGAATTAGGCTCCTTCTGCCAACAGTTTGATATCTCTTCTCCTCAGACTAGCACTTGCAAAGGGAACTGTAACAAAACAACCCATTACCAAAAGCCCTTTAAGTCACGAAAATTCTATAAGAAAGTTGAGAAAGTCTTCCATAAAAAACCTTTTGAACGACGAAAATGGAAGTCTCATAGGAAACACCAACAGTCCACTACAAAACCTGACCTTAAAAACATCACATGTTTCAAATGTGGTAAAAAGGGTCACACAGCCAGATTTTGTAGAGTGTCTAATAAAATCCAAAACCTCGACCTAGATGATGAAACTCTAGGAAAAATTTCAGCTCTTTTTATAGAGTCTTCTGATGAGGAAACAGATAATTCAGCTGAGAATTATGGCCCTCAGGATGATGATATAGATTCCTCCTCTAGTAATGATGAGGATTCTACCCTAAATGTCCTCACCATTGAACAAAACCTCATATTAGATGTTATCCAGGACATTGATAATCCTGCTCTTCAAAAACAATACCTTGAACGTCTTCGTAAATCCCTTGAAGAAAATCCTAAAGAAAAGGACCTTACCCCTTTTTCTTCAAGCACTGAACCTTACAACCTCACTTCTATTTTAGAGAAGAGAAGCTCTAGAAAGAAGCCAGAAAGAACCATACAGGACCTTCAGGCTGAAGTTAAAACCATTAAAACCGATATAAAAGACCTTAAGACCAAGCAACAACATGACTCAGCCATTATTCAGCTTTTGTCTTCTCATATAGCCCCAGATATCCCCAGTGAAAGTGATCCTGACGATATCCCAAAAGTCCCAGATGATTTCCTTTTTGTTTTAAAAGAAATCAGTTCTAGGAAGTATTACATAAAAATCACACTTGAGTTCTCCAGTGACTTCAAAATCGATACTATAGCTTTGTTCGATACCGGAGCAGATTTAAATTGCATTAAATCCAGTCTCGTCCCAAAACGCTTTCACCAAAAAACCTTGGAAAAACTGAGTTCTGCCAACAACACCAAAATGCATATAGAGGGAAAAACAGATGCCAACATATTAAATCAAGGCCTCTCTCTAAAAAGCCATTTTGTCCTCGTTACAAATATGCACCATTCAGTAATCTTGGGAACACCCTTCATAAATCTCATAACTCCTTATAGTGTCAATTACGATGGAATATCCTTCAAAACTAAAAATAAAAAGCTTGACTTCTTTTTCTTAGAAAAACCCAAGACTAGAAATCTCAACATTATAAAGGCAAGCTCCATTTATAACAGTGAGATAAACTCTCTTATCAATCGAAAGCAGAGTGACGTGCATGATCTAAAACAGAAAATCCATTTACAAAAAATTGAGGAACAATTACAAGGTAGTGTCCTAAAAACTCAGATAACTAACTTCCAAAATCTCCTCGAAAGCGAAGTTTGCTCTGAGCTGCCCAATGCCTTCTGGAGTAGAAAGCAACACATGGTCGACTTACCTTATGAGCCTGATTTTGATGAAAAAAATATCCCTACCAAAGCTCGACCAACCCAAATGAATGCTGACTTAGAACGCCATTGTCGAGAAGAAATTATATTTCTCGAAAGCAAAGGCTTAATTTCCAAATCCCGTTCCCCTTGGAGCTGTGCGGCATTTTATGTCAATAAAGCCTCTGAGATTGAACGTGGCACGCCTAGGCTAGTCATAAATTACAAGCCTCTTAACGATGCCCTTCGTTGGATCCGTTACCCAATACCCAATAAAAAAGATCTGATGCAAAAATTACACCATGCCTATATCTTCTCAAAATTCGATATGAAGTCTGGTTTCTGGCAGATACAGATCAAGCCACAACATCGGTATAAAACGGCCTTTACTGTTCCTTTTGGCCAATACGAATGGAATGTTATGCCTTTCGGCCTTAAGAATGCTCCCTCTGAATACCAGAGGATTATGAACGATATCTTCAACCCCTATTCAGACTTTTACATTGATGACGTGCTAGTTTACTCAAGCACGATTGATCAGCACTTTAAAAACCTCAAAACTTTTTTCTATCTTAAGAATGGTCTTGTTATTTCAGCAAAAAAGATTTCCTTATTTCAAACTAAAATTAGATTCCTAGGCCAGTTTGTGTCATGTGGCACTATTACCCCTATTGATAGGTCTCTCCAATTCACTAGTAAGTTTCCTGATAAAATCTTGGACAAAACTCAACTACAGAGGTTCCTTGGTAGTTTAAACTATGTCTTAGAAATCTCATACCTTAGTTTAGCTGACCCTGACCCACCTAAAATCTTGGAAACAGTTGCTAGTAACATGGGATACATGGGCATTTTAAAACAAGTCAACAGTAGTAAGTATTACATTACCAGTTTCGCCTCAGAACATTTAAATGATACTCAGCTAGAATACTCTTTTATAAAACAAAAGGTTTTATCAATCTTTCTTTGTATTACCATTTTCCAATCTGATTTATTTCATCACAAAGATGCTCAAAAGAATGAGCAAAACTTTACTAAAACTTTGGTGAACGGCAAAAACTTTTATCCCTCTTTGAATTTTAACAATAAGTTTACCCGAGGAGAAAACAACTCTCCTCCTAATTATCTAACTTTTGCAGGGACCTTTACAACAACCTCCAAGATGAGAAGCCCAAAGCCTTCTAAAAAATGGAGACAACTCCCTAAATATCACCTTCAAAATTTTCCAAAATTAACCCACAATATACCTACCACCTTGAGAAATAATTCCCACTTCATACCCTCACCTCATTTACATTGGTCCACTCGCAATATTCATCCAACAAAACACTTATCCTTCCCCAGGAAACTTCACAAAAATATTAACCGACTACCAACCGAATTACAGCTAATAATTCTCAACAAAGCCAAATTAGCAAAATTCAATCAAAATTTTACCGAATTCCTCACAAAACACGCTATTTTTCGCTGCTATCTATGGCATCTTTGGGAACTATCAGGTTTCTTCGATAAAGGATTCTTCCTCTATCCCAATGATCTTCAAAAGAGTGATCCTTACTTCCTCACATGGCGTTATGGGTTGGTAAGAAAATTCTATGATGTGCCAATTCCACAGGCCTCTATTTTCCAGGAATTCACAAAATACCAACAATATATCTTTTCTACTATACATTCCTTCAGATGGCATGAATGGACTTATATTGAAGCTATTTGTGCTAATATTGAAATGGATAAGGGAAAAATAAGACCAGCCCATTACTTAATTTTCCTAAATACCCAAGCTTGTATCCCTCGCATTATTCCTTCACAAAAAAACCCGGCCCAAGCAAGAGCCCAAGGACTTGCTTCCATTTCGGGAAATTTGACACATATTATCAATCATCATCAAAACCACCATTCGTTTCCAATTACCATTATTCATTATGGCAATACAACTGTTGTTTTCCCCCACTCCTTTAACAAATACTTTCTTACGGGCATACAACATACAGAATCTTCCTCTCAGTATTTATCTGATATCTTCGAAGGAAAGTATTTATCTGATGAAGGAAAGATTCATTTTGCTCAAATCTCTTCCCACCAGATATCTCAAACGGATCCGTGGTTACGTGATGATGGAGGAAATACTTGGTTTCCATGCTTTGGTTTCCGGTTTAAAAAAAAAAAAAAAAAAAAAAAAAAAAAAAAAAAAAAGAAAAAGAAAAAAAGGGGTTTCTCCAAGCTTCATCAAGATATGATCCCCCAACAACGGACAAAATTCTGCATCAACAGCAAAAGTCAAAAGCAGTCAAACAGTGTAAAGCACTACTATTCTTCAACAACAAAAGCAGTCAAACAGTATAAAGCATTACTATTCATCAACAGTAAAAGCATCAAAAAACAAAACAGTGAACAGGGTAAAGCAGAAGACAGCTCTTCGACTTGACAGCACCACTCTTCACTGCCTATAAATAGAGGCTCCTCCTTCAGTTCAAGGCAGAGCATAACACAGCAATACAAGCTCCTCTAAAAATCTCTCTCTCTCCCTCTCTTTCTCTCACATAAAATTGTAACACTCTCTATGTTTTAAGTTTCTTCCAAGACTCTCGTAAGTACGTTTACGTAAAACCATGGCCGGTTCAACCGCCTTATTTTACTTCATGCTTTCTGTTTTAAGTTTTCAGTTTATATGTTAAAATCCCCATATCCTTGGCGTTACCAAAGTCTGTTCTGTAAAACCATGGCCGGTTCAACCGCCTTATTTTACTTCATGCTTTCTGTTTTAAGTTTTCAGTTTATTTGTTAAAATCCCCAGATCCTTGGCGTTATCCTGGTATCAGAGCCAATGGGGTGTGATTATATTTGTTCTTTATAAAACTTGTTCTTAAGTTATCAGTTCTTTCCAGTCTTCAAAACTTGTTTATCTGTCCTATTTGTTACTCTGCTTGTTTAAACGTTTGTAGAGGCAGTAAGTCCCGAGTGAGGCAGTCAGACCATAAGGCTACAGTTACCTAAACGGCGGGGTAGGTTATAGGGCTTTTTTCTGGTTTAATTTCTGGACTAAGTTCTGGTTTCATAAGTATGAGTTCTATTTGGAACAAAGGTACTCCATCCTCTTCTCATGGTAGTAGTGGTAAAGCCAATAAACTGGTTAAAAATAACACTTTTACTATAGAAAACCTTGAGCAAAATATTGATAATTGGGAGATACCCAAAGTTAGTAAAGACCAGATCTATAAAATGAGTAGATATAATATCTTTAAAACTGACTATGTTATCAAAACCCAAGAACGAGATATCCATTTAACAAAACCTATTGATACTATAAAATTATTTTCAGCAAACACTTTGAAAAAACATGTCGAAAAAGGTTATCGTTACATCCATATAGGGTTAGTTCAAGTTGGCTTAAAACCTCTTACTAAAGAAGGATTAAATTCTTCTGTTCTTGTTGCCCTTAGAGATGGACGATTTAAAGACTTTAATGATTCCCTTTTAGGAACCATAGAGTCAAGTTTATGTATGGGTCCAGTCTCTTTTGATTGTTACCCTAACTTCAGTGTCTCGTTAAGTGATAAGAATATCTTATCATCTTTACTATTACAAATTAAAACTCATAACTATAAAATGTATGATGGTTCTATTCCAGTAGCTTTAATTTATAAAATCCATTACAAAGCCATGATGTCCGCCTTTAATACTGGAAATAAACAACAAAGCATAAAAGGAGAAACCCTTCTCCTCCAAACCGACCTCTCTAGATCTAACATAAAAATTCCTAAACCAATACAATGGAATGATGTCAGTCTTCCTGAAGATTGGTTCCTTGAAGGAGCTGCTGAACCTGAAGTTCAGTCACCAGCTCAACCAGAACCTAACACCGACCTTGAACGAGTCATACAATACTCTGATGGTAGTGTTAAGCTCAGCTTTAACAGAAGCACTAGCTCTAGGTATTCAGACCATTCCTCTGTTGAAAACCTAGGACGATCTTCTCGTATTCCTTCTGAAAGTAACATGCACTATAAACGACAAGTTAGTTGTCCTAGAACCAATTACCTAGAAAGACCAAGGTATTCTACCTCAGACTTACCTTCGCCTTCCATTCAAAATGTTGAATATAGAACCCAGGTTCCACACCCTGTTTATCTTTGAAAGACAGTCTCCTCCGAGACTCACCCTCGGCCTCAGTGATAACTGAGAATATAAACAATGAGCTTAACGTCCTTGAAAAGGATTTTGAGATCAATAAAGACTTGGTTCATAAAGACTTTTATGCACCACATAACCTCTCGAAGCGAACATGGTTCTTCAAACACTTTCTTGAAATACGTAAAAAGATCCAAGAAAACTATTACAGCTTTGTTGAAAAACATAAAACCCATATTCTTTTCTTTGACTGGTTCGAATTCTATACCTCTGATAACAACATTGATTACCCCTTCAAAACCATAGAACCTATCAATACCAATAGAAGGACACTGTCCGGGAAACTCCGAATGGCACAGTTCGAGTGACCATCCTCCTTTACTGACGGATTTCCTTTAACGTAAATGAGCACAAAGTAGAGGCCTTTCCTCTTAAGATACCTCAGGAAGAAGCCTCAGCAAACCTTAAGAATATTGTTCTGCAAAACAATTTCACTAATATTAGTCTTAACACTCTAGGAAAGCAACTTTCTAGAATTGAGAAACAAAGCCTTAAAACAGAGGCAAGTTTAGTCTCCACTCCCTTAGAGAAAAGCCTCCGAAATCCGATTTTTAAACCTTATCAGATTTCGCAAAAAGCTCAAAATGAAGTTACAACTTCAAAGGCGAATTTCTTCAAGCTATTAAAGACCAAATTAGCGGGGTTGAACCTTCTACTTCAAGAATAATTGAGGAAGAAACGGTCCAAAATAACACTGCTTGTGTCCTGGATTTAAGTGACAACACTGATCCAGAAACTAGCCCTAAAACACCTGAATTAGCTAAACTTGTTTGGCAAAATTCTGATCCTCTTGATATTATTCCAATTAGGACTAATGAATCTCAAATAGGTAGTCAGCCTAACACAATCGTTCAACCAAAATATAATGCCTCCTCTATTTATGAATGGAATATAGACGGCATGAGTGAACACCAGATTTTGAACCTCTTGCAGCAAATGACGATGGCTTCAAATGCTTATAAAACCCAATCTGGTATATCAGATAAAACGGTTGCAGAACTCCTTATTGCAGGGTTCTCGGCCAAATTAAAGGATGGTGGGATTTCTATCTCACCAAAGAACAACAACTAGACATCTTGAATGCAATTCGAAACAGCGAAGATGGGGTTCCCATACTTAACATAAGTGGAGAACCAATTCAAGATTCGTCTCAACCCTCATATTTACCTTATCCCTTCACTTCATTGGAGATTCCTCCCATCTCGGGGACAAAAATGCGAGATCTTTTGTCTAACCTAAGATGCAAAAAACTTAGTGATTTCCAAGTGGTACAAAAATACTTTCCTAACCGGGGTTATGCTTAGAGAAGATTCTAATCAACCCTTTTGGAAAGAAAAATTCCTAAATTTGGTCTTCCAACCATATTAGGAGAAAAGGTCGGGGAACCGAATCCGTGAGGATTTTGGTGAACATATTATCCCTTACGATAGGCTAACCTACGGTGAATTGGTTAGTGTAACCTCTAAACAAGGCCTTCAAATATGTCAAGATTTGAAGCTCCAAAAACACCTAAAAAGAGAGTTAAAAGAGACTAAAAAGGAATTAGGCTCCTTCGCCATGAGTTTGATATCTCTTCTCCTCGGACTAGCACTTGCAAAGGCGTAACAAAACAACCCATTACCAAAAGCCCTTTAAGTCACGAAAATTCTATAAAAAAGTTGAGAAAGTCTTCCATAGAAAACCTTTTGAACAACGAAAATGGAAGTCTCATAGGAAACACCAACAGTCCACTACAAAGCCTGACCTTAAAAACATCACATGTTTCAAATGTGGTAAAAAGGGTCACACAGCCAGATTTTGTAGAGTGTCTAATAAAATCCAAAACCTCGACCTAGATGTTGAAACTCTAGGAAAAATTTCAGCTCTTTTTATAGAGTCTTCTGATGAGGAAACAGATAATTCAGCTGAGAATTATGGCCCTCAGGATGATGATATAGATTCCTCCTCTAGTAATGATGAGGATTCTACCCTAAATGTCCTCACCATTGAACAAAACCTCATATTAGATGTTATCCAGGACATTGATAATCCTGCTCTTCAAAAACAATACCTTGAACGTCTTCGTAAATCCCTTGAAGAAAATCCTAAAGAAAAGGACCTTACCCCTTTTCCTTCAAGCACTGAACCTTACAACCTCACTTCTATTTTAGAGAAGAGAAGCTCTAGAAAGAAGCCAGAAAGAACCATACAGGACCTTCAGGCTGAAGTTAAAACCATTAAAACCGATATAAAAGACCTTAAGACCAAGCAACAACATGACTCAGCCATTATTCAGCTTTTGTCTTCTCATATAGCCCCAGATATCCCCAGTGAAAGTGATCCTGACGATATCCCAAAAGTCCCAGATGATTTCCTTTTTGTTTTAAAAGAAATCAGTTCTAGGAAGTATTACATAAAAATCACACTTGAGTTCTCCAGTGACTTCAAAATCGATACTATAGCTTTGTTCGATACCGGAGCAGATTTAAATTGCATTAAATCCAGTCTCGTCCCAAAACGCTTTCACCAAAAAACCTTGGAAAAAGCGAGTTACGCCAACAACACCAAAATGCATATAGAGGGAAAAACAGATGCCAACATATTAAATCAAGGCCTCTCTCTAAAAAGCCATTTTGTCCTCGTTACAAATATGCACCATTCGGTAATCTTGGGAACACCCTTCATAAATCTCATAACTCCTTATAGTGTCAATTACGATGGAATATCCTTCAAAACTAAAAATAAAAAGCTTGACTTCTTTTTCTTAGAAAAACCCAAGACTAGAAATCTCAACATTATAAAGGCAAGCTCCATTTATAACAGTGAGATAAACTCTCTTATCAATCGAAAGCAGTGACGTGCATGATCTAAAACAGAAAATCCATTTACAAAAAATTGAGGAACAATTACAAGGTAGTGTCCTAAAAACTCGGATAACTAACTTCCAAAATCTCCTCGAAAGCGAAGTTTGCTCGAGCCGCCCAATGCCTTCGGGGTAGAAAGCAACACATGGTCGACTTACCTTATGAGCCGATTTTGATGAAAAAAATATCCCTACCAAAGCTCGACCAACCCAAATGAATGCTGACTTAGAACGCCATTGTCGAGAAGAAATTATATTTCTCGAAAGCAAAGGCTTAATTTCCAAATCCCGTTCCCCTTGGAGCTGTGCGGCATTTTATGTCAATAAAGCCTCTGAGATTGAACGTGGCACGCCTAGGCTAGTCATAAATTACAAACCTCTTAACGATGCCCTTCGTTGGATCCGTTACCCAATACCCAATAAAAAAGATCTGATGCAAAAATTACACCATGCCTTTATCTTCTCAAAATTCGATATGAAGTCAGGTTTTACGCGGATACGAGATCAAGCCACAACATCGGTATAAAACAGCCTTTACTGTTCCTTTTGGCCAATACGAATGGAATGTTATGCCTTTCGGCCTTAAGAATGCTCCCTCTGAATACCAGAGGATTATGAACGATATCTTCAATTCAGACTTTTACATTGATGACGTGCTAGTTTACTCAAGCACGATTGATCAGCACTTTAAAAACCTCAAAACTTTTTTCTATCTAAAGAATGGTCTTGTTATTTCAGCAAAAAAGATTTCCTTATTTCAAACTAAAATTAGATTCCTAGGCCAGATTGTGTCATGTGGCACTATTACCCCTATTGATAGGTCTCTCCAATTCACTAGTAAGTTTCCTGATAAAATCTTGGACAAAACTCAACTACAGAGGTTCCTTGGTAGTTTAAACTATGTCTTAGAAATCTCATACCTTAGTTTAGCTGACCCTGACCCACCTAAAATCTTGGAAATAGTTGCTAGTAACATGGGTTACATGGGCATTTTAAAACAAGTCAACAGTAGTAAGTATTACATTACCAGTTTCGCCTCAGAACATTTAAATGATACTCAGCTAGAATACTCTTTTGTAAAACAAAAGGCTTTATCAATCTTTCGTTGTATTACCATTTTCCAATCTGATTTATTTCATCACAAAGATGCTCAAAAGAATGAGCAGGACTTTACTAAAACTTTGGTGAACGGCAAAAACTTTTATCCCTCTTTGAATTTTAACAATAAGTTTACCCGAGGAGAAAACAATTCTCTTCCTAATTATCTAACTTTTGCAGGGACCTTTACAACAACCTCCAAGATGAGAAGCCCAAAGCCTTCTAAAAAATGGAGACAACTCCCTAAATATCACCTTCAAAACTTTCCAAAATTAACCCACAATATACCTTCCACCTTGAGAAATAATTCCCACTTCATACCCTCACCTCATTTACATTGGTCCACTCGCAATATTCATCCAACAAAGCACTTATCCTTCCCCAGGAAACTTCACAAAAATATTAACCGACTACCAACCGAATTACAGCTAATAATTCTCAACAAAGCCAAATTAGCAAAATTCAATCAAAATTTTACCGAATTCCTCACAAAACACGCTATTTTTCGCTGCTATCTATGGCATCTTTGGGGACTATCAGGTTTCTTCGATAAATGATTCTTCCTCTATCCCAATGATCTTCAAAAGAGTGATCCTTACTTCCTCACATGGCGTTATGGGTTGGTAAGAAAATTCTATGATGTGCCAATTCCACAGGCCCCTATTTTCCAGGAATTCACAAAATACCAACAATATATCTTTTCTACTATACATTCCTTCAGATGGCATGAATGGACTTATATTGAAGCTATTTGTGCTAATATTGAGATGGATAAGGGAAAAATAAGACCAGCCCATTACTTAATTTTCCTAAATACCCAAGCTTGTATCCCTCGCCTTATTCCTTCACAAAAAAACCCGGCCCAAGCAAGAGCCCAAGGACTTGCTTCCATTTCGGGAAATTTGACACATATTATCAATCATCATCAAAACCACCATTCGTTTCCAATTACCATTATTCATTATGGCAATACAACTGTTGTTTTCCCCCACTCCTTTAACAAATACTTTCTTACGGGCATACAACATACAGAATCTTCCTCTCAGTATTTATCTGATATCTTCGAAGGAAAGTATTTATCTGATGAAGGAAAGATTCATTTTGCTCAAATCTCTTCCCACCGGGATATCTCAAACGGATCCGTGGGTCCGTGATGATGGAGGAAATCTTGGTTTCCATCTTTGGTTTCGGATTAAAAAAAAAAAAAAAAAAAAAAAAAAACTCCAAGCTTCATCAAGATATGATCCCCCAACAACGGACAAAATTCTGCATCAACAGCAAAAGTCAAAAGCAGTCAAACAGTGTAAAGCACTACTATTCTTCAACAGCAAAAGCAGTCAAACAGTGTAAAGCATTACTATTCATCAACAGTAAAAGCATCAAAAGACAAAACAGTGAACAGGGTAAAGCAGAAGACAGCTCTTCGACTTGACAGCACCACTCTTCACTGCCTATAAATAGAGGCTCCTCCTTCAGTTCAAGGGAGAGCATAACACAGCAATACAAGCTCCTCTAAAAATCTCTCTCTCTCCCTCTCTTTCTCTCACATAAAATTGTAACACTCTCTATGTTTTAAGTTTCTTCCAAGACTCTCTGTAAGTCTGTTCTGTAAAACCATGGCCGGTTCAACCGCCTTATTTTACTTCATGCTTTCTGTTTTAAGTTTTCAGTTTATATGTTAAAATCCCCAGATCCTTGGCGTTATCCTTATATATATATATATATATATATATATATATATATATATATATATATTCTATGCAAAATATATATATAAGATTATTATATTACTATAATTTATTACCCGCCATTAAACGTGCCTAAAAAATTCGACGTACTCCACATAACTAATATAGTAATATTGGCTCCAAATAAGTGCGTACGGACCTTTTTATCAAAGTATTTTTTGTCACTTTAGAATTGATTTGCAATAATTATAATGGTAAGACTAAACAAAATTAAAGGAACTTTTGAGCTTCTAATTACTTCCTCTGTTTCTTTTTAGTTTAGTCAATTTACTTTGGGGGAGAACCAAGGATGAAGTACAAAAGTATGATAGAGAAACAGAAATGTGAGAGAGAAAAACTAAAAAGTGGACTAAAATTTTTAAATATGGATGACAAGGGTGGAAAAAAAAAGGAGAAAGTAGAGGAGACATGTTACCAAGAATAGAAAAAACACCAGTGTGTAGATTAAAAAGAAACAAACTAAAAAGAAAAGTTTATAGATTAAAAAGAAACGGAGGGACACATTATTATTTTTTGAAATATAACACTCTCAAATATTAATGCAATATTAAATCTCAATTTATAGCATCCAAGTGACATTACATGCTATTTTAAATTTATCAATACAATAGTTGATGTTAATTAAGAATCGAGGTTGGCCTAGATGTTTGGAGATTCTCCTTCCACCTTTGTGACAAGGGTTTGATTCTTGCCCCTTGCAAAGTGAGATCTCCAAATTATTCCCCTCCAGGCTCCAAGGGATATTCATCTTACCTAATAATATAAAAAGAAATTGATGTCGATTTCTATTGTCGGTGTTACGGTGTAAATTTTATGATGTTACTTAAATGTAGAGCTGATCAACTCCAGCCCGGCCCGACCCGATTTTTGGGCGGGCTTGGGCAGTTTTTTTTGGCCTGCGGGCGGCCCGACCCGGTTTTTTTTTTTGGGCGGGCTTTGGAAAAGCCAAAAAAGACGTTTTAGTCTAATTTTTTGGCACGGCCCGTTTTGCCCGAAAAAGCCCGCTCGGCCCGGCCCGAAATAACAAGCTTTGGGCATAATTTTTTGGCCCGGATTTGGGTCCGGCCCGGTCAATGGGCAATTTTTTTTTTTGCTCGGTCCGCCCGAACCCGGCCCGGCCCATGATCACCTCTACTTAAATGTGTGCAAGAAAAGAGGCATAATTCATTAAGAATTTTATACCACCTCTGTCGCAAAAAGATGTTACCATTTGCAATCTTGACACTATTTATAAGTAAAGATGAAATCTTCTAAATTCTTTTCAATATATAAGAAAAAAATATAGTCATGTGGGATCTTATTTGATTCATCTCAATTAATACATATAAAAAATAAACTTCTGTAATTTTTACTTTAAAGATATCAATAATACAAATCGTGCATTGACGAACATGAAAAGAAGAAATGGGAACATCTTTTAGAAAGAAGAGATAATATTTAAATAAACTCTTAAAATGCGTAAAATAGATTTACATTCCTCACATTCCTTATTATTTCTTCTGTCATGAAAACGATTGTTTATGACGATCTATGATAGTCGATCCCAAATTATTTTGGAACTAAGGTCTTATTGTTGTGGTTCTAGTATGATATATGTAATAGAAATCGTAAATAGTTGTTTCAGCCTAATCATTTGGTTAAGAAACCCCTTGCGTTCTGGTAAAAAAAAAAAAGAAACCCCTTGCGTTGACCAAAAATCTTGTATTGACTCGTGCGCCCGAGGTTCACGTGGAGCATTTCACTTTAGATCTCCATAGTCCATCCCATTTTTACAATCCTCAAATTATTTGCTCCATGATTGAAGATGACGAAATGTACATATATTTAAAACCAGTGGAATAGAGGTCATAGTTAACGACTCGTTTGGATGAGTTATATATATATAATATTTTTTTGAGGTGTAGTTTACTGTAATTAGTTTAGGTATATGTTGAGTTTTAGATTGGTGCTGCCCGCGTGCACCTCGTGGGAAAACCGGATCTATTTTGTCATACCTTGTTCATTCATTGTTTAATTGTCTTTTTTGTTTTGTTCAAAGTTTCGAAGATACTATTGAATATTTTATTTTATTCAAAGCAGAAATGAAGATATTATATAAATGAAAAATAATAGTATTTAATATAGTCCTAAGTTTTAAGTATAAAAAGTTTGGTTAAACAATTTTAACAACGATTAACGTGTAATTTTATCATAGATTTCGAAGTTAATATCATCCTAAAAATGCATTAGGTGTTTATACTTAGCCACTTAGCAATCGTATAACTACATTTGTTATTTTCCTTTGTACAACGAAGACATAAACATTCTTATTCTTTTTTTTAATTAAATAAATACTCTTAATTAGTTAATCTTTATGAAACTAAATTTATGTTTGATTTATGTCCCTTTTTCACCCACTACTAGGAATCCTTTTGAGAAAAGTTTGGAATTTATAATTTAACCCATCAAAAGTAGGTAGATTTTTTTATTTGATTTTGCATGCCTTTTTAGAATTACACAGATAATTGAGACGAGCTTCTGCCGTTTTAGGCTGCATATGTTTTTTTAATCAGTTTATGCATATTTATTATCCGTTTATACATTTTTGTTATCAGTTTTTATACTAATATGAAATATGCAGAAACTGATAACAAATGTGTATAACTTGATATAAAATAATTTTAAACTAATAACAAATACGTATAAAATGAACAACTGATATGAAATATGTATAAACTGATATGAAATATGCATAAAATAATAACAAATATGCAAAACTGATACCAATTATGCATAAATTGATAACATATATACATGTAAAATGAATTTGGCATAAGCTCATCTCAGTAATAAATAAGATGGTCTCAGTTAAGTTTTTTTTCTTCATAATTTCTATATTGCATTTTGATTTATACTTTCTAGTAGTAACATAGGAACGATTTTATGGATATGTTTGGAGTATATCGTTAAAGGGAGGGGGTAATTTTATGAAATTTCACAAAGTAAAAATATATTACTTCGCATAAGGGTAACAAAATGAGCACTACTCTATATGCATGTTACATGATCTAATTTTTTAAGTAGACATGTGGCATAATTATATAGTTTTCTCCAATTCCAATATCGAGCCAATTTGTTAGGTGAGGCTCGCTCCAAATATATACTCCTATCAAAAAATATATATAAACACAACCATCTAGTAGTTGAGAGACTAACTCTTTCCCACCACCCAAAAAATAAGCAACCATGGAGCTCTTCTTCCTTTGTGGCTTAATCCTTTTCTTCTCTCTATCCCTTGCCTCCCTCTACCTTCTTCACAACCATAACTCCACCAAGGGATACCGGGTACCGCCCGGCACGATGGGATGGCCGGTGGTGGGCGAGTCCTTAGAATTTTTATCAACCGGGTGGAAGGGATACCCGGAGAAGTTCATTTTTGATAGACTCAGCAAGTATGCGCCCAACCAAGTGTTCAAGACTTCCATCCTAGGAGAAAAGGTTGCAATTATATGCGGCGCGGCAGGGAATAAGTTCTTGTACTCGAACGAGAACAAATTAGTACAAGCTTGGTGGCCTAGCTCAGTTGATAAGATCTTTCCTTCCTCCACCCAAACTTCCTCTAAAGAAGAAGCTAAGAAGATGAGGAAGCTCCTTCCCAACTTCCTTAAGCCTGAGGCTTTACAAAGGTATAATAATGCATATGTGATAGTATGTTGATAAACATTTTCAGCCCCACTAAAATCTACCACCTCCGTCTTTTTAATTGTTACACTTTGACATTTTATACTATTCACAAATTTCACTTTGACCATCGTTTGTGATTTATACGTGAATAAAAACATAGCAATGTGAGATCTGGTTAGATTCGTCTTAATATGTATTTTGTTAATATGTACTTTTTATAATTTTTACAAATACAAATTAGAGATACATGTCCTCAAAGTTTTGAATTGACATGCGTAAAAAGTGTAAATGTAACAATAAAAAAACAGAGGGAATTGATAGAGTATAAAACTATTCTTGGGACTCCAACCATTAGTTTAAGCTTAAACTAATGATTGAGGCCCCCGGAATAGTTTTATACTCTATCAGGAATATTTCTTATTGATGTAGCTTATATATTATACCTTAGCTTTAATGTAACATCGCAAGATTCTTAACTTGGAGGAGTCAATGATATAGTCAGGATTCGATCTCAAGTCTTGTTCAGATGTATAATTTTATCATCTGGTGCAGGTACATACCAATCATGGACACTATCGCCATCCGGCACATGGAGTCCGGGTGGGAGGGTAAAGATAAAGTAGAGGTGTTCCCTTTGGCTAAGAGATACACCTTCTGGCTCGCTTGCCGGCTCTTCTTAAGCATTGAGGACCCGGCTCATGTCGCAAAGTTCGCCGAGCCCTTCAACGACATAGCTGCTGGGATCATCTCTTTGCCTGTCAACCTCCCCGGAACACCTTTCAACCGCGGCATCAAGTCTTCCAACGTCGTAAGGAAAGAGTTGAGGGCCATCATTAAGCAGAGGAAGTTGGACTTAGCTGATGGGAAAGCTTCTCCTACGCAAGATATCCTTTCTCATATGTTGCTAACTGCTGATGAAGATGGAAGATTTATGACTGAGATGGATATTGCTGATAAAATCTTGGGGCTTCTTATTGGTGGTCATGATACTGCTAGTGCTGCTTGCACCTTTGTTGTCAAGTATCTTGCTGAGCTCCCTCACGTCTACGAGACTGTTTGCCAAGGTAATCAATTTAATTTACTTATTTTGTTAGTTACGGCGGGGTAAGTAGTATTATGATATTACTATTAGTAGGATTAATATGAAGTACTACCTGGTAGCCAGTGGATTATTATTTAACTTAAGCATATGGATTATACACCATATATGCATTACGGGCTAAGAGTCAAGGTTAGTTGGTTGGAGATCCTCCTTCTACCCTTGTGACAAGGGTTCGATTTTTTCCCCTATAAAGTGGGATCCCCAATTTCTTATACAAGAGATATTCATCTTACCTTAAAAAAATGCATTATGGGCTAGTATACTAGTATATGCGTATTGTGTCTGACCCATGACTAGCAATCATAGTATAGTTGGACTAAATCTGTTGAATATGGAGATGGCAAATGAGTTGTTTGGAGCTGGACAATTTGTTTTGATTATATTGGGGTGATGAGCTACTTGGTTGGCATTGGTTGGCATTGGTTGGCATCCAGTTATAATTTTTTATTTATTTTATTAGGATTGCGGTCATAATCTTAGTCATGCTTATGTTTAAACTTATTAATGGTTCTGTCGCTTATTTGGGGTCGGGTCAAAATCTGGTTATCATGTTTAGTATATGGACCGGGTCTAGGTAAAGTTTTTATTGGTCAACCTTGTCTATGCTAGCTGAATAAATTATTTGTGATTGAATATATGCATTCAATTTGACTTTAGAAGTGACTCTTTATTTAGACTGCGTTTGGTTGGAAAAAAAATTTTATGCGAAATAATTTTTCATTAAAAAACATTTTCCAATGACAAAGATGATCGTAAATTAGTTTCCTTTGAAATCATTTTCCCAGAAAAATGTTTTCCACCTAGCGAAGCACTTTCTTAGCAGGTCCTTCTTTTATATACTTTGGGTTAATTTGAGATTGTAGATTGGTTTATTTATGGAGTGGGTGATTTATCTATTACATATATATATATATACTATTAAAAGAAAACTGACTATTACGTTGATTGTTTTTTTTTTAACCTCATGGTTGAGGGTTCAATCCCTATTAGGGGTACTTTGGAAGATCCCTTACCCTTTTCCTGACTTTAAAATATCTAGCCTGCTATTTAGGGTCGAATTACGTAGCAAAAGTTTCCACCTTAATAAAACCCTTTACTTTACCCACCTTAAAAGGGGAAAAAAACAACAAATTGCATTGGATATATAAATAGTATAATACTCCCTCCGTCCCATAATATAGTGCTTACATTCCTTTTTGGGTGTCCCAAATTATTGTGCCTATTTTCATTTTTATCAATTCATTTGGACTAAATTATCCTTCATTCCTACATAAACTTTCTAAAATACCCCTACTTTTCTTTCAAATTATGTGCCTCTATTTATTACTTTACATCATTCCAAGAAACATTTATTACTTTTTGATTTTATTTTAAAGGAAAAGAAAATAAAGAACTAGTTTCAAGACAAAAGTGTCAAAAAAACACTTCCTTAATTTTTTTTTTTGGAAATCCTACTAATCTTTCAATTTTCCTTAATTTTCGTGAAAAATGAGAAGTGAGTACTATATTATGGGACGGAGGGAGTATTTAGATCGTGGCGTTTGAATGATAGATAATTGGATCTTGCAAAGCTGGCCATTTAAGCATTTACTTCGCTCCTGATTTCGATGCCAGCAATAAGTTGGCGCTAGCGTTTATGGAAGGAAAAAGAGGGAGTAATGTAAAATATTCGTTGAAATTTGTGGCCTTTACTCCTTTAAGGTCGCTGCTATATATATGTTCTCAATTCTGATCTAATTTTGTTTTATCGTTTCATTTTCCTATTATATAAAAAAAATCTTTGTTTTTTGTTCATAGTTCATTGTTACTTATATAATATGACTAATGTCTTTGGTACCCTACAACTTAACCCAAACCCAATTTGCTATGCTAACAAGGTTTGATTCTATGATTTAAAGTTTTAAACCACGGAAATTTGAGCTATCTCCCAGACTCCTAACTATGCTCTCTCTCTCTCTCTCCCTTCTTTACATGCACAGATGCACTAGCTACAATTAAGGACTTCCTCTTGGGTATACATCTCAAGTCCCACATTGAAAAGATAAGGAGTTACCTAGTTTATACAACTACATTAGTACGATGCCTTGTGGGAAAGAGCCCAAAAAACAAATCTGTGCGGACTAGGCCCAAAGCGGACAATATCATACTAATGGTGGAGCTGTAGGTGAACTTGTGGGCCCTACTAATCGTACTATACTATATAGTATATTTTTCGGTCATCACACTGCTACCATAATTTACGTGTTTGAATTCTTGGTACATGAGGTGGCGACTAGGCCAGGATAGCCCAAGCCAACCTGGACCGATCAACCTAGTGGATTGTCTGGGGTTGAAATTCAAGTCCACCATCCCACTTCGACTTGCCATATCCTGACCTAGTCTAGTTACCCAAATTATTTGGAACCAATTTTTTCCTAAGAAAATGCCAACTTTTTAACCCACATGAACCAAAGATTGTGTCTGGAGTATATAGATTACCTAATGGAGATATACATAGGAGTTCAATTCAACAATCTAGCTTTTTGTTCTCTAAATTTATTGGAATCTATTTTTTTAATTTTAATTATATAATTAGATGTATCAATACTATTATACTAGAAAGTTGAGGCTTAATGTTAATGATTGTATTAAGCTATGTTGCCAGACACGAAGTAAGTGTCTAATAGGATACGGGTATTTAAGTGTCCAAAAAAGTTAAGTTTTTAGTTTGAAATTAAGTATCAAAGTGAAGTGTGGTTGGAAAATTTTACAATGCAGAGCAAATGGAGATAGCAAAGTCAAAAGCAGAAGGAGAACTTCTAAATTGGGAGGACATACAAAAGATGAAATACTCGTGGAATGTGGCGTGTGAAGTGATGCGTTTGGCTCCTCCACTTCAAGGCGGTTTCAGAGAAGCCATTAGCGATTTCATGTATGGCGGATTTCAAATCCCCAAGGGCTGGAAGGTACTCTCAACCTCCTCTTAATTATCTTCAATTTCTCCCCCCTTCTGTTTCCTTTGTATAAGTTAAATATAATGTATTCTGATATCGCCTTTGCGAATATATATCATACTGCTTAGAAACAGGACTACTTTGTAACCCTCTATACTAAGACTGATGACTTTACATGTATGAACTTTTGTAATGCAGCTATACTGGAGTGCAAATTCAACACATAGGAACCCAGAATGCTTCCCAGAACCAGAGAAATTCGATCCGTCAAGATTCGAAGGGAAGGGACCAGCACCATACACATACGTACCCTTTGGAGGGGGACCAAGAATGTGCCCAGGCAAAGAGTATGCAAGGCTAGAAATATTGGTGTTCATGCATAACGTTGTCAAGAGGTTTAAATGGGAGAAAGTTCTTCCTAATGAAAAAGTTATTGTTAATCCCATGCCTATCCCTGAAAATGGCCTTCCTGTCCGCCTTTTCCCTCATCCTCAAATTGTAGCTGCTTAAATGGCTTTATTGATTCTGCTCTTATTGAGCTACTTTTGAGGAATCTTGTGATAGTTGTACTAGTATACGTACCGTAGTATGCAATTATGCATGATGCACGTACATTAAGATGTTCAAGTGCTATTGATTTGTTACAAGAATTCGAATAAAATATAGAAGTATAAATTAGTGCATTTGATTCAAAGAAGTGTTTTTTCAATGACTAGAGAGTTTTGGATAATGCACCAAGCAACTATTGACTACATAGGGAAAAGTACAAGTTTACATAATCACAATCCGAAGAAAAAAACGACTAATTGCTGGAAAAAAACAATGTTATAAGTTAAACTAGGATGAGTATCTTGTGGGAAACCGGATGGTACTTCCAAGCACGTAACTATACGCTTTCCTACAAGAATTTTACCGACCCACTATGATCAACGAGGTTCACGGTAAACTCCTGTGAGATACGAAGAAGAATCAATGAAGTTTGGTTAATGACGAACTACATTCACTACAATGTGTTTGAAGAATGTGCTTTTGTTTGAACAAGGAGAGAAATCTAGAAATAATCTCCTAAGGCAAGTTTGTGAATGAATCTAACCCATTCCAACATGTGACATCTCCCTATATATACCTTGGAAGATTTACAGAAGAAAAGCCTGAAAGTACACAACCATTCAGACGAAAAGACAAGCATCAATTAGCGAAAGGAATTGATTCGTCAGAAAAACTGACGAACTGGAGCTAGCGCTCCTCTTTGGAGCGGGCGCTCCTCAGTGGAGCGGGCGCTCCAAGGGGGAGCGTGCGCTCCTTGGCTACTGGGACGGAATTCCAGATCTCTGCCTATTTTGTGCGGACGCTCCAAACAAAGCGAGCGCTCTACAATGCCTTTTCGTTATTTCCTTCTAACTAACTACATTTCATTACACCACAACATCAAAACGCAAACATCACATATTATCAACGAATACATTTAACTATAAATGTTCTAACAATCCTCCTCCATTTATAGTATAAATGCTTTAAGTTCGTCCACTTGCAAACAATATAAAACAACTAAACTTATGCATAAATGAAAATATCTTTAAGATTGAATTTCCACTTAGTATAGCATTCTTTACAAGCTTTCGATTGAAGTGATTGACTAAGCATTGGATCACCCAATCATACGAAATATTGAAGAAGCTACACATCCGAGTAACCTTCTAACACCGAAGGATCTCCCTTGAATGTCAAACTAAAGTGAATAGTTTTATTCAAGTATCTCAGTACTCGCCTTAAGGCTTGCCAATGTTCCATACTAGGATTACTAGTATACCTACTTAGCTTGCCAATCGCGGATGCTATATCCGGCCGAGTACTTGTCATAGCGTACATCAAGCATCCAATTAAACTAGCATAATCCAATTGAGAGACTGGATTACCACTATTCCTAACCAACTTGATGTTTGGTTCCATCGGAGTAGCACATGGAGCACTCTTTGATCCATTAAACCTCTCAATCACCTTCTCAAGATAATGATATTGAGACAAAGAAATTGAGCCATTCTCTCTCCTTATTCTAATACCAAGAATAACATCCGCTTCTCCCATGTCTTTCATGGAGAAACTTGAAGAGGGAAATTCCCTAGTCTTAATGACTTGCTCCAAATCAGTCCCAAAAATAAGCATGTCATCCACATATAGACAAATCATAACACCTTTACCATAATTATCAAATTTGCTATATACACACTTATCGGATTGATTTATTTTAAAACCGTTAGCCAAGACAACATCATCAAACTTTTGATGCCATTGTTTTGGTGCCTGTTTAAGTCCATACAAAGATTTAATAAGCTTACACACCTTCTTTTCTTGTCCTTGGACAACAAAGCCCTCCGGTTGTTTCATATACACTTCCTCCTCCATTTCACCATTAAGGAACGCTGTTTTGACATCCATTTGGTGAATTACTAGATTATGAATAGCCGCTAAGGCCACTAACAACCTAATGGTGGTAATTCTTGCCACCGGAGCATATGTATCAAAGTGATCGACACCGTAAGTTTGTTTAAAGCCTTGGACTACAAGTCTTGCCTTATACTTGTCAACGGTACCATCGATTCTCATTTTCCTTTTGAAAATTCACTTACAACCGAGTGGTGTGCAACCAGGCGGTAAATTAGCCAAAACCCATGTATTATTTCCCATTATTGAGTCCATTTCATCATTCACATCCTCTTTCCAAAAAGCCGAATCATGAGACTTCATAGCCTCACCAAACGTTTTAGGATCCTCCTCAACACTAAAACAATAAAATGATTGAGAACAAAGAGATTCTCTTGACCCTTCCACTAAATAAAGTTGGAAATCCGGGCCAAAGTCTTTATCTTTCCTTGCTCTCTTATTTCTCCTAATTTCAGGAATAGAAGGAGCTTCATGATCTTCACTAGCATCAACAACTTCATTTGAAGTAATAGGATTTGATGTACTAGGAAGATCAATATCAACGATTGAACTTGTGCTTGGTAAGTCCCTTGGTCTAGGAATTGATGAAAAACGATTCTCATCAAAGATTGCATCCCTTGACTCAATCACCGAGTGTATTGAGACAAAATCATTATGCTCTAAGAGATAAAACTTATAGGATTTACTATGCTCTGCATAACCTATGAATATGCAATCAATTCCTTTCTCACCTAAGGCTTTCCTTTTAGGTTCTGGTAACCTTACAATTGCCCTACAACCCTAAACCCGAAGGTAATTGAGATTAGGCCTCCTACCAAACCAAAGTTCATATGGGGTAACCTTGTTCCTTTTATTTGGAACCCTATTCAAAATATAGCAAGCTGTTAGCATGGCTTCACCCGAAAACCCGTTACCCAAACCCGAGTTAGATAACATGGAATTAACCATTTCCTTTAAGGTCCTATTTTTCCGTTCCGCAATCCCATTTTGTTGTGGTGAGTACGGAGCGGTTGTTTCATGAATGACTCCAATTGATGAAAAATAAGTTGGATCATAATATTCCCCACCCTTATCAGTCCGAAATCGCTTAAGCAACAAATTAGATTGTAATTCAACTTCGGTTTTATAAATCTTAAACTTATCAAGTGCCTCATCTTTAGAAAACAACAAGTACACATAACAATATCGAGAAAAATCATCAATGAAGGTTATTAAATACTTCTTATTTCCCAAAGATGGTGTGCTATGAAAATCACACAAATCACTATGCACCAATTCTAGCTTGTTTGATTGCCTTTAAACACTAGGAAAATGATTTCTTGTAATTTTGTTTAACATGCATGTTTTACACTTCTCTACATTCATGTCAACTTTAGGAATCAAACCATCTTTAGACATATCATATAATCTACGATAATTAACATGACATAAACGATTGTGCCATAGAGAAGAAACATCCACCATGTAAATAGAATTCACACTTTTATTATCAATTGAAAGTTTAAACATATTATTACAAAAGTATCCTTGTCCTACAAATACACCACCCTTAAAATAAACTTATCGGCCTCAAACACCATTTTGAAGCCGTACTTATTTAGTAAATTTTCGGACATCAAGTTTTTCCTAACTTCGGGTACATACACAACTTCTCTCAAAGTCAAAGTCTTCCCGGAAATGAGGAGCAACTCCACTTGGCCTATACCTTTTGCCTTTACTGTAGAGTCATTTCCCATGTACAAGACCGGTCCATCATCCAAAGCTTGATAAGTTTTGAAGAAGTGACGATCTTTACACACATGCCTTGATGCCCCGGAGTCCACCCACCAAGGTGTCCGACATCGCGTTCAAGATATGGCCCCGACAAATGTAATCATCATTCTCCCACTTTGTTCTTGCACGAGTTTGCTCCGGAGTTTCAGTTTTCCCTTCTTCCGGCAATGGTGGCATTGAGGTGCTAAGAACATAAACCACATTCAATGTGGTCAACAGAAAATGCATCTTGTTTTTCCAACGGCGATATCCAATCCCTTCAAACTTCTCCAATTTCTGGAAATTTGTAGTCATCTCTTTCAAGGAAGCCATCACTCAAAGGTTAAAATTCTTGTAGATTGTTATAAGTTAAACTAGGATGAATATCTTGTGGGAAACCGGATGGTACTTCCAAACACGTAACTATACGCTTTCCTACAAGAGTTTTACCGGCCCACTATGATCAACGAGGTTCATGGTAAACTCCTGTGAGATACGAAGAAGAATCAATGAAGTTTGGTTGATGACAAACTAAGTTCACTACAATGTGTTTGAAGGATGTGCTTTTGTTTGAACAAGGAGAGAAATCTAGAAATAATCTCCTAAGGCAAGTTTGTGAATGAATCTAACCCATTCCAACATGTGACATCTCCCTATATATACCTTGGAAGATTTACAGAAGAAAAGCCTGAAAGTACACAACCATTCAGACGAAAAGACAAGCATCAATTCGCGAAAGGAATTGATTCGTCAGAAAACTGACTAATTGGAGCTAGCGCTCCTCTTTGGAGCGGGCGCTCCTCAGTGGAGCGGGAGCTCCAAGGGGGAGCGTGCGTTCCTTGGCTGCTGGGACGGAATTCCAGATCTCTGCCTATTTTGTGCGGACGCTCCAAACAGAGCGAGCGCTCTACAATGCCTTTTCGTTATTTCCTTCTAACTAACTACGTTTCATTACACCACAACATCAAAACGCAAACATCACATATTATCAACGAATACATTTAACTATAAATGTTCTAACAAACAAGAGGGGCGAAATCATTGTAACATTGCTATTAAAGTTTATTCAGAAGTTAGGTACTTTTTTTTTCAATTATGCATTTTATTCCAAAGGATACTTAAGAGGGGTAAAAATATTGTAACACTGCTAGCTTGCTAGGATATAAACTTTATTTAGGCAGATTTAATAGAAGAAGGGAGTGGTACACGATTCCTGTATTCAGCAAGAGCCCACAATGGGAAAATATTCCTATACATTGGATAATGCACCAAGCAATTCTTCATGAATACTCCAGTGCTTCCCTGTAATTACCATAAGGATATAATTAAGTAGGATAACAGATATTACTAGCAATTATTTGAATATATCAATTATATATCATTGAAATTATTTTCTTTGTTGGAGATTAATAAAGTTACCTGCTGAGGGAAATCACCATTTTCTTCTTGTGAATTGATCAAAAGCTTTGCTGCACGGTGTAAAGGAGTAGGGTCCCTCTCCGCCTAATCATAATTAAACTAGTTATTAGGCCCGGGCTATGCCCCGGATAAGGAAAATTTTCATTTATTATTATTATTATACTTTAAGATGATAATACTAAATATCACTTGGTCTAGTGGTCAAGACTACGGGATCAAACCCTATACTATGCAATTTCTATTTTTTTTATTGTATGTGGATTACATGAAGTAAAACGTACTTAGGGAGAGCGCCACGTGACACCGTTTCTTGTTTAAGAATGTCTTTTAATATATTAGTATAGATAGATAGATTAGATGGATTATTATTAGCATAATTCAATTAAACTTGATTCAAACTTGTATTTAAGCTAGAGTTGTACCTGGTTTGCATGAAGTAGACCCATCAAAGCCCATCCAGTTTGAACAACGTTCGACTTCCCCTCTAGTGGCACAAATTCCTGCGATTCATCAGGCCATCACAAAATGTTACATAAATATCTCATTCAACTTTTAATTGATGGGTAATACTACCTCTGTTTTTTTTAGTTGCAACATTTGCTTTTTGGCACTATTCATCAACCAACTTTGTTAAGTAATCTCACACCATTATATAAGAAAAAACATAGTCAAGTGGGGTCTTGTTAGATTCGTCTCAATGCGATGATTCCAAATATCAAATTTTTATAATTTTTACTTACACCCAATATGAGATATTAACGTTCAAATAAGTGTCTCGGTAAGTGTGAAAAGGCAAATATTGCAACTAAAAAAAACAGAGGAAGTATAACAATTTAAAAGTATAATGGTCAAAACATCTTAACGTTTTATTTTTCTTCTTATTTTAGGCACATGTATTGTTGGCTGGATTCCCTATCGTAGGGAAGCCTAAGGCCCAAATTTAAACAACACCCTAATCCTCCCCCGAACTACCAGCAGTCCAGCCTATGTCTAGATGAGGAGTCGGAGTCGGACCCATGCAATGCAAGAGTATGGAATTTGGAGTAGGGAGCCACTGGTCTGTGGTGGCACTCCTTCCTCAAAATATATTAACTTTAATCATAACGTATTGATAGATGGATAAAGTTTTTCATGAAGGTGAATAATGTAAGTGTAATTACCTTATTTGGACATGAAATGTAGCTCATAAAATATTTTCATATATAAGTTATTTTTGCTTAGCCCATAAAATGTAGTAATATAGGTGACCGGTCATCCAACACGAATACTTCCTCCGTTCCAAAATAAGTGAAACACTTGTCTCAAAAAGCTCTCACATAAATAAGAGAAGTGTTTCACTTATTTTGGAACGGAGGAAGTATGTTTATATTTATAAAATATCGTAAAAATATTGTCAAAGTTCAGTCAAACTACAAGATCGGATCAGACTAAAGAAATTCAAAACGGACTATACCAATCTTAATGAATTTATACAAGATCACCTTATTTCAGGTTACGATAACATATCCTAAATAACACTGTAATTCCCATACTTTCATGGATTTTATAAACATAATTTTATTTATTTAACTTGTAGAAGTATTTATAATCATTTTAGCAATTTACTATGAGATTAACTTAAGTTATGAAGTTAAAAGATTTTGATTCAAAACATTGACTTTATTTAGTTAAAAATTCAAATTTAATAAAGGTTTAAAATTTTAAAAGTTTATTAATATTCGATTCTAGGATCCATGTAATTTGGGCATGCATTTTAATTGTCATTCAATTCTTTATTAAGCCTCTAGATGACAAGCCTTTTTTTTTTAACCTTGCTAAGTTTATAATCTTTCCTAATCCTAGTAGGAAAGTGACAACCTATAAATAGCCCAAATAGGGGATTTATTCATTAGATCCCCCAAATTTTCTTAGTAGCACTTGAAGCCCTAAATAATTGTCTCTTCATTTTGTTTGTCGGTCCACCACCTCCTTCGCTTGCCAACCCAACCGTGGCGGCACTTCTTCTCCCTTTCTCTTTTTCCTTTTGTCCGTTCTGTTCCTTCTTCGTTTCTTTTCTTTTCATTTTTCAGTTTTTCATTGTCTTTGTTTCCTTTTATCTTTTTGAATATAACGTAGAGCATCTCCATGGTTGTAGCTAGGGACTTGCTTGCAATTTTTAGAAGTTCCTAGCTACTTGCTTGACCATTGGAGACAAATTTAGCAATTAACTTAGGCAAGCAAATTAAACCCAAGATTATTGAGAAAGTGGGTCTCATTAATGGCAAGTGGGACCCCCTTTTAATGGAAAGCTGTAGCTCACCATTGGAGTACTAATTAGCTAGAAATGAAAATGGATGGAAATCCTCTGTGGCATAGCAAGCTAATTGCCCAATTAGCTTGCCATTGGAGTCTTGGAGATGCTCTTATATTGTCAATATTTAAGTTTTTGATTAATTATTATAATTTTTTATTTAGTAATTTATAGCAATTAATATAAATTTTAAGATTTAATTATTATGTTTTGAGTGATGTTTTAAGAATGAAAATAGTGATTTTTTGGTGGTTTTAAGAACAAAAACTATTAGGATTTACAGGGTTTGAAAGTTGGTTGTTTTTGCATTGAATATCGACACATATAATATCTAAGGGGTTTTTAGTTTTTTACAGTTTCAAAAGTTGTTATAATTTTGTGGATAATAAAAAATAATTAAATATAATTTGTTTGTAAGGTGGATTACTCAATCCCTAAGTACTTTAAAGTGGTTGAAAGTGGCATTGAAAATTGTTTACATAAGGAACAAACATATCTAAGGATTTTTTTTAGACATAGTATTATTATTACATGATGAACTTAGTATTATATTTAGGGAACTATTTTTAGTCCTTAGGCAAGATTATATTCTTTGGAAATTGGCATGTTGCTATAATTGTATGTGTGGAGCATGTTGGATTGAGTATTAAATGTGTATAAATTATGGATATAAGCATGCCAAAGGAAGTTTATTATTCATCAATAATGTAAAAAGGATTGAATATGAAGTTTTCTAAATTCTTAATTATTACATGTTGTACTCTCTTCGTCCCATAATATAGTGCTCACTTCTCATTTTTCACGAGAATTAAGAAAAATGGAAGGAGTAGTAGGATTTCCAAAAAAAAAATATCTAGGGAAGTGCATTTTTTGGTACTTTTGTCTTGGAACTAAATTTTTATTTTCTTTTTCCTTTTAAAAAATTCAAAAAGCAATCAATGTTCCTTGGAATGGTGTAAAACAATAAATAGGGAAATTTTTTTAAAAGAAAGGTTGAGGGTATTTTGGGAAAGTTTGTATAGAAATTAAGGATAATAGTAAAAACAAATTGATAAAAAAGAAAATATGCACAACATTTTAGAACACTAAAAAAGGAATGGAAGCACTATATTATGGGACGGAGGGAATTCGATCACTCTTTAATGATTGTGAGAATGAGTAAAGGATGAAAGTTGTATCTTTATAACAATGGTTCAATGGTTGATTCATTCAAGAAAGGTACTCCATTTGTATTTTTTTTACCCACTTTATTTGTGTGCATTTGCCAATGCACTTCTTTGACCTTAAATATCTTTAATTGCATATTAGTAAAAATTATAATGATTGAATATTAATAAACTACTCATATTGAGACGAATCAAACAAGACCTTACATGACTATATTATTTTTTATATATTGAAAATAATTTAGAAGATTTCCTCTATTTATGATTAATGTCAAGATTCTAATAAGTGGATAAAGTAAAAAAATACAGAGGGAGTAATGGTTAAAGGGAGTAATTAATAGATTGTTGAATCTGTATTTCATGATCATTCTTATTAATTAAATATAAAAAAAGGTTTAATTGATGTTGTTGTGCATTGTGTTGGTTTGGTTGATGGTCAACTATTGATTAAACTATTACTTGCTCCAAGTGAAAAATGATAAGTAATAAAACTCTAGATTAGTGCATATGTAGAGTATTGAACATGGTGGCAGGCCATGAATTTTCTAAGGATCGTATGATTAACATGTCTCTTTTTATTTTTGTCCAGATCTTTAAGGAATTGGTTTTTATGGCTTGTGTCACGGGCACGGCTAATGCCATGTCTATTTAGAAGTTTGCTAATGAATCAAGTAATCGTTCATAACTTACTCCAATTATATAATTAATTTTTAACTAATATAGCGAGTTCAATGTATTATCAAGTAATTAATGATTGTCAATTATTATATGAATATTATTTGTCGGTCACGCATGTTATTAGCTTTATTTCTTTGTAGTTTTATATTAGGTTGTTTATTACCTTTTTAGCTTGAAAATACTCAATGTTGTTGATTACGTGCTTTTTTTTCCAATCATGGCTTATGCCTAATTGATCATATGACGATTAATTCATCGTGATCAATTGGTTGTTCAGCTTTTTTGAGGTTGAATATCATATATATATATTGCAATTTCAGAGAGTGGTAGAGTGTAGATAAATTATAAAACAATTGCTTAAACTACTTATATTTGATTGACTTTGCTTGATATATTGGATTTGGATTTAGTTTGACTTTTCAGATTGACTTTGGTTTTAATGGCCTTAAATAGTTCCAATTTGTTCACTTCACAAAAAAAAAGAATAGTACCAATTTGTATGGAGCCATGGAGGTTGTTTCTTAGATTTTGAATATTGGTTTGAAGTATTTTTTAGTAATAGTTTTCCGCTACAATATTTTGATTAAGCCTCAATGTGTTCACATAAGGAGATAACGCATTAATAATTCTCTATTGTTTTACAAAATAAGTATTTTTAAAAGGAGAAATTTATTAGGTTGTTACAAGTACCGCCTTTTCGTTTCCTAGTAAGAGGTTATATATAATTGTTAAGTTTCTCTATGGCAATCAATATCAATATTGGTCATCCTTTTTCTCATTACTCAATCACGTATTTATACTACAAGGTTAGGAAACCTTACTAAACACTAACTGCTAAAATATATACAACTAGACTCCTAGTTGTACGATAGATAAACTATATCTACTAATTCTATCTTATTAACTTTAATCATATCTCCTAATACTAGATGTTTATTATCATAATAATATCATATATGATATTCTATCAACTAGGATAACTACGTTATCCTCAACACCCTCCTGCAACCGTAATCGCAGTTTTACGAACAAGACGATTGGAAAAGTTAAAAAAGATATATTCTATTTTAGCGCCAGATTCAGATGAACTGGAACTTCTTCATCTCCTTTGTTGGAATCTAGATGCACAAAACCGGTGATGTCGACTTCAACAAAAAATTTTTCTTTTTCTTGATGATGAAAATGTTAATTCGAATTCATCAATTGCCAGTCAAACATGAACGTTATTCTTTTCGAACCTGTTAAATGTACGAGGGACGCCTTTCTTTTCAAACCTCTTGTGACATATATCAATCGATCAGGAACGCCATTCTTTTCCAACCTGCAAGTTTTTCTCTGTCTTCTTGATGAGAACATTATTCTTTTCAGACTCACCAAACAGGTTAACAAAACGGGAACACCCTGCTTTTCGAACCCGTCATGTTTATATTTTAACTTCCTCTCACCTCACAAACTCTTGTAAAGGTTTTTTTTGGATCGATCTCCCCTCTCACACTCTCATGGATATTTTTTGTTTTTCAATCTCACATCTCACAAACTCTCATGATTAAGGTCCCTAAAATCTCCCTAGGCTCTTGAAATATACCATATTAAGTTTCTCTTTGGCAACCAATACCAATGTCAATAATTTTTTTTTTGGTAAGTAAGTAATATATTGAGCACAAAACACAAACAACAACCTAGAGCAGCAGCAGCAACTGAGAACACAACTAAACAGCCAGCACCTTACAAGCTATATAACCACTGGACATCATCATCAACCGTATGCCGAGGCATCCTAGACTTTACCCTACACTTCACACTATATTGAATTTCTATTACAACTTTCTCTACAGTATGTATTTTATAATTCCATAAAGCATTGTTCCTCTCTTCCCAAATTTTATACACAGTAGCTAGAATACTAGCAATTATCACCTGCTTCCTAAAACCAATCCAATCTTAATATTGGTCATCCCTTTTCTTAATTATTAATCAATCACGTATTTATAGTACAAGAATGTGAAACTTTACTAAACACTAACTCCTAAAATATATCTGCTAACATATATCGAACTAAACTCTTAGTTGTACAATAGATAAACTATATCTACTATTTTTATCTTATTAACTTTAATCATATCTCCTAACACTAGATGTTTATTATCATATATGATATTCTATCAACTAGGATTACTACGTTATTCTCAACAGTAATTCTGATGGTAAAAAACATACTAATGTATTGCTTGTAATTTGTTAAAAAAATCATATAGAATTTTGATATAAAACTATAAAATTTTATTTATCTTTTGACATATTTTTGTTAGATTTACCAATCTATTATCTACTATGACACATAGATTAAAAAATAATGATTCAAGTTTTTATAGTTTGATCTTGAAATTAATTAAAGTCAAAGTTGATCTGAAGTTGTAATTGATATGTATTGAGGTCTAATGGCCTGAAGTGGTTGTTAACTGTCCTAAAGGTTAAGGGGTCCAACCTAGTTGGTTTGCCTTCCTTTAGGACTGGTTTAGATTGTAAATGTATTGCTTCAATAATCAACTTACTTACTTAGCAAAAAAAAGTTGATCTGGAGTATTTTCAGAATTCGAGATAGTAAAATAAGTCAACCCCAAACAAAATGTTTAAAACAAAAATTCCTCATCACAAATAATTGTTGTGAGAGCAACTTATACATATCTTTTTTTCCATTTCAAGGGGAGTCACTTAAAGATGATAAAATAGAGTTTTTTGTAAGAGAGATGGGAGTAAACGAATTGACAGTCAAGGCCAAAAAAATGACGGAAAAATGGAAAAGGTTTCATCTCACAAATTTTTTTTGCTTAAGGTTGTAAGTTGCAAAAAAAAAAGTTTGTTTTTCGCAAAAAAGTGACTATAAAAGGTTGTTTCTAACAAAAAAAACTCGATAAAATATGAAATGCAGATTTTGTAAAACATGAGATGCATAATAATCATACTTCAAAAGATCTGTTAGGGAGCAAGGGGAGGTAGATAATTACATCCGCACAGTCCCACTATGAGATTATCGAAATAAAAAGGACTGGTATGAAACAATTTGAGTAAATCCCAAAACCTATTTAAGTACGTTCATGTTGAAATAAAATATCCTTCATAGGTAAATAAAAGTTTCCTTATTTTAAAGGTGTGCAATATCAAAGTAATTACCTTTTTTTTTTTCTTTGAGTTCGTCTTGGGTGTAGAATGCTACACCATAACTTATTGTGTAACAAACCTCACACGTACATAATGGCATATGCTCCAACAAAATGAAACGGACTATAAAAATAATGACATAAATATGATGTCATTTTGTCATTTATTTCATGAAATTTATGTTTTTTATTTTACAAAAGAAACTGTGGTTTTTGGGTTGTTACACCGTAAGTTATGGTGTAACAGTTACACCTAAAAAATTTGTATTTTTTGTTTTTGAAATAAGAGTAATTTACCTTAGTAGGACACGAAATGTAGCTTTCACCCCAACCGCCATCTTCTTTTTGTGTTGTGAGTAAAAATTCAACACCCTTTCTAATTGCACCACAATAATTGTAAGTTTTGCCAGCTGCTGCGAGCCCTCCAAGCGCAAACCATGTCGCATATATGAAGCAAATCCCCCAGTTTCCATACCTGCATGCATGCAAATACATGTTATATATTCCATACATCAATAGCATGCACAAACTATTATTACAAAGTTAGCTTCAGTAATAAAATACCATCCCCCATTAGGATTTTGAGTGTTCTCGAGAAACTTGACTGCATTTCTGACGAAATCTTCGATCTCTATCGTCCTGTGACCTGGGTATAACTTCTTGAACATTACTAAAGCTTGAATCGCTGTAGATGTACACTCTACATACCTGTAATATATAATATGTTGCATGTCTGTATTGTTAGTTTTCTATTATAGAGAACATATATAGGATATTTTCTCCACATATTCAGGGACATATTTTTGTATTGATATTCCTTATTATCATCCCTTTGTTACCGTGTTATATATTGATCAATAAAGCTCACTCCAAAATTACGTAGTTTTTCACAAATCTAATATGGATCTCATTTGAAGCCTCGAAGGAGTATGTATTTCATGTTAATTATATTGTATTTCTTTTATAAGAAAAATCACTCACCCACGCTCAACGACCGCGCCTTCAAGGAATTCCGTTGGGTTAAAAAGCTAAAGGTTGTAAAAGAGAATATATATCAAGCTCAGTTTTTAGAGATCAAATTAGTTACACAATTATTATATAACTTAATTACTCACCTCCAACCATTCTTGTGCCCTTTTTGGTTCCCATGCACCTAGACCTCCATCTTTATTCTGATGAAAGATAATAATGTCAAATTTGGATATCAAATTATCGGATATAGTCATGGTTCAAATAGGTCAGGTCTATTGAGTATTCCTGTTGCTGATTATGAATCCAATTCCAATGAATTTGATTAGAATAATAGAAAATACTCCATCAGTCTCATAATATAGTGCTTGTTTTCTTGTTGGGTGCCCCAAATATAATGCTTGTTTTTTTTTTTGGATTCCATATTTTACATGATTTGCCTAGAAAAACCATGCCACCATCATTTATATGTGTTGAGACCTATGGCTCAATGAGGTCTCTTAGTCTAGCTTAAGCTATAGTCCAGTTTAAGAGCATATGTTATAGCTCAGTCTATTTTTATTTTGCTCAGTCTCCAAGTATCAATACTGTTGTCTCACCAGTACTGATATTTTGTGTTTTTGTCTGTTGCTAATATTGTTGTCTCATGCTCATTGGCCAGCTATCTTTAGGCCGTTATTTTGTTTGATCCAAGAAGGATTCTAGGACACTTGTCATTCTAGGAATGGTTTCCGTTATTATAGGCAGCAGAGTATTTATGTAGCACATAATGCTTGTAAGCAAATCATTCAGAAATGAGAGAATGAAAAGAGTAGTGGAAAAGTTCTCACTGCTAAGCATGACTCACTTTCATTGTTTTCATGGTATCAGAGCTACGGTTGCTCAAACTACAAACACTCACTGAATTTTTTTCACCATAAAATCTCACTTTTGTTAAAACTGTTCTTTCAAAATAGCTAGAAAAAAGAAGATGACAACCATTGAGAATACAAGTCCTCTATATCTCCATCCTTCTGATGGAAGTAATTTTATGACTGTGGAGAAACTTCAAGGCTCATCAAACTATAGATCTTGGAAGCGCTCCATCGAAATAGCACTAGCAGCAAAGAGGAAGCTGGTGGGCTTTGTTACAGGCCATGTTAAGAGAGAAAGTGGTACAGGAGTAAAAGCTGAAGCATGGGATACTTGTAATAGTATGATAATCTCATGGATACTTAGCTTTGTCTCTGAATCTATAAAGAGACCCATCATGTTTGTGAGTAATGCTCACCAAATTTGGAAACAGTTGGAGCAAAGATTTGCTCTCACAAATGGAACCAGGAAATACAAGTTAAACAAGGATCACTATGAGACAAAGCAAGAAGGAAAGCCAGTTAGTGAATATTACACTTCCATGAGAAGTGTGTGGGAAGAACTTGAATCTCTCACCACTCTTCCTGATATCACTACTATCACAACAGAAGTAACTGAGTTCATAGGTGCTATTCAACAACAAGAAGAAGAAACTTAACTATTTCAGTTCTTAAATGGACTAGATGAGGTTTATGGGCCTTAGAGGAGCCAAATGTTGATGATGAGCCCTCTACCAACTGTTGAAACAACCTGCAGTTACATAGAGCAAGAGGAGGCTCAGAGGGAAGTACTTGGTCAAGTAAAAGAAGAACCAGAAACCATTACAATGTATAGCAAGGGAACTTGAGGAGGAATGAGTCAAAAGGGGTCAATAATAGGATCTCACTGCAGTGTGTGTGGGAAAATTAGGCACACAACTAAAAAAATGTTGGTTTGTAATGGGTTTTCCAAGAAAAGGAAAGAACCAAGGACAGAACCAGGCTCAATCTCAGTATAAAGGAAAGGGAAAGGTGAACTATAACAATGAGCGGAAGCGGAATAAAGGGAAGCATAGAGAATAGAACATTGCTGCAAATGTTCACCATAGTCACAATGATGGAACATCTAGTGTTCAAGGAAGCACCATAACTACTCAACAACTTGAACAACTTCTCAAGTTGCTTCCTACACCATCAAAAGCAGGAGATACAGATGATGAAATGGAGGTTAGTTATGCAGGAATGGTATCTTGTTATTTTGCTGACACTGGTAAGAATAGAGAATGGATCATAGATACAAGAGCCTCAGACCATATGATTGGGACTCCTGATATCCTTACTGATCTTATAGTATGCAAGAAAAATGCATTAATTAACCTACCAACTGGTGATACCTCTAAAACTCCTCATACTGGTAATATAGTGCTGAAGAACAATGTGATACTCAACAATGTTATGTATATCTTTGCATTTAAACATTACCTATTATCAGTACAAAAGATGTGTGAAGATGAAAATTATAAAGTGATGTTTTATAAGACTTCTTGTATGATAATTAATGAAGTCACAGGTGATGTGAAGGGGGTTGGAAAAGGTGAGAATGGGTTGTATTATTTGCTGAATGAGCCTGTTGATGAAACTTTGAGAAGAATTAGAGAACAAAGCACTAATAATGCTCATATGAGGAAGAATGCAGTGAGTAATGGAAGTGCTATGACTGCTAGCAGTTGTAGAAATGTTCCTAGTGTTATTAAGAATGTTGCCAGACCCAGTAAAGACACATTGTGGCATCATAGATTGGGTCACACACCCATGAAGAAGTTAATGATGATAGAAGAGATTGGTGTGAAGGGAAATGGAGCAGATGTGTGCTTAGCCTGCCCTCTAGCTAAGTTCACCAAGCTACCATTTCACAAAAGTGATTCAAGAGCAAAGGAAAGCTTTAGACTTGTCCACATAAATACGTGTGGACCTTACAATGTCAAGTACAGAGGAAAATTCAGGTACTTTCTCACCTTGGTAGATGATTACTCAAGGGTTACCTGGGTTCATCTGTTGAAACTGAAATTCGATGCATTTGGTGCAATCAGGAATTTTGCTATCATGATTCAAACTCAATTTGGCAAAGGAATCAAGATACTGAGGTCAGATAATGTACTTGATCTTGATGATACAAAGTGCAAGAAGTTTTTTGGAGAAATGGGAATTGTGCATCAAACATCCTGCCCTGACAGACCCCAACAAATAGGAGAGCTGAAAGGAAGCACAGGAATATACTTGAGATGGCAAGATATCTCAGGTTTCATGTTGGCTTGCCTCTCCAATTCTGGGGAGATAGTGTTCTCACAGCAACACACATAATTAACAGAGTTCCTAGTGATATCTTGAAAGGGAAAACTCCATATGAAGCCTTATATGAGAAAAAGCCTGAGTACAAGCAGATGAGATCATTTGGTTGGTTGGCATTTGCCTATAATTTAGAAATAAAAAGGGATAAATTTCAGCAAGAGGGATGCCGTGTGCATATTCTTGGGATATTCTACTACTCAGAAAGGGTATAGATTGCACCATCTGCTGACAGGGGTATCATTTGTATCTAGGGATGTCAGATTCTATGAATCAATATATCCCTACCATATATTTCACTCTAGCACCCCCCAATCTCTTGAAGTGCAGCCACATGATGTAATCCCCCGTAAATTTATGAATTTTATAAATATATTTTAATGTATAGTTATTTATATTTAAATATATTTTAGTATTTTAATGATTTATTTCTTCAAAGGTTGACTATTTGAAAGTCAAAGGAATTATTTTAATGATTTATGCTAGTCAAATATTTTATTAAAGTCATAATTTGAAAAGTATTTGAAATGTTTGAAATACTTTTTGGATTTGGAAAAGGAATCTTAGATGGGTTTGAGGAACCCAAACACTCTTGGATTTGGAAAAGGATTTGTAATTCAAGCCCAATTACCTTTTCCTAAGCCCACAAGGGGAAATCTATATAAACCCCATAAACCCTAATTTTTCCCCACACAAGTTATTTTCTCTCTCCTCCTTCTCCCTCACTTTTCGGCCCTCCTCTTCTTTCTTTTCTCTCTCTTCCTCTTCGGCCTTCTCCCTCCTCTTTTCGATTCGGCCAGCAGCTCCGGCCGACCACCGCTGCCGACCACCAGCCGCGCGGCAGCCACCAGCCGTCGACCCATGCCGCCGCCCTTGGCTGCCGGTTCTTCCTCCTCCGTTCTTGCGTTGGTTATTTCTTCCTCCTTAAGTTTTTATTTAATGCAAAGTTTGTATTTTTAGGGTTTGTTTTAATAAATTTATGTTTAAAAGTTGTGATTTGATGATTTGATGATTTGATTATGAATCTAAGATTATATAAATTATGTATTAAAGAAATAAAATTTCAGATTTACTTGTTATGTTAAAATAGGGTTTTAAAATTTCAAAGCATGGATTTTTAGGGTTTTAAAGGTTGGAAAATCATAGAATCATGTTATAGTTTATGGTTTTGGGTTTTCTTATGATTATAAGCATGTTTAAATATGTTTAAAAAGAGTTTTATTGCATATTATGTTGCTGGAAATTTGGAAAGAGTATTGTTGTTGGAGTTTTTATGTTTTAAACATGAGTTTTAAGGGTTTTTAATCATCTAGTATAGTAGTACTATACAAGGAGGTTGTACTAAGTAAGTTTTAATGACGGGAAAGGTTTTTAAACACTTTTAAGAAGGGTTTAAAGTATTTCATTATTGCTGTAAATTCATGAAGGATTAATTATAGATTTATATTGGTTATTTTAGGCGGAGAATTCTCTCTAAGCGATTTTTAAGTCTGTTATAGTGGCATCTCAGTTTGTCTACACAAGGTACGTACATACCTATGTGTTGGTTGATGTAGTATCATGATTTAAGAAGGAGAATTATGTAGTATCATGTATAGGAACTATGTTCAGTTCATATATGATATCTATTATGTTGGATTTTGCATGTTTGATGCTATTGTGTGAACATGTTGAATATGAGATTTATATTATGAGATTGATATCATGTTTGTGTGGAAGATTGATGCAAGCATGTTGGTTGGAAACTTTATATTTATTAATTCACATGGTGGAATTAATATATTTATTAGTATTGGATCATGATTGATCATTTCCCTTTTGAGTATTTCACAGCTTTATAAGGACCGAGGGCCTTATTTGGTAAGTTGATATTTTATACCTATGAAAGGTAAGTTGGTTGTTGGCTAGGTTCAACAAATAAGAAAGATTGGATTAAAGTGAAATTAATCTTGGATTATTAAGTTGTGTGATCACTTATCTAATCCTAAGATAAAAAGAAAATTGTGATTGTTTGATGATTTTATTATTGGTGTTGCTTGTAAGTCATAACAAGTAATAACTGGTAAATCATGTAAAGTGAAATTGGATAGCAATAGCTTTAGACTGATGCACGTCTGAAGTGTTGGACAATTAGGAGTTGGGGTACATGGTGAGCGTGTAACACCCCGACCCACCCGGGGTCGAGTATATCGTCACCAATGCGCATCCAGGGCCAACAACTGTCCTCAATAACCAACACAAGTTCTTCCGGCATATTTTGTCCTCACTCATGCGCACCCTGAGAAACTTCCCAGGAGGTCACCCATCCCAAGACTACTCCCAGCCAAGCACGCTTAACTGTGGAGTAACTAAGGAAATAAGCTTCCTAAAAGAAAGATGCATCTTGTTGGAATGAGTAGCCTGCTAAATCCCTTTAAAGCAATCATGAGGGGTATTACATACACCCCCACTTGAGAACAGCAACGTCCTCGTTGCGCCTGAGGACTCCACATATTCGGCACACGGCCTGTGGGTCGCCCCAGCCTGAAGACTGATCGCCGGAGACTCCAGATATTCGGTCTGACGACCTCTGGGTCGCTCCTTATGACAATGCAGCCCCAGAAACCTCCCCCACTAGGCGCCTGAGGACTCCTAATATTCGGCCTGACGGCCTTAGGGTCGCCCCAACACGCGGTCACAGGGTTGCTCTGATACCATTTGTAACACCCCGACCCACCCGGGGTCGAGTATATCGTCACCAATGCGCATCCTGGGCCAACAACTGTCCTCAATAACCAACAAAAGTTCTTCCGGCATATTTTGTCCTCACTCATGCGCACCCTGAGAAACTTCCCAGGAGGTCACCCATCCCAAGACTACTCCCAGCCAAGCACGCTTAACTGTGGAGTAACTAAGGAAATGAGCTTCCTAAAAGAAAGATGCATCTTGTTGGAATGAGTAGCCTGCTAAATCCCTTTAAAGCAATCATGAGGGGTATTACAGAGCGGGCCATGGCTTTTTCTAGGGCCGGATTGATCACCGTGTCCTATTTTTATTTAAAAGGTTCCTCGATATCGTAGGTCATGGGATTACGGAGTCGCGCCCGTATTTCGTCTTCCAAAGGGAAGGCTGGTTTTAGTTAGACAACTCGGACCATTGACTATTCCATTTAAAGTAATAAGAATGTTGTTAATGTTTAGTTCAGTAAAAGTTATCAGCAAGTTATTATGTTATTATATATTCTTGCCTACTATTTATTAGTATCATGTTAGGATTGTTTACTTGTTTAGTATGTAGTACTCAACTTTGCTGATTACGTGCATTTGTTTGTGTATGTTGATCATAGCTATGCCTTATTGATCCTGTGATAACCCATTTAGGTGAGCAGTCTCTAGGGATCAATAGTGCATTGTCCATCTACAAGTTTGAAGATGATGCATCATTGGGTTCGGGATTGGAGAGCTTGTTAGACTATTTATCATACTATAAGTTTATACTTTTCATAGTTGGTTTGGTTTGGTTTTAAGTTTGACTTTGGTTTTGTTGGTTGGTTTTGGAGTTGACTTTGTTGTTGACTAAGTTTTATTTATAAAGTTTATTATTATGTTTTCCGCTGTAAAATTCTGAATAAGCCGATACGTTTTCACACGGGCGATAATACTTTGATAATTCTCTATGTTTTATATTAAAAAGGTATTTTAGAAAAGAGAGAATTATCGGGGTGTTACACATGAAGCACGCACAATATAACACTAGTGTTGTGTGTGATGATGAAGAGAATGAAGATGCAATTACAGAAGAAGTAAAGGAAGAAGCTGAAGATGAGGTCCCTGAACCTATCTTATCACCCAGAAGGTCAAGCAGGCATCACACGACTCCTATGTGGCATCAGGATTACCATATTAGTGACAATCATGTTTAAAGAGTTGGAACAACATCAGTTTCACCTCAATTCACTTACATGATAAATTATGTAAGTACAATACCAGATCCAAGGCACTTTAATGAAGCAATACAACATTCATACTAGCTTGTTGCTATGAATGAGGAGTTGGAAGCTCTTGAGAGCAACCATACATGGGAGATAATTGATCTTCCTCCAATCCTCCAGGAAAGCAAGCAATTGGGTGTAAGTGGTTATACACCACTAAATTTGACCCTCAAAGAAATACTATTAGGTATAAATAATCTAGGCTAGTAATTCTTGGAAATAGGCAAAAGTATGGCGTAGATTATACTGAGACTTTTACACCAGTGTTAAAATTGACCACTGTGAGGGCTCTTTTAGTTGTTGCAGCCATGGAATGATGGCATACACATCAGATCGATGTGAAAGTTGCCTTCGTTCATGGAGATTTGGAAGAAGTGGTGTATATGAAATATCCTCCATGTTATGAAGGGAAAGGCTTTAGGTTTGACATCACATCCCAAGGGGAGAATCATGTGGATAAACCTACCACTAACAAGGTGTTCAGGCTTCTTAAATCACTCTATGGTCTCAAGTAATTTGCTAAATTGAGATAAGTCTTGATAGAGAATGGCTTCAAACAATCAAAGAGTGATTACTCTTTTTTTACTCAGGTTGCAGGGTCAACCTTTGTGGCAATTCTTGCCTATGTTGATGACTTGATCCTTACAGGGAATGATATGAAAGCCATCACTCAAGCCAAGAATTTCCTGCACAAATAATTCAAAATGAAAGACATGGGCACACTAAGCTACTTCTTAAGAATAGAAGTAGACATAACTGATCAAGGAATTTTCCTGTCTCAGAAAAAATAAATCAATGATCTTCTCACTCAGTATGCTATGACAGGTTGTAGAACATTGAAGCTCCCCATGGACACCTATGTCAAGCTCCTCTCCACTACAGGGTCTATTCTCCCTCACCCTGAGATCTACCAAAGACTTATTGGGAAGCTTATCTATTTGACTCTTACTAGGCCAGACATTGCATACAGAATGCATGTCTTAAGCCAATTCATGCACATTCCAACTTCAGTTCACTTTCAAGCTGCTAAGAGAGTGTTGAGGTATCTTGCAGGCTCCAAAGATCAAGGTATACTACTTGCTTCTTAATCAGGGCCCAGCTCAAGGCTTTTTATGATAGTGACTGGCAGGATGCCCAAACACAAGGAAGTCTACCTTTGGTTTCTGCATTCTTCTCGGGAAATCACCCATTGCTTGGAAATCTAAAAAACAATTTATTATAGCAAGGTCAACTGCTGAGGCAGAATACAGGTCTATGGCTATGGCCAATGGTCATTTGTGAAGTGATGTGGGTTAAGGAACTGTTAAAGAAACTGGGTCTCAAGCATCTTGGTTCTACTCCTATTTATTATGACAACCAAGCTGCCCTGGCAATTGCAGCAAATCCTGTGCACCATGACAAGGCTAAGCATGTGGAGATTGATTGTCACTTCATTAGAGACAAAGCAGCTGAAGGACACATCACTCTCACTTATGTGTCTACGACTGAGCAACTAGCAAATGTTCTCACTAAGATACTGTCAACTGATCGATATCAGCAACTCTTATCCAAGCAGGGAGTTCAAACTCTTCAATCAGCCTCCTCACTCTCAGCTTGAGGGGCATTGTTGAGACCTATGGCCCAATGACGTCTCCTAGTCTAGCTTAAGCTATAGTCCAGTTTAAGAGCCCATGTTATAGCTCAGTCTATTTTTATTTTGCTTAGTCTCCAAGTATCAGTACTGCTGTGTTACCATTACTGATATTTAGTGTTTTTGTTTGTTGCTAATATTGTTGTCTCATGCTCATTGGCCAGTTGTCTTTAGGCCGTTATTTTGTTTGATCCAAAAAGGATTCTAGGACACTTATCATTCTAGGAATGGTGTCTGTTATTATAGGCAGCAGAGTATTTATGTAGCACATAATGCTTATAAGCAAATCATTCAGAAATGAGAGAATGAAAAAAGTAGTGGAAAAGTTCTCACTGCTAAGCATGACTCACTTTTCATTTTTTTCAATATGTTTCTTGGAATTAGTTTTTTGTTTTTTTTATCCAACCCAAGGGTTGAATTAGTCATATACTTAATGGTTTTTCACCAATTATTATCGATTCCCTTTCTTGAAATCAGCTCTTTTCCCACAACATTTATTTAAATAAACACAACTCCTTAAATTCCTCTTAGATTCTAATTACCTTGATTCCCGTGAAAAAATATAATCAAACACTTATTTTGAGACGGAGGGAGTTGGATTTAATTACTGTTTCCAGATCACAAACTAACTTATCACCATGATATGCAAAAGAACATGTCACACGCACTAATATTATTTTTGGTTATTTACAAGAAAAATAGAGTAAATTTTATGAAAAAATACCCCCAAATTTTCTACACAATCCCCACATACTTGTACCTTTTTCAAAAATAATAAAGTTTCATTGAGATATGAACTATTTGCATGAATTAACACTTAACATAATTAAAAGTTCCCACAAATATCATATTCATAAAGTTTAAACATAGAAAGATTCTCTATAGATGTAGAAAATATGTTGAATTAGTTGAATGGATAATATACCTGTAGAGAAAGTATGATATTGATGGAATCAAATAGGCGCTCAGGGTCCATCTTTTCTCCAACAATTTCCGGTGGCATCATTGATAAGATTAAGCAACACTTAGGAAGAGATCATAAAACCAAGTTAATTATGTAATTGAACACCATAATGCATCTTGCATTATTTCTGACAATAAAAAAAGTTAACCTTTACTATATGCAAAATTGGCCTCAACACCACAAACTATAGCGCGGGTACACCCAATGCCACCAACTTTAATTTGACTAGTAGCCAAAACACCACAAACTGTTGGCATGAGTGCAGTGAGTGTCATAAATGACGGAACTCACTTTTATTGCTGGCAGCGTGGAATCCGTAATAATTTTCTTTTTAATTTTGCGCTTTTTTCTTTCATTTATCCTATTTTTCCCTTACTTATTAGAAACCCAAGTCACGTGAACATGAAGTTAGCTTCGGCGTCATTTATGACACTAGTTCCAATAAGGCCAATAGTTGTGGTGTTTTGCCTACTGGTCAAAGTTAGTAGCACTGGATGCACTCGCCATAATCCGTGGTGTTAAGGCCAATTTTGCATGTACTATATGGAGACCAGCTAAATGGTTAAATTGTACACTATATGTAATAATTGTTTAATTACCTTGAGGCCTTCAGCAGTGCAATCAGAGACTTGCCAACCTTGATCTTGATCGGAGAACGTCCATGATCCTTTCGATATGTGACGGTGCATACTTGTGAAGTCACCTGATGGATTGTCCTTGACCTAATTTTCATAGCCAAAATATTTAGCATGATATATGGGTTAATGATATTAAAAGGCGAGAGTCCTATCATTAAAATTTTCACTTCATTTAGTAGGTAAAGATTATAGTTAATACCTGTGACTCTTTAATGAAGAAGTGGCCTATCTTAATAGCAGGTCCAATTTCATCGAGACTAAGATTTGAAGCTAGCAATGCTTGGATGGAAAACCCACAATCCCATTGCTGACTACCAGAAATCTGTATTTTTTAATTAAATAAATTAAATGCAAAGATATTCTATAACAATAAAGTTAATATCTATATTAATATATTAAAAGGTGATCCACGTGGCGTTCTCCTGGAGTTGTTTTACTACACGTGATCCATATACAAAAAAAAAATAGTAAATGCTTTGGATAAGATTTGATCCCATGACTTCAAATACATATACTAGAGTCTTAACCACTAAACCAAATGATATTTGGTGATATCATTTTAAAGTAAAATATTAATAATGAAAACTATAAGTACCCGGGGTATATCCCGGACCTACAAACTAGTTCGTTATCAAATTGTGTTTTCATTTTTCATTTTTTTCTTCTGAAAAACAAAAACCCAATTATGGAAATAAGTAGTTTTGCCTTTTGAATTTCCAATAGTTAATTTTAAAATATGCCAAAATAATAGGTTGAAGTATTTTGTTGTTGTTTGTATCGCTATCAAACATTGAGTATATATACAAGAGAAATTTTTTTTTTAATAAGGTAAGGAGAAACCTTGACAAGTTTGGGGGGAATAAAGGGGATTCCAACTTGCCAAGGGTGAGAATCGATCCCAGGACCTCCTGGAACCGGGAGGGAAGCTCTAACCACTAGGTTATCCCTCACTCTCATATACAAGGGAAATATATGCAGCCCATAAATACATATCCAATAAAATATGATTTGATTAGTATAAATATGACTAGTTTCATCATTTATAAAACTTATATCATACCCCTTTATTTAATATTCTAAGTTGTACTCGATCACTTTTGGTTTACATCTCTACTTTTGAAATTTTATTCAATTTTGCTTTATTTCTTATCTGGCAAACATTTTCTTTCTTTTATCTTCCAATACCCACAATAGGACACCCACTTTTACTCTTCGAGTCTTTGTCTTTCAATGTAACTAAAAGATATACGAGATGGTCTATTTTTCTTTCTTGTATTAATTTAATTTCTTTGGTTATTGAAGCTATATAATAAGTGAGTGAAACTTAAGAAAAAAGGAGGAGATGATACTTAAAATCTTAAAACCAAAATAGGAAACTGACTATTGGAGATAGTATATAGTAGTATTAAAGTTAGGATACGAAATCAATTTTTGACAGGAAACAAAATCAGTTTTGATTATATTTTGCTCTTTGTTTCCTATTTCTTGTAGGTTACCTTTATAGCCTTGTAGGTTACTTTTATAGCCTACTTTTCTTCTGTATATATATTACACCTTTGTATTACATCTTTTGAGACAGAAGTGAATCTCCACATTACACACAAATTCTCTCTCTCTCAAAATTACATCATGGTATCACAGCCATACTTTTTTTTCCGATCCTCTGTCAATTTTTTTTGGGGGATTGCTTGCTCATCCATCACCAATTTTTTTCTTTATCCCCAATCGTTTTCTTTCGCTCGTGGTTTCTTGGTCTCTTAGCCCACGTTTATTTTTTTATTTTTTATTTTTTATTTTTTTCCTCTTCTATGGTATTCCTCTGAGTGACTGCAATATGGGCGATACTCCACCCCCCAAGAAGAAGGCTTGCCCACAACTGATACATGACCCTTCATCTATTTATTTCCTTCACCCTTTTGAGGGTCCAGGTATGCCATTTACTAAGTATGTGCTTTGGGTGGTAATTATGATGTGTGGGCTAAAGCTATTCTAAATGGTTTAGAGGGTAAGAACAAATTTGGTTTTGTTAATGGTGAAATCATTGAACCTGCTGATTCGAAAAGTGTCGAACATGTTGCCTGGCGTTCTAATAATTCTACTATATGTGGTTGGATGTTTAATTCTATTGATGTTTCAATTCAACCTAGTATTGCTGGCCATAAAATTGCTATGGAGATGTGGAATGATTTAAGAGAATGCTACTTTGTGAATAATGGACCCCGAATTCACCAATTAAAATCAGAGTATCATACTATACAACAACAAGGCTTGTCTGTGGTGTCATATTATAACAAATTCAAGTCTTTATGGGATGAACTTTATGGCTATGAAGATGTTACTTGTGGGTGTGTATGCAATGCGGCTCCTAAACTCCGTGCTAGGGTTGAGGTTGCAAAGACACATGTTTTTTTATTGGGTTTAGAGGATATGAAATATGGACCTATACGAACTCAGATCCTTGGTATGGATCCATTCCCGACCATTAACAAAGCTTTTTCCCTCGTTTCTCAAGAGGAACGTCACAAGAGTATCATTCGTGGTAGAGATGATAAAACCGATGCTCTCAGTTTTGCTGCCCAATCTACAACTCCACCGGTACCTACTGCCCCACGGTTTTCTCCTACGCTAGAACCAACCACTCAACCCTTTTCCTGTACTTTTTGTGGAAAGCTTGGCCACATTTATGAGCATTGTTACCAGCGAGTTGGCTATCCAACTAACAGTGGTCGGAGTCGTGGTAAGGGGCTCCAAGGTCGTAGTTGAGGGGGAGGTAATCTTGGTGGTGGACAGTCCTCTACAGCCCAGCCATCAGCTCATCACGCTACTGCATCTCATGATGCCACTCCATCTCATGATGCCACTGATGCACCTTTAACATCATCAGCAACTGTACCAGGCTTCACTGCTGACCAAGTTCAGCGACTTTTGACTCTGTTGAAGTCATCTCCCTCCTCTGAAAAACTTTATGGTAAGCATGTGTTTAATGATGGAGAATGATTACTTGATAGCGGAGCCTCTCACCATATGACAGGCACCTTGGAGTTTTTATTTGACTGCACTACATTGCCACCATAACCTGTGAGCCTTCCCGATGGCATCCAAAATTCTGCTATCAAGCAAGGAAGTGTTCGTTTGAGTTCTGGATTGACTCTTCATCATGTTTTATACGTTCCCAATTTAAAGTGCAATTTAATTTCAGTTGGCCAATTAATTCTTGACTATACTTGCACTGTAATATTCACTGACAAAATGTGTGTTGTACAGGACCACATCACGAGGACTCCGATTGGATTGGGTGAGTTCCGAAATGGGGTGTATTATTTCAGGCCAGTGACACAGCCAGTTTTCTCTCATGCTACTTCTGCAGACACAACTCTTCTTTTACATCAACGTCTTGGGCATCCTTCATGTCAACAAATGTCATTTATTTCTAGTTCGAGTAGGAACAGTAAAGTTAAGAAGTTAATAAATTCTTGTGAAATTTGCCCTCGGGCAAAACAAACTCGTTCCATTTTTCCAATTAGTGACAATAAAGCTAATGAGCTCTTTGATTTATTACATTGTGATTTGTGGGGCTCTTATACCCAATCATCTACTTCTGGTGCACATTATTTTCTTACTCTTGTAGACGATCATACTCGTACTGTTTGGGTGTATCTGTTGAAGGAGAAAACTGAAGTCACAAGTTGTTTTAACAATTTTTTTGCAATGGTTAAAAGGCAATTTGGCAGGGATGTGAAGATTGTGCACTCTGATAATGGAACCGAATTTACTACATCCCCATTGTAGGAGTATTTTCATGAGCACGACATATTATTTCAATCATCCTGTGTGGGCACTCCGCAGCAGAATGGACGGGTTGAAAGAAAACACCGTCACATTCTAGAGGTTGCACGGGCAATTCTCTTCCAAGCTTCTTTGCCCATACAATTCTGAGGTGAAAGTGTCCAAACAGCTGTGCACTTGATTAATCGGACCCCTACAAAAATTCTTAATGGGCTTACTCCACATGAGGTATTATTTGACTCTCCACCTCAACACAATCTCTTGCGTGTATTTGGTTGCTTGTGTTATGCTCATAATAAACCTCGTCACAAGGATAAGTTTGCTTCTCGTAGCCGACAATGTATATTTTTGGGTTACCTATTTGGCAAAAAGGGGTGGAAGGTGTACGATTTGGAGACCCATGAGATTTTTGTTTCGCGAGATGTACGTTTTCACGAGGATGTCTTTCCTTTCTCCCTGTCATCTACACCTACTTTACCATCCATTGCTGATCCTTTTTCTGAAGCATGGGATATTGCAGGTCCTAACACAAGTAATGTGGACGATTTTTTAAATGAAAGTTGCATCCCTGTCCCAAGGGGGAGCCAACAACAGGCTGTAGAGAACAATGCAGCACCTACCACGCAGCAGCAGGTTACCCAGGATGTTGCTTCCCCTACCACGCAGTAGTAGGTTACCCAGGATGTTGCTTCCCCTACCACACAGCAGCAGGCCTCACAGCAAGCTACATCTCCATCCACAGAGCAGGTAGCCTCGCCTAACACAATGCAACATTCTACTTCAACATCACTGGTGGATTGTCCACCACCTTCTCTGGATGTATCCTCTGATATTGCTCCTCGTTAGTGTTTACGACGTGTTCCTGCAAATCTATCTGATTATATATGTCACTCGGCTCACACATCAACCCCCATTTCGACTCATCAATCACCCATTTCATCGGTTTCCTCAGGTATGCGTTTTCCTATAGCCAATTATGTTCAGTATAATAATTTTTATAATCATCGAGTCTTCTTGGCTGCTGTTACTGCTAATACTAAACCCAAATCTTATAAAGAAGCCGTTCAAGAACAACGATGGAGACAAGCTATGCAACTTGAGATCGATGCTCTTGAACGGAATCATACATGGGAGATTACAGAACTTCCTCCTGGAAAGAAACCCATTGGTTGTAAGTGGGTTTACAAAACCAAGTTCCGCTCAGACGGTACTATTGAGCGTGATAAGGCTCGTTTGGTTGTCTTGGGCAATCATCAGACCCCCGGCGAGGATTTTACACACTTTTGCTCCAGTTGCAAAGATGGTGAGTGTACGTACATTTTTAGCTGTTGCTGTGGCCAAGAACTGGGATGTTCATCAACTTGATGTGAACAATGCATTTTTACACGGTGATCTTCATGAGGAGGTTTACATGAAACTCCCCCCGGGATTTTCTCCTTCTTCACCAAATCAGGTGTGTCGTTTGCGTAAATCGCTTTATGATTTGCATCAGTCAGCTAGAAATTGGTTTGCTAAATTGTCTTCCGCTTTGCGCCATTATGGTTTTCACCAGTCTCATGCCGACCATACTTTATTCACCTATAGAAAGGGGGATGACATCTTGTCTGTTTTAGTGTACGTTGATGTCATTTTAGTTACAGGGAACAACATGGCTTTGTGTTCCTCTTTCAAAAAGTACTTAGATACTTGTTTTCAGCTCAAGGATATGGGTCCTTTGAAGTATTTCTTGGGTATTGAGTGTGCCCGTTCTCCGGAAGGGCTATGTCTTTGTCAACGCAAGTACACCTTGGATATTCTTCTTGAGGCAGGATTATCTGCATGTAAGCCAGTGGAAACACCTCTCCCGCCGAATCATCGGCTTGCATCTGCCATTGGTCCGTTATATTCGGACCCCACCCGGTATCGTCACCTTATTGGTCGACTCATTTAATTCACCATCACGCGACCAGATATTTCTTATCCCGTGCATATCTTGTCTCAATTTATGCAAGCACCTCGACAGGATCATTACGATGCTGTTATGAGAGTTCTTCGGTATCTCAAATCTCATCCGGGCCAAGGACTCCTTCTCCGAGCCGACAGTGACCTTCAACTTTATGCTTACTGTGACTCTGATTGGGCAAGTTGTCCACTTACACGTCGTTCTGTTTCTGGTTATTTTATTATGTTGGGTTCGTCTCCCATTTCATGGAAAACTAAAAAGCAGCACACAGTTTCCCGCTCATCTGCAGAGGCAGAATATCGTTCCATGGCTTTCACTTGTTCTGAAATCAAGTGGCTTCGCAGTTTTCTAGCTGCATTGGGCGTTTTCCATCATCATTCAGTTCGTTTGTTTTGTGATAATCAAGCCGCTCTTCACATAGCTGCCAATCCCGTGTTTCATGAACGTACTAAACATATCGAAATTGATTGCCATTTTGTCCGAGAGCTTCTTACTGCTGGTGTTATTTCTACCGCTCATGTTTGCTCATCTCTTCAGCTAGCGGATATTTTTACCAAGGCACTCGGGACAACACAATTCTCTTTTCTATTATCCAAGTTGGGTGTCCGTGATCCGCACACTCCCACTTGAGGGGGAGTATTGGAGATAGTATATATTAAAGTTAGGATACGAGATCAATTTTTGACAGGAAACAAATTCAGTTTTGATTATATTTTGCTCTTTGTTTCCTATTTCTTGTATGTTACCTTTATAGCCTTGTAGGTTACCTTTATAGCCTACTTTTCTTCTGTATATATATTACACCTTTGTATTACATCTTTTGAGACAGAAGTGAATATACACATTACACACAAATTATCTCTCTCTCAAAATTACATCACTGACACAGATAGTTTGATACCGAAGGCGAGATTTTGTTGATTTTGAAGAATATGCGCATGTATAATCTAGAAAATTAAATTTACCTGCATTTTTAGTCCATCTTCAGCAATCCAAATGTAATCAGGGACTCTAGCAATGTGTTTTTTGAAATGATCCCCGTTAGGATCTTCCACCCAACATGCCAACATAAAGAGTACCTGTAAAATTGGATATTAATCATACTATAGTGATAATAATGGTAATATTATACTCACTTTTTGTGAATATAATGATACGGCTTAACCCTAATACGGGTGCTTGGGTCTCATATATATAGTATAGCGTTAATAGTACAATTACGAGAATACCCTTAGTATCCTCTATTACACCCCTTTAATCTGTGCAAGGGGAACCACATGCAGATTGGACCTCAAAAGCTCAAAACGCTGACCAGACAAACCTTTTGTAAAGATGTCAGCAATTTGTAACTCAGTAGGGACATAACGTACAACTAAATCACCATGACCAACATGCTCCCGAACAAAAGGATAATCAATCTTGATATGCTTATTACGATCATGCTGAACAGGATTGACAGCAAGCAAGAAGCAGAAACATTATATTATCACAAAATAACTTGACAGGAGCACGGATGATAAGGCCCAACTCAGCTAATAAGGACCGAAGCGCGAAAGTGTCCTGTACCGTGTATACAACATCACGATACTCAGCTTTTGTGGAAGACTTGGAGAAAGTTGGCTGCTTTTTCGAGCGCCAGGAGATGAGATTGCCACCTAGAATGATGGCATAACCAGTGGTGGAGCGACAACTATCCGGACAACCTGCCAAATCAGCATCAGAATATGCAATCATGATGGACATGGTCTTAGAGGGGAGAAGCCAGAGACCGTAGTCAGAAGTACCCTGCAAGTACCTGTATATATACGCTTAACAACCAACAAGTAATACGGGTGCCTGGGTCTCATATATATAGTATAGCGTACAATAGTACAATTACGAGAATACCCTTAGTATATATCCTCTATACTTTTGTTTGCTACTTCGAACATATACTTCCACTGATTTATGAGTTGCAACACATGGGGATGCAGATTAATTCAATAAGGAGATTCATGTGATACGAGAGAAATGGAAAAGGTGCTCAAATTATCAGAAGAGTGAAGAGAGAAGAGAGAAACTGTACCCTAAGTCAAGCACGATTTATCTGTCCGATAAGCATTGCCTTCTGTTGGTTTAAGGAGGACAAAAATATAGTAGCAGAAGGAAGCAAAACAAACAAATAAATTATTGAAATAACTCACTGAATACTTGACTTCTATGAATAAATTGACCCCAAACTTGCCTATTATATAGGCTACATACTAAGCAACAAAAGCAACATTAACTCCCTAAAAACAAGATACTAAATAACTTGGATAGTGGTGATATTATTCCACTACTTGCTTAACACAACCTACAACTAACAACAACGAACTAGAAGATAATTTGACAAAGCGATAACAACTAATTCTAACTTCTAGGAACTCATAAACAATAGTAACAAAAATTTAACTTTGAAAGAATATCTCAACACACCCCCTTCTTTCAATGTTTAATTTGGAAGTTCAACACTTGGCTTTTCCATCTTGCCAAAAAAACTCTAATACTGCCAACAATACCTAACTACAAATAAGAACATGCAACAACGATCTTAACACTTAGACTTTAACCTTGGAAGACTTTGCTTACTTCCACAAACACACTTGACAATACTGCCACAACCGCTACACACACAAACTCATAGTTTAGAGTTCACTGACTACGATCTCCAACATTTTCATCTGACTTCACTTCACTAAAGAACTTTTCTTGCACTTGAAAAGCCTTTTCTTCCTCTTTTTCATAGGACCATGAAATCCTATCTTCATGGGCTAAAAGAGAACCCATTAACTCATCAACACTATAAGAAGACATGTCTTTTGACTCCTCAATAGCGGCCACAACATGGTTGTAATTTTTAGAAGACTCCTTAAAACTTTAAGCACAACAGTTGAATCACTAATAGTTTCACCAAATCACCTCATTTGATTAACAATACTTGACACTCTTGAAAAATACTCTTGCACAGATTCTCTT